>SJYX01008216.1:36815-77663 GCA_006410675.1 Oreotragus oreotragus | reverse complement strand
CAAAGTACTGGAGTTTCAGCTTTAGCATCATTTCTTCCAAAGAAATCCCAGGGCTGATCTTCAGAATGGACTGGCTGGATCTCCTTGCAGTCCAAGGGACTCTCAAGAGTCTTCTCCTCCAACACCACAGTTCAAAAGCATCAATTCTTTGGCGCTCAGCCTTCTTCACAGTCCAACTCTCACATCCATACATGACCACAGGAAAAACCATAGCCTGGCCAGCGCTCAACTCATCTTTTATTAGTAGTTGATAGAGGAGGCAAGGCAGAAAGTCACTCCCACTAAGCCAGCTGGTGCTTTAGAGAAAGAGCCTTGTGTGTGTATGAAACTCAGTATCTTAAGACAAAATATGGACCAGAACCTCTCCCCTACGTGTCAAACCATTTAGGTTGCCCTTTTGGAACTTCTGTTGCATTTCAAGAATCACCTTGAAGTTTATTTAGACCCACTTTCACCTGGGCAAGCTTCTTGGGAATGGAAAAATGAGTAATATGGCAGAGCATGACATGATTCAGAAAGACTTGGGTTCTGATCTTAGCCTCACCACTCAGTCCCTCTGTGTTGAGTTGAAATCTTACCTCTGATGAGTACATAACATTGGGCAAACCAGCTGACCTTTCTCTGCCTTAGCTCACACATGTTAAATACAGGTTAGGTTGCCCACCTCACAGGGCACTTGTGATCTTTAAAGGAAACATCTTGCGGAAAAATCCTTATGTGTTAACTGTTCGATAGCCTATGATGAGTATTTGCCCTTATTTCTTAAAACACAAAAAAGTGACTATGTTTCCTTACATGGACATCGAATATGCAATAGAACACTTCAATCACAAGGTGTTCCTGAGGGTTTAGTGAGGTTACATAAGAAGATGCTGTGTGTGTGATAAAGTGTTCCGTAAATAAGTTATTATAGTTTAGGTGCAGAGTTTACCCAGGGCAGATATAAACCATCTCTTTCAAAACTCTTTACTTCAAGCCTCATTTTTCAGGATGTAGCAAAACCGTTTTTTGAGTACCCTGAAGGCACAGCCTTACCAAAGGAGAAAGGGCCAGATAAACACTTTTCATTTGGGAGATGAAGAACTTTTCCCAAGCTGACAGGCCAAAGCAAACTTTTTTTTGAAAAACTCAAGTTGGCTCAACTATAATGTACCTTTCCTTTGAGTTACACACAAGATTCTGTCCTCCATGATTGGACTGTTTTATCGTTGGTGACCTTGCACTCAGAAAATTGTATGGACTTGTCGCTGAGCTCCATTTCACCCCCCTCAGATGTGGATGTCAGCACTTCCCTTTCCCTGCCAGCAGGACCCTTCCATCAACCTCTGGCAGCCAAGAGCACTCTTCTTTTTAAACTTCTTTCAACTGAGCAGCTCTTTGTGACCTTGCACTCAGAAAATTGTATGGACTTGTCGCTGAGCTCCATTTCACCCCCCTCAGATGTGGATGTCAGCACTTCCCTTTCCCTGCCAGCAGGACCCTTCCATCAACCTCTGGCAGCCAAGAGCACTCTTCTTTTTAAACTTCTTTCAACTGAGCAGCTCTTACAGATCCCCAGACAGAGATTGTATAGGACAATATATTTAATTGACATCTTTAGTCCGAAAAAAAAAAAACTCTTAATTCCCAGAGTTAGCTAAGCCCTCACATAATCATATTCAAGATGAATGGAATATGAAAATATTCATATATAAAAGTCTGTTTCCAGATCATTGGAGTTCTGAGCATCAAAATTGATTTGGCATTAGATGAGGATAGGTTCAAATTCTGGCCTGCCACATGCGAGGTGAGTGCCCTTGGGCAAGTCAGTCTGCCTTTCTAAAGCTGTTTCTTCATCTGAAAATGGGAGTGGTTCTAACTATCCTCAGAGTCTTTGTGAGAATTAGGTAAACATAGAGGCAGGAGAAGGCAATGGCACCCCCACTCCAGTACTCTTGCCTGGACAATCCCATGGACAGAGGAGCCTGGTAGGTTGCAGTCCATGGGGTCACTAAGAGTTGGACATGACTGAGCGACTTCACTTTTACTTTTCACTTTCCTGCATTGGAGAAGGAAATGGCAACCCACTCCAGTGTTCGTGCCTGGAGAATCCCAGGGACAGGGGAGCCTGGTGGGCTGCCGTGTATGGGGTCGCACAGAGTCAGACATGACTGAAGCGATTTAGCAGAAGCAGCAGCAGCAGCAGCAGAAGAGGCAGGTAGTATCTCTGAGTCTTGCTTGTTTTATCTGTGCAATGGAGATCATCTCAACTCCTCAGGGTTATAGTGAGATGGTATATATGAAAACTCCTGGCACAAAATAGCAGCTCAACAAATGCCCATGTTTTTCATTCCTCTGCTCACTTCTTACCAATATATCTCCCTATAAAATCAACATCATTTGTTCTTTCCCCCAACAAAGTGAGTGACTATTTTCCAATGCAAGAAAGCAGTTATACTTTCAGGTTGTAAAAACTTAGAAACAGACAGTGTAATAGAGAGAGAGCCGAAATTAGAAGCAGAGATTGAGACTGGAGCCAGTATACCTTTTCATTATCCATCTGGCTATAAAAATTTACTTAAAACCCTATACCTCAATATTCCCATCTATAAAATGGGAATAATTATGTAAATTTAATAAGGCTATTGTGGACAAAGAAGGTAAGACTATACAATGGAGAAAAGACAGCCTTTTCAATGAGTGGTGCTGGGAAAACTGGACAAGTGCATGTAAAAGAATGAAACTAGGACACTTCCTAACACCATACACAAAAATAAACTCAAATGGATTAAAGGCTTAAATGTAAGGCCAGAAACTATAAAGATCTTAGAGGAAAACCAAATCAGTACTCTCTTTGACATAAATCACAGCAAGATCCTCTTTGACCCACCTCCTAGACTAATGACAATAAAAACAAAAATAAGCAAATGGGACTTAATTAAACTTAAAAGCTTTTGCACAGCAAAGAAAACAATAAATAAATAAAAAGATTAATAAGACTATTGTGAAAATCAGTGAGATAATGGAAATGGAAGTTCTTTGTCAACCATAAAGTTCTATATACAAATATAAGATATTTAGAAGTTCCATAGCCTAAATCACAAAATTGATCCTTATGTATAAAATATCCATTCAATCACTTATTCATTCAACCAAAAGATAATGACACCAACAATATACTCAGCACTGTGCTAGTACTGTGGATACAGAGACCAGAAGCCATGATTCCTATCCTTTCTGGTGGAAAGACAGTCATGCAAACAAGCCATTGTAATATAATATGATACTTCTCAATAGAAGTAAATTAAAGGTACAATAGTTGATGAGATTAAAGACCTTCAAGTTGTCCAGAGGAGGAAGCCTGCATAAACAGGTACAATTTGAGCCAAGACTTGAATGATACATTTGTGTACACCAAGCAAACAAGTGACATCTCTGGAACAGCCAGGCAGAAGGATGGTCATACAAAAGCACTGGTGTTTATGGAAAACTATAAAGAAAAAGACAACAATGAACAACTTCTGCTTGAAATAACTCTATACCTGAGACCAAATAAATCCTCAGAGCTTCCAAAGTGCAGCTAAACTGCTCATGTGGACCCCACCTTGTGGTCTCAGTTGTTTTCTCCATCTCCTTTGCGGAAGAGCTCTATTCCAGATGGAATGAGCTTCAGCAAAGTCGGTGGCCCGCGCCTGCCGGCCCATCAGCCCCTCCTCCTACACCCTGAGCGAGCAGGCTCACTTGACTGGTTTGACATCAATCCATCCCACTTCCTCTGGGGCGGAGGGACCGGGCTCCAGCCTGCATGAGGGCCTCTCTGCAGAGCTCCAAACTGAGCTCTTTTGCCCCACTGATACCTAATGCTGAGCGAGTGGGATTAGTCTCCTTGGGAACCAAGCCCCCCACGGACTCAAGGGCTGAACTCGCCCCAAACCGTTTGGGAGAATTGAGATTTCATATTGTTCTTTTACACTTGGATTTCAGGACATTACTGAGACAAAGGCCCACCTGAGAGCTGCCTCCTTTCTTGTGAGTAAATATAGCAGCGGGATCAAAAGCTGACTTACTTATTTTGTTTTCTTCTTTGTAACTTTAATCATATTCCCTGCAGGACAATCTTAGTGCTCAGAGATGTCAGGAATGTACATTCATAAAGGGAGAAATAATTATACATCTTTTTCTCTCTCTTTTTCTCTTCCCATGCCAATTGCTTGTCACTCACTATTTTTGAAACCTCAGATAAAACAAATCAATTCCTCAATTTCACCATGCAATTTATAAAGGATCAGTTTCATCACAGAATAATGTTACCTTACAAATTATGCACTCTCCAAAATGTATCTCTTCTTTTCTTTCTCATCCTTTCCTCCAACCTTCCGGTCCAGCTGATGTTGATAATGGCTGGCCTGGATGATCCGAGGCGGCGTCATTGGATGGCATGACTTCACCTGTGCCTACATGGGCAGTCTGTTGGTGTAACAGTGCTCAGACTCCTTACATGGAGGCCTGGGAATCCCAGAGACAGTGTTGCAAGAGGCATCTGTCAGGCATTCTGTGACCTGGCTCCAGAATTCCCAGAACATCATTTTCACCACATTCTATTGGTCAAACAAATCACTAAGGCCTGTTCCCAAGGAGGGAAATTAGAATCCAGCTCTCAATGGAAGAAACATCAAAGAATTTGTTTGGTTTGTGTCTTAAACCTCTTTTCATCTATATCACCCACCCTTTTTCTTTTCTCTTCAATTGGTTTATTGAAGAAGCTGGTCATTACCTCGTCATCTTCTCCCACGTTCTGGATTTGGTTGGTTGCAGCCATCTCCTTGGCATCATTTAATACGTTTCTCTGGCCCCTGTATTTCCTGAAAATGAGAAGTAGATGTAGGGGCTTGGTCAAATTCATATTCATTTTTATGCTATGTGCTCACACATACACACATACACATACTATAAAATATATGCTACAATGTGTGTGTTTCAGAATAACAATGCCAATATTCTTACTAATTACTACAAATTTTTCCTTTTTTCCCCTTTATTTTGTCAAAATATATCCCACTAATGATAAACAGTCCAATTACTATGTTTTAAATTCACTTTTTAAAATCCTCTCTGTGTGGTTATGCCATCAATTTACTACATAATGAATTAGGTTAGGTTTATTTGTTTTACTTTGCTTTATATAAAATTCCTTTATAAATCTTTATTTTGTTTTATAGTTTTTTAAAAATTTTAGATGGTTTCAAAGTCAAAACTAACCACAAGATATGTTCAAAGAGAGCCAGCTTCTGTTGTGGGCCCTCCACCCTATTCTCTCCCCTCTTCCTATAGGTAATTGTTGTTTCGATTTGTTTGAGTTCAGGCTTATTCTTGTTAGTTAATATATTTATTATACATTTTCCTCTTCCTTTTTTTTTTTTTTATGCTTAACAATAATGTGTCTCCCTTCATTTTTTATAGTTGTATAGTATTCCACTGGGTGGCTCTGCTGCTAAGCTGCTAAGTCACTTCAGTTGTGTCCAACTCTGTGCGACCCCATGGACGGCAGCCCACCAGGCTCCCCCATACCTGGGATTCTCCAGGCAAGAACACTGGAGTGGGTTGCCATTTCCTTCTCCAATGCATGAAAGTAAAAAGTGAAAGTGAAGTCACTCAGTCGTGTCCAACTCTTAGCAACCCCATGGACTGCAACCTACCAGGCTCCTCTGTCCATGGGATTTTCCAGGCAACAGTACTGGAGTGGGATGCCATTGCCCATATTAAATCAGTTCTGTTATGATTAACTCACTTGGGTTTTTCTAGACCTTTTATATTATAAATTGTGCTGCAATGAATAGCCCCAATGTAAAACCAAGGTCTCAGCTACTGGTCTGATGCTCCTTTCATAATATTGGTATGGTTATAAAAACAAGGCATATACTAATTTACATTTCATCCCTTTTTTCATTTATTTAACATTCATTGAACTCAGACTATGTGTTAGAAAGTATTATTAATTTGGAGGAATATAAAGATTCATAAAGCAAAGTCCTACCTTCAAAGAATCCATGACTTGGTATATAATGTAGACACATATTCAACAGATAGCAAAGCCATATAAAATAAAATGCAAGTAAAACACTGAGGATTCAATAGAGAAATCCACTAGGATAAAGGAAATTGGGAAGGACACATCGATTGTGTGACATTTGAATACAGTGGAAAGAGCAGAATTTCCCAAAGCACATAAAGACAGACACTCGATACAGACTGCACAGAAATAGTTCTAATGTTTGTCCTTAGCTAGGATCTTTTCATTTTTACAAAGAGAATATATTAATGTATGATTCATTTATATACATTATATATTTAGTTAAAATATTAATTCTTCAACTGAATGTGGATGGCATTTTCAATGAGTCATGAGTATTTCTATATTGCTAGACATGCATAGGAAAATAGTAGGAGACAAGACTAAATGGGCTGGGATTATCAAAATACTAAATGCGAAGCCAAGAGACAATATGAACTCTGTAGTGGCCTCTTTCTTTCCATATCTCTTGAGATATTGTTGGGCTAGGTTTATGTCAAAGAAAAATAAGACCTGGAAAGAAAAGACCTAGATTTAAGGTTTGGATCTAGTATTTAAATGCATTTTGTTTATAGAATAAATTATTATTCTATTCTACTTCATTTCAGAAAAAAATTTAGACCAATTATGAGATTATGTAAAATGCAATGAAATAACACAACTCAAACTGGAAATCAGTGCCCAAATTTTGGTTCCTAATACCACTCCCCAAGAAAAGGAACCAGACCTCTTTGCTGCTGCTGCTAAGTCGCTTCAGTCGTGTCTGACTCTGTGCGACTCCGCCATTCCTGGGATTCTCCAGGCAAGAACACTGGAGTGGGTTGCCATTTCCTTCTCCAATGCATGAAAGTGAAAAGTGAAAGTGAAGTCGCTCAGTCGTGTCTGACTCAGCGACCCCATGGACTGCAGCCTACCAGGCTCCTCCGTCCATGGGATTTTCCAGGCAAGAGTACTGGAGTGGGATGCCATTGCCTTCTCCAGACCTCTTTGAGAAATGGCTAATTCTAGGACTGAAGGTAGAGAATATACAAGATGACCCTGGAACTTTTATAGTACCAGAAAGTAAAGAAGTGCTCAAAACATGTTAAAAGAGACACAGGAGCCAACTAAAAGAGTTCGCAATAACCAAAGGTGGAACAATTTAAGCAACAAGATAAATAATGTAACACTGGATTACAAGCCAAAGAATAAAATAAATATTCATTAGTCCATACTAATGTGCATGATTGAATAAATAAATAAGTGGAGAATAATAGCTAAATCTTCCATGAAGAAGAGTTCCAAATAATTTATATAAATGCTCTCAAGGAAGCACAGTATAACTTCTCATGCTTTAAGTGTGACTTTATTGTAGCTACCTTCTTCCAAAGAAAGCAGAGTGGAAAAAAGGGGGAAAAGAATGATTTCAGAGTAAAGCAACCTGGCAAACAGCACTTTAGTCAGGTGATCAAAGTTAACAACAATGTCATATTGTTAGTATATACCCTTGATAGGATGTGATGAGAGTGGCACTTGACTTCTGTGGTTTACCCAAAAAGCTGTTGCTGCCATTTAATCATGAGAAAAGCAAATCAGAAAAATCTCAGCTGAAGGGAATTCTACAAAATACTTGATGAGTACCCCTCCACACTGCCAAGGACACCAAAAACAAGGGAAGTCTGCGAAACTGTCACAGACAAGAAGACCCTAAGACAGAACTGTAATGTAGTCTCCTAGATGGGATCCCAAAGCAGACAAAAAGATATTAGATAAACTAAGGATATCTAAACTATAGACTTTGGCTAATAATGAGGTATCCACATTGGTTCATAAGTTGCAGAAAATGTGCCCTAGTAATGTAAGATACTAACAATAGGTAAGGAAACAGGATACAGGACATACAGAAACTTCTCTATGCTATTTTTGCAATTTTTCTGCAAATCTAAAACCATTATTAAATAAAAGGCTTATTTTAAAAAAGAAAAAGATAGGAGGGTTTTGTGAAGAAATAAAAATGTAAAGTATTAAATGGGACCCAGAATGACATTAAACCTTGCAAACAAATATTATATCCCTGTGAAATCATTGCAAGCCTTCCTAAGAATCAATGAGAAAAGTGAAATCTAGTCAGTTACCATAATTAACACTACCCAAAAGATAAAAGGAAACCAATTGCTTAGGATAAATACTGGGTTAGCCAAAAGTTCATCCAGGTTTTTCTGTAAGATGGTATGGAAAAACCAGAACAAACCTAAACCTTTTTGGCCAACCCAATAGAAGGATCCTTAGTACTAGAGCCAGCCAAGTATTTTTCTCAAGGGTCCTGATGAAGAGGAAAATGTAAAATAGAATGAACAATCTTTATACACACAGCTGTGGCTGGCCTTTGTGATAACAGCCCTAAAGGAATCACTGATCCCTGGGTCCAAGCTCCTTTGCTGTATGACATTACTCCTCTTCCATTATGAGTTAGTCTGTTTCTGCACACCTTTGAATCTGTGCGGAAGACAGTGCACAAATTGCAAACCTTTGCAGCCTTGCAACGTTAAGAGGCATAGCAGCTTCCACTTCCACACTGTTGCAAAACTAAGACCCCAGGCTATGAATAATCCCAGGAGAAACAAGGTTCCCCAGATGAGAGCCAGCACCACTGCCAGACAGGCCAGTGAGACCCTTTTGCACCCTCCAAACCCAGTCAAACCATCGTATAACTGAAGCCACATGAGAGATTCCAGGAAAGACCTGCAAGACAACCACTCAGATTGCTAACCAATACCATCATGTAAAATCATGCATTCTGATTTTAGGCCAATAAGTTTGGGGATGGTTTGTTATGCAAAAGTTTGATGAGCTGTTTTAAAAATAATAGCCCTCACTACAGAAGGATAGCACCAAACTCCAGAACATCTATCCAAAGCAACTGAACAGAAAGTCTTCATTCCAACTGAACACCTTGGAAATCTTTCTCTCCTGCACTGCACACTTCTACTGAGATAATGGATGTGAAAGCACTTTGCTAACTAGAGAGAATCCTACCAATAGTTTATCTGTCTAATTTTTTAAAAATTGCTATGGGCCTTCCAGAATATTGCTAAAGCAAGGCAGCAAGCAGGACATGCATTAAAAAAAAAAACACAATATGGGACTTCCCTGGTGGTCCAGTGGCTAAGAATCTGCCTGCCAATGCAGGGGACATGGGTTTGATCCCTGGTCCAGGAAGATTCTACATGCCACAGAGCAACTAAGCCTGCATGGCACTACTGAGCCCCCACGCCTCACCCCCTGAAGCCTGCAAGCCCAGAGCCTGTGCTCCACGGCAGTGAGAAGCCTGTGCACCACAGTGAAGAGTAGCTCCTGCTCACCACAGCTGGAGAAAGCCCAGGTAGCAACAAAGACCCAGCACAACCAAAAGTAAAAGCAAATAAATAAATTAAGAAAAAAAATTTTTTAAACAACAGCAACACTGGATTCTCCTTACTCTGAATAACCACTAAGTCAATGTTTTCTAAACTGTGTCTTCTACTCCCTACTTTTCACCAGTGACCACTCAGCTGATCCCCAGATGGCTTGGTATTTTCACAAGAAAAAGAGCTGACACAATTTTGTGTACATGTTTCATAAATTTTAAATGAAAAGTTATGGCTATCATAGAAATGAGTTTTTTTTTTATAATCACATCCTAGTGGTTACACATGTGTTTCAAAGACTACATGTATTTGTTTTGGCTAAATTACGTGATCAGTTAATAGATGCAGTTTCCACCTCGTTTATGTAATTTTCATATCATAGTTTTTGTTGGTTACATTTTCATTTTCTTCAGTGTTACATATTATATCTATATCTTAAATATATGAAAGCATATCAATGGCTACAAAGCAGTTTTTATAGTACTAAAATAGTGAGAAAAATATTTAAAACATTATAAATACATATGATAGATAAGACAAATTAAAATATAAAATATACATGCTGGCATAAACACATATGTAAGTATAATAATTTGTATAAGAACTGCAAAAAAAAAAGGAAAGGAATTTGGAAAATAGCTGATTTGAGGCACAGAATGCAGGAAAGCCTCAGTACTTGAGAAAGTAGGAGTGAGGAAAAGGAAAAATAGGAGAATTGGTTAAAAGTCCATATAAGAATCAATTAAAAGTAAATCAGACAGGAGAAAGACAAATGCAATATGACAATGCTTATATGTGGAATCTTTAAAAATGGTACAAATGAACCTATTTACAAAGCAGAAATTGAGTAACAGATGTAGCAAATAAACTTACATTTACTGAGGGAGAAAAAAGGGAGGGATGGGGTAAATTGCAAGATCAGGATTGACATATATACACTACTACATAGAAAGTAGATAACTAATAATAACCTACTGTCTAGCACCAGGAACTCTTCTCAATACTCTATAGTGACATGTACGGAAAAAGAGTATAAAGAGTATTTGTACGTATATATGTATAACTGACTTTGCTGTACAGCAGAAACTAACAGAACATTGTAAATCAATACTCCAGTTGTAAAAAACAAACAAACAAAAAAAAGCATACTCCAATTGTAAAATATAATACTCCAATTGTTTAAAAAAATTGTAGAAAAAACTTCAATTTAAATTTTTTTAAAAGGAAGCAATTAGATTACAAGATCCCCTCCCCTACCCCATACTGTCATCCAACTGAAAAACAAGATTTTTCTTTCCTATGGAATTGCACTTCAATGGTTCTAGTGCAGGGGATTCTATGTGTTGATACAATGTAGAGTGAGCAATGACACACTACTAAAAACAAAGGGATTAAATGAGATTTTACCTTATGAATAAAGAGCAATGACCCTCATTTTTTCAGTCAGTTTCTAGAATATTTGCAGAAAGTCACATACTCCCCAGTTGGAATAGTCTTCTCTGAAGGGTTAATAGCACAAGAGAAAGGACTGGGTGGGTTTCCAATAAGCTTTTTTGCTATCCACTCTTAAATATAAATTGTCATTCAATGTTCATCAAACATTTTGACAATGTCTCCAACACAGATAACAGAGACCAAAAAAAGAAATATATTAGGAGGAGAGAATCCCAGAGGAAATGAATAATGCAAAGAACAAAAGAAAACTTTCATATAAATTATATTTCAAAGAGATAAAATAAGATTAAAGATTAAAGAAATAAAAAATATCGCAACCATGAAACAAAAATTAGATGCTACAAATCAAGGAGGGGAGTAAATCAAAAGTAAGAAAATTCTCTTAGAAATCTATGATAATATATTTTTAAAAATCAATAGAGAGATTGGAAGGTAAAGTTAAAGAAATTTCCTAAGATGAACAAAAAGTGAAAGAAATGTTCAACATTAAAATTATAGGGATTTGGGATAAAATGAAGGAGAAAATACTATTAAAGAAATAAAACAAGGAAATGCTATAGGACTGAAGGATATGTACTCCCAGATTAATAAAAGAATCCACTAGATGCCTAGTAAACTTAAAGACCCATAACAAAGTATATTATTATAAAGTTTCAGAATATCAAAGAAAAAAGATCTCGCAGGAGAGACAGACATTATGTACAAAATATAAAATCAAAATAACATTAGACCTCTCATTAACAACACTGGAACTTGAAAACTTTGGAGTGATGCCCTTAAAAATCTGAGAAGAAATGATTTCCTGCTTAGAAGTCTATACCAAGCTCCACGATTCCTCAAACATAAGGACAGAATAACATTTTCATATTATTGAAATTTCATTTTCTCAAGGAACCACTGAGTAATGTGCTTCATGAAAAACATAGAAGAAAATAGTATCCAGAAAACAAGGGATCCATTATGGGTAGAGTCAAAGAGAATTCCCTGGACAGCGACAGAGAGAAGAATCGCCACAGCCATATAGCAGGCTGAGAGGTGATGATCAGTCTAAACTAGAACAGGAAAATGGAAAATTCCTGGAGAAAGAGGGAATGTCGCCAAGAAAAATAAGTGAGAGTGATCAATTTTCTTATGTACTTGACAATGATGATAGAGGATGGCAGATACTCTTGCTGCTTTGAGTATCCTACCCTTATTCTTACCTGACAGAATGCACTTCCCCCTGTAGAGGCTGAAAATCAAAGAGAGTTATATTTCCCGTTTAACCACAGCAGGAGCATGAGAGCCAGTCTCAGCCAATGAGGCATTAAGAGCAATCTACTCTTGGATTTTAGACAAGTTTCCCCTCCCTTATATATTTTAAAAAGAGATAAAAGGAGAAAAAGGAAAGAGAAATGCTCCCCTTCCTGCCTTTGATATATATGTGATACTTGGAGCTGCTGCAGCCATCTTAAAACCATGAGGACTCAAACCTAAAAAACAAAAAATTAACATGCTGAGGCTGGCAGAGCTGAAATATGAAAAGCACCTAAATCCTCAATGACATTGTAATGTCACTGAGTTAAACCCAAAACTCCCTAGCTCCGGACTTCTTTAAGA
Organism: Oreotragus oreotragus; assembly: GCA_006410675.1. Classification (NCBI taxonomy): domain Eukaryota; kingdom Metazoa; phylum Chordata; class Mammalia; order Artiodactyla; family Bovidae; genus Oreotragus; species Oreotragus oreotragus. Next base: position 65,174 of record SJYX01008216.1, on the reverse strand, counting down.
GTAAGATAATAACCCTATTTTGTTTAGGCTACTTTGAGTTGTATATGGTGCTACTTTGCAATCAAAAGCATTCTAAATTCTTTAAGAAGGTGTTCTAGTTCTGTTAATGTGTTTAGGGAAGAATAAAATGAAATATATATATAGAAAACTAAGCACTCCCTCAAAATAAGGCAATTATTAACTCCAGGCAAGGCAAAAAGCTGTATGAGAAATTTTAATAAAATGTAGAGGAACTGTGAACAATATTTATGTAATGATAGAATAATCATTAAATAATAATTTAACCCAACTGTATTATAACTACACTGAGAGGACTAGGAAAGGAGAGAGGTGGCATACCCACAGGTGTAAAAGGTTAAAGTGTTCTATAAGTAACAGAGTTTTCAGGGCAAGCAGTTTTTTAAGGGGTAACACTTATAAAAAGTGAAGGGGAGAGAAAATGGAATTGGACAAGGAAAGCCTATGGACTACAGTACCAGACTGAGATCTGTGAAAGGAAAGGAAAGAGAAAGCTGAATCCAGCAGGGACCTCAGACAGTTCCATGGACCCGACAAATCTCTGCAAGCCCGGAGGGGACCTCTGGAGTAAAGGTGACTCAGTAAAGGAATAATGCACCAGGCAGAAGTGGCTAGGCCTGTGCATTACCCCTTGGCCCAATCACTGGATGGAGTCACCTCTAGAAGAATGTGACCTCAGCTTAGAAGAGCGGGAAGCCTGGTTAACACCTGAAGGCTGTCCAGTCACTATACTCACAGCAGCTAGACATTGAATCCTTTTTGAAGAGGGATCTCATCAGTTCACCTCCATGCCTGCTGCATGAGTTTATTCTGAAGCATGTAGGCAAAAATAGAAATAAAAAATAATTTTAAAAACGTTTCAAGTCCAAAATAGGGATAACAGGGAAGAAAATTCTAATATGTTTCTTTCTAAACCATGCACATGTTTAATAAGTTTAAAATTTCACTTTAAAAAGTCATTCTATAGGAGTTTTTCCACAATCACTCTATTCCAAGCAGAAATAATTATACTATAATACTAATAAGGGTATTTGTAGCAATGTCAAGAGTATTTCTCAAGTACCTTATCTTAGCAACATATTCAGTACCCTGAATAGCCAGGACTAATCACATTAGAGCTGAAATATTGACTGCTTTATGCTCAGGGTAAGGTAATAGGATTTTTAGGAATAAAATAGTGGAGAAAGCAACTTGATTACCTAAGAACTGATTTTCTTTTCTTTTTAGGTGATGGTTTTCTTCACTTATCCAAGAAAGTAGTTAAAGGCACATTATTAAGAAGTATTTCAAAACTATATCAACATATTGCAATGGAGCATAAAAAAAGTAATTTCTAGATCCACATGCAGCCAAAAATAGAATTAGAAATCTATTCATCCCTACCTCTCAAATTAAAATATTCAAGCATAGCATGCTTTTAAAAAGTAACATCTCATTGGATATTATATTAGAAATATCTGTATAATTTTTTGGTCTTTATAGTTGGACTGGGACTTGGTAGCTCAGCTGATTGAAAACAAACAAACAAACCTGCCTGCCAGTGCAGGAGATGCAAGAGACAAGGTTCAATCCCTTGGTCCAGAGGATCCCTTGAAGAAGGAAATGGCAACCTACTTCAGTATTCTTGCCTGGAAAATCCCACGGACAGAGGAGCCTAGCAAGCTACAGTCTATGGGGTCTCAAAGAGTCAGACATGACTTGAGCAGGCATGCATGCATACATCACACATAGGTGGACTGGTGGTCATATAAAACTAGATAGATAGATAAAGAAAGAGATCCTAATGTGAGCAAATCCTGGCATTGGTACAGCTGCACACTGCTACCATCATGAGCCCAAACTCTTTTTTTTTTCTGCTCCATCTTCCTTAGTGTATTTGTTTTCATTCTTATGTGGGTACCTCATAGTTGTAAGATGACTTATCCACTTCCAGACCTCAAACCTCTATTTCAAAAAGACAAAGGGGCTTTCCCTCAGGAGCTTTATGATTTTATACAGAAAGGATGGTCTGTCTAGTCAAAGCTATGGCTTTTCCAGTAGTCATGTAGGGATGTGAGAGTTGGACCATAAAGAAAGCTGAGCACCAAAGAATTGATGCTTTCAAATTGTGGTGCTGGAGAAGACTCTTGAGAGTNAAGACAAAGGGGCTTTCCCTCAGGAGCTTTATGATTTTATACAGAAAGGATGGTCTGTCTAGTCAAAGCTATGGCTTTTCCAGTAGTCATGTAGGGATGTGAGAGTTGGACCATAAAGAAAGCTGAGCACCAAAGAATTGATGCTTTCAAATTGTGGTGCTGGAGAAGACTCTTGAGAGTCCCTTGGACTGCAAGGAGATCAGACCAGTCAATCCTAAGGAAATTAACCTTGAATAGTCATTGGAAGGACTGATGCCAAAGCTGAAGCTCCAATACTTTGGCCTCCTGATGTGAAGAGCCGATTCACTGGAAAAGATCCTGATGCTGGAAAGATGGAGAGTAACAGAAGGGGACGACAGAGGATGAGGCCAATTGACATGAGTTTGAGCAAACTCAGGGAGATGGTGAAGGACATGGAAGCTGCAGTCCATGGGGTCGCAAAGAGTCGGACATGACTGAGTGACTGAAAAACGAGTTTCCCTCTCCAGAAAAACATCTCATTACCCTACACTAGATTACATGCTTACCGTTACATGACTCAGTAACCATGGAGAAGTATATTACAATACTTTCTTTAGGACGATCATAACCTACCCCTGGATCACATAGACATCTACACTTACTGAGATGGAGGGCTCTTTGCTCAACACCTAAACAGATCAGTGTTTTGCTAGAAGAAAAAGGGGGTGGGGGGTGGCTTTGGTTATAAAAAGGACAAGATGCCTCATTTGATCCAAATATCCAGAATTGCCTAAGAAAACCACCAAACATTTCCTGTCATTCTACAACTGGGAGTTGTAACCAGGCTGGACCCTCTGAGGCCTTCCCAAAATATACTCCCACCCTTGTCCTCCTCCTGCCTTTTGTCTGTAGAAAAATTTTAGTCAAAGAGTAAATTTAATCAGAGAAGCATGAAAATGCAGGAAGAAAGGAAAACAGTCAGGCAAGATAAAATAATAATATTTTAGCCATTAAACAATGTCAAAGACCTTTAGTTCTTCCTTAAAGACTATAGGTAATCTCCTGAGTTCTATCCTTTAAGCTGTTTTGTACATACAGATACCCCCACCAGCTGGAAGAAGTTAACTGACTGATGCTGCTGACAAGCATGCAGGCCCCAGGCTGGTTGGAACCAGAAGGTTGATGATGCTGACTGCCACTTATATCACCACCAACCAATCAGAAGAATGTCCACGAGCTGCTCCTTGATCACTAGGAGACTCCTCACTATCCACTTCAGGGTGGGTCACAGTCTTGAAGGGCATTAGTCCTCTGTGCACCCTTTTGCCTGGCAAAGCAATAAAAGCTTCCCGTTTCTACTTCATCCAAAACTTTGTCTCTGCGTTTCTATTCAGCACCAGAAAACAGAGGTCAAGTTTTGGCAACAGGAGTAAGAACTTCTAACTTACTATAAATAAAGAATAAGAAAAATTGCCTAGGAGTAGAAGTTGAAGCAATATGTTACTGATCTGGATAGTCATCTTGCTAAAAACTGCCTATGCTTTCCCTCTTCTTACTGATATGAAGCATTTCTATTACTTTTTAAAAACTGTATTCTCTTGTTATAATCCATGATTAATTTTTTCACATTTAAATTTCATTTGCCTAAAATCGGTGATCTGTACTAGTGGGGGTGAGGTTTCTTTTTAAGGTGATTAAAAAATGCTCTGGAATTAGATCGTGGTGATAGTTACACAGCTTTGTGGATACACTGAAAATCACTGATCTGCACATTTTAAAAGGGTGAACTTTGGAACTTTCCTAGTGGCCCAGTGGTTAAGAATCTGCCTTACAATGGTGGGGACATGGCTTTGATCCCTGGTCAGGGAACTAGGATCCCACATGCTTCAGAACAACTAAGTTCACATGCTGCAGCTACACATCAGCTGCAGCTACTGAGCCCATGCACGCTGGAGCCCAACCACCGCTTCTAGAGAGTCCATGCACCGCAACGAAAGATCCTACAAGATGCAACAGTGATCTCGTGTGCCACAACTAAGATCCAANCATGCTTCAGAACAACTAAGTTCACATGCTGCAGCTACACATCAGCTGCAGCTACTGAGCCCATGCACGCTGGAGCCCAACCACCGCTTCTAGAGAGTCCATGCACCGCAACGAAAGATCCTACAAGATGCAACAGTGATCTCGTGTGCCACAACTAAGATCCAAGAGAGCCAAATAAATACATACATTAATAAATATTTTAAAAGAGTGAATTTTTATTGTATATGAATTATATCTCAAACACAAAAAAAATTAGTGAAAGGCCTGTGTGCTGAGTTCCCATTGAGAAGTTCTCCAACGTCAAAAGTTTGAGAAGGAGCCCACAAGGTGATCGAGAGGTGGGCACTAGCTCTCTGAAGTGCTGGAGTTGGCAGTGAGGTGGTTCACCTTCGTTGCCTGCTTTTCCAGCCAGTGTCATAGACTGTGAAGAGAACCTGACTCACACAGCCTGTTCAAGTTGTCCTGCTTTATGCTGTACAATCTGATTCCTTACCAGACAATGAAAGTATCCATTTGCTATTCCAAAATCCTCTCTTCACAGAGCGCAGCACTGTTCTGCCCCAGGACTGCAAAGAAAATTGTGCACTGTCCCACTCTCGAGGACCTCAACGTTCAGTCTGTAATTCTGGGATGTATAAGGGGTCATGGTCACACAGAGGTCAGAAGAATAACTGGCTAGGAGGTGAGGGGGGACTTCACACAGGCTTGAAGTCTGGGATCGAAACTGCCATAGGCAAAAGGGAGCAAAGAACACTTCGGGTGAGGACACAGCCAGGTCAAAATACACAGAGGTAGGAGACAGAATGTATTAGCACAACAGTGAAATGTGTACACAGAATATGGTTTGCATGAGTGGGAGCAGCAGATGAGGCTGAATCAGAGGACAGAGACTTGAATGCCATCCTAAAAAGCTGGCATCATTATATAAGCTGGGGGGATGGATGGAGGACTCTATGCATCAGAATGGTCAGTTCTCTAAGAGAAAGTATTATATATATATATATATAGCATAGTATATATATTTTATACATATTTAGTATATATTTATATATAGTGTATATATTTTAATTATATAAACGGACATGGTATTGTATATTGTATATGGAATATATATATGTATATATATATGCAATGGAATACTATTTAGTATTTCATAACATAGGGAATATAACCAATATTTAACAATAAATAAATAAATATAACCTTTAAAAATTGGGGATCACTGTGTTGTACCCTTGTAAGTAGCCATCATGGTCAACAAAAGAGTCCAAAAGGCAGTACTTGGATGCAATCTCAAAAACTACAGAATGATCTCTGTTCGTTTCCAAGGCAAATCATTCAATTATTTTAACCTGTAAGTAAATTATAATATTATTTTGGAGAATAAAATATTGCCAATTTGTATCTACTTTATCCCTTGTGACAAATTACCATCTAACCAAGTTCAGTCAGAATCTGAGGTCAAAATGGTTACTCAGATAACCTTCCTTTTTTCTGTTATATTAAAAAATACAGAAATGCAAAATCAGGTTGTAAAAATAGTGACATCATTTTAGTATCCAGACTGTCTCTGTGATCATATATGTAACCTCGTATAGATAATGAAAAGGTCAAATTTGAGGCCTCCTAAATATAGAGGTTTCACCAAGAGCTCTCCTGCTCCTCACACTGACCACCAGCCCAAAGCACAAATGAGATATGACGTGTGTGTATGTGTGTGTGTGTGCACGCGCGTGCTCAGGCATGTCCGACTCTTTGCCACCCCATGGACTGCAGGCTCCTCTGTCCCTGGGGTTTCCAGGCAAGAATACTGGAATGCGATGTCATTTTCTACTCCACGGGATCTTCCCAAACCAGGGATCGAATCCACGCCTCCAGCAGCCCCCGCGTTGGCAGGAGGATTCTTTATGCCTGAGCCACCTGGGAAGTCCTAAGAAGTGACGGAGATCACTTTGTGATGGGAGTAGGGAGGAAGAGGGGATGGAGAAAAGGCTTGGGCGTGAGGCTCCCAGATCTAAGTGTCCACGGTCTCATCCCTGAGCCCAAGCATCTGAGAACAGAGGGACCTGATGAGCTGGTGCGCCAGGTCCTGTCACGGCACCTTCCTCTGAGCCCATCGTTCCCAGTAAGCTTCTCTTGCGTCCCATTGGCTTCAGATTTCACTTCCCCTGGAGCATCCTTTACCCACCCCACCTTGTTACTTCTTTCAAACTCCGGTTAGACCTCGTGTCGCTTAGCAAGGACTATTTCTCTACCAAATCTTGGTTACTTAACTTTCTTTTTACCCTATCACAGCACTCACTGCACTAAATTATGATCGTTTATTTAGTTGTTACCTTTCTCCCTGATAAGGACAATGCTCTAGAATGCCAAGTACTACCTGCAGTTATCTAGGAGGTAGAAAATAGCAAACGAATCCATAGAATGCCATGGACGTCAGCTAGCTGGTTCTTTTTGCTCTGTTTCATTTCTGACCACACCAGGTGGCTTACGAGGTCTTAGTTCTCCGACCAGGGATGGAACCCATGTGCCCTGTAGTGGAAGCAGGGAGTCCTAACCACTGGACCCCAGGGAATTCCCAGTTAGCTCGCTGGTTCCTCAGAGAAAAAATAGAACAATAAAGTCCATTTTCAGGCCCTAGAATTCAATATATCTTTAAAGTGATACTTGTTTTAATCACTATCATTAGTATTCTCCATGTGTATAAATTTACCTAGAAGCTAGTAAAAATGTTTCAGGTATCTTTGCTCTTTTGTTATTATTAGAACAATCTGTAATATATTTGTGACATCTTAATCATTACACCTTGAAGTAGAGCCTGCTGCAAATTTCTCATACTTATCTCTGAATCATCTAACAGAGTGTTTAAACTAAAACTGTTCAAGATAATCAAAATGACACTTTACAAAATGGCTATTATACTGGAAATATAAAATAATGACTTATAGACAAGTGTTTGGAAAAGCTTATATCTTTAGCTATTTGTGTTTTTTTCCCTTTGAAAATGGAAAAGTAGTCTAAAATGTCCCTGCTGGACAGAAAATTGTTATAATTCATTGAATGATACTTTCCTTCTATGCTATACATTTTTGATGGAGGTTTCAAAAATTTTTTTAAGAAAATTTTCTATATTTGTTTTTTCTATTTTTGCGTTTTAGTAGATCCATGGACAGAGGAGCCTGGTGCGCTGCAGTCCATAGGATCACGAAGAGTTGGACACGACTGAGTGTCTCAGTGTTAGTGGTCATATTTTTTTCACAGACCATNATACTTTCCTTCTATGCTATACATTTTTGATGGAGGTTTCAAAAATTTTTTTAAGAAAATTTTCTATATTTGTTTTTTCTATTTTTGCGTTTTAGTAGATCCATGGACAGAGGAGCCTGGTGCGCTGCAGTCCATAGGATCACGAAGAGTTGGACACGACTGAGTGTCTCAGTGTTAGTGGTCATATTTTTTTCACAGACCATGTTGAGACGTAAGAACTAGAATCTTAAGTTTTAATTCAGTCAAACTGAATATATGGTAAGACTGATAAGTTCAACTTTAAAATTAGGTTGTCTGTTTTACATAGAATATCCTGAATTATCACTTCAAAGACCATGATAAGGACTCTTGCTTAACAGAAGAAAAAAATGTGGATTGGTAAACTTACAAACTGGTACAAAAGCTATTTGTTGTTTTCAGCCACCAAGTTGTGTCCGACTCTGCAACCCCATGGACTGCAGCACGCCAGGCCCCTCTGTCCTCCACTATTTCCTGGAGTCAAACTCATGTCCGTTGAGCCAGTGATACTATATAACCATCTCATCCTCTGTCGTCCCCTTCTCCTCCTGCCTTCAGCCTTTCCCATCATCAGGGTCTTTTCCATTGAGTTGGCTTTCCACATCAGGTGGTCAAAGTGTTAGAGTTTCAGCATCAGTCCTTCCAATGAGTATTCAGGGTTGATTTCCTTTAGAATTGATTGGTTTGGTCTCCTTGCAGTCCAGTGGACTCTGAAGAGTCTTCTCCAACACCACAGTTCAAAAGCATCAATTCTTTGGCACTCAGCCTTCTTTATGGTCCAACTCTCACATCCATACATGAATACTGGAAAAACCATAGCTTTGACTATATGGACATTTTTTGGCAAAGAGATGTCTCTGCTTTTTAATCCACTATCTAGGTTCCTCATAGCTTTTCTTGTAAGGAAAGCATCTTTTCATTTCATGGCTGCAGTCAAATCCACAGTGATTTTGGAGCCCAAAAAGATAAAATCTGTCACGGTTTTCACTTTTCCCCATCTATTTGCCATGAAGTGATGGGACTGGATGCCATGATCTTAGTTTTTTGAATGTTCAGTTTTAAGCCAGCTTTTGCACTCTCCTCTTTCACCTTCATCAAGAGGCTCTTTAGATCCTCTTTGTTTTCTGCCATTCGAGAAGTATCATCAGCATGATTGAGGTTGTTGACAATTCTCCTGTAACCTTGATTCCAGGTCATGATTCATCCAGCCCAGCATGTTGTATGATATACTCTGCATATAAGTTAAATAAGCAGGGTGACAGTATACNTTTTAAGCCAGCTTTTGCATTCTCCTCTTTCACCTTCATCAAGAGGCTCTTTAGATCCTCTTTGTTTTCTGCCATTCGAGAAGTATCATCAGCATGATTGAGGTTGTTGACAATTCTCCTGTAACCTTGATTCCAGGTCATGATTCATCCAGCCCAGCATGTTGTATGATATACTCTGCATATAAGTTAAATAAGCAGGGTGACAGTATACAGCTTTGACATACTCATTCTCAATTTTGAACCAGTCCATTGTTCCATGTCCAGTTCTAACTGTTGCTTCCTGACCTGCATACGGGTTTCTCAGGAGACAGGTAAGGTGGTCTGGTATTCCCATCTCTTTAAGAATTTTCCACAGTTTGTTGTGATCCATACAGTCAAAGGCTTTCTTGTAGTGAATGAAGCAGAAGTAGATGTTTTTCTGGACTTCCCTTTCTTTCTCTATGATCCAATGAATGTTGGCAATTTGATCTCTGGTTCCCCTGCCTTTTCTAAATCCAGCTTGTACATCTGTAAATTCTTGGTTTATGTATTGTTGAAGCTTAGGTTGAAGGATTTTGAGCATTACCTTGCTAGCATGTGAAATAAGTGCAATTGCATGGTAGTTTGAACATTATCTGACACTGCCTTTCTTTGAGATTGGAGAAAAAANATCCCATGGCTACAGTCCATGGAGTCACAAAGAGTCAGACATGACTGAGCAACTGAGCACAAAGCGGTACAAGATGGATGAATCTCAAAAACATTATTACTGCGTCCAATAAGCCAGCTATGAAAGAGTACATACAGTATGATTCCATTTATATGCAATTCTAGAACAGGGAAACCTGTCTCTTATACACATCTAGATGTGTATAAGAGACAGCAGTTAGAACTGGACATGGAACAACAGACTGGTTCCAAATAGGAAAAGGAGTACATCAAGGCTGTATATTGTCACCCTGCTTATTTAACTTATATGCAGAGTACATTATGAGAAACACTGGGCTGGAAGAAACACAAGCTGGAATCAAGATTCCCAGGAGAAATATCAAGAACCTGAGATATGCAGATGACGCCACCCTTATGGCAGAAAATGAAGAGGAACTAAAAAGCCTCTTGATGAAAGTGAAAGGGAGAGTGAAAAAAAGTCGGCTTAAAGCTCAACATTCAGAAAACAAAGATCATGGCATCTGGTCCCATTACTTCATGGCAAATAGAAGGGAAAACAGTGGAAACAGTGTCAGACTTTATTTTGAGGGGCTCCAAAATCACTGCAGATGACGACTGCAGCCATGAAATTAAAAGATGCTTATTCCTTGGAAGGAAAGTTATGATCAACCTGATAGCATTTATGGCATCTGGTCCCATTACTTCATGGCAAATAGAAGGGAAAACAGTGGAAACAGTGTCAGACTTTATTTTGAGGGGCTCCAAAATCACTGCAGATGACGACTGCAGCCATGAAATTAAAAGATGCTTATTCCTTGGAAGGAAAGTTATGATCAACCTGATAGCATTTTGAAAAGCAGAGACATTACTTTGCCAACAAAGGTCCGTCTAGTCAAGGCTGTGGTTTTTCCAGTGGTCATGTATGGATGTGAGAGTTGGACTGTGAAGAAAGCTGAGCCCCGAAGAATTGATGCTTTTGAACTGTGGTGTTGGAGAAGACTCTTGAGAGTCCCTTGAACTGCAAGGAGATCCAACCAGTCCATTCTAAAGGAGACCAGCCCTTGCATTTCTTTGGAAGGACTGATGCTGAAGCTGAAACTCCAGTACTTTGGCCACCTCATGCGAAGAGTTGACTCATTGGAGAAGACTCTGATGCTGGGAGGGATTGGGGGCAGAAGGAGAAGGGGACAACAGAGGATGAGATGGCTGGATGGCATCACTGACTCGATGGACATGAGTCTGAGTGAACTCCGGGAGTTGGTGATGGACAGGGAGGCCTGGCGTGCTGCGCTTCATGGGGTCGCAAAGCTTCGGACACGACTGAGCGACTGAACTGAACTGACTCACGTTATATCATATTGTACAATAACTATACTTTAATAAAATGAAGACAAATTTTTAACTTTTCTTGTTTCTTGTTCTACTGAAGTATAGTTAATTTACAATGTTGTATTAGTTTCAAATGTACAGCAAAGTGATTCAGTTATGCATATATATTCTTTTTCAGATTCTTTTCCATTATAGGTTTCTATAAGATATTGAGTAATAGTTTCCTGTGCTATGTAGTACATCTTTGTTGTCTACCTATTTTACGTATAGCAGTACATATCTGTTAACCCCAAACCCCTAATTTATCTCCCCCACACACTGCCATCCCCTTTGGTAACTATAAGTTTGTTTTGTAAGTCTGAGTCTATTACTGTTTTGTCATTAAGTTCATTTCCTTTTTTTACGTTTCATATCATTTTTTTTACATTCCACATATAAGTGATATCATATGACATTAGTCTTCCTCTGTCTGACCCACCTCACTTTATATGAGTCTCTAGGTCCATTCAAGGGGAAGGCAACGGCACCCCACCCCAGTACTCTTGCCTGGAAAATCCAATGGACGGAGTAGCCTGGTGGGCTGCAGTCCATGGGGTCGCTAACAGTCGGACAGACTGAGCGACTTCACTTTCACTTTTCTCTTTCATGCATTGGAGAAGGAAATGGCAACCCACTCCAGTGTTCTTGCCTGGAGAATCCCAGGGACAGGGGAGCCTGGTGGGAGATGTGTATAAGAGACAGTCCNGGGCTGCAGTCCATGGGGTCGCTAACAGTCGGACAGACTGAGCGACTTCACTTTCACTTTTCTCTTTCATGCATTGGAGAAGGAAATGGCAACCCACTCCAGTGTTCTTGCCTGGAGAATCCCAGGGATGGGGTAGCCTGGTGGGCTGCCGTCTATGGGGTCACACAGAGTCGGACACGACTGAAGTGACTTAGCAGCAGCAGCAGCAGGTCCATTCATGTTGTTGTAAATGGCATTATTTCTCTCCTTTTAATGACTGAGTAATATTTCATTGTATTATCCTACATCTTCTTTATCCATTCATCTTTTCATTTAGGTTGTTTCCATGTCTTGGCTATTGTAAATAGTGATTCCATGAATAAATAAAATTTTTAATTTAAAAAATTATGAAGTACTGATGCAATAAAACAGATACAAGAATACCCAGGTGGCAATAGTGGTGAAGAATCTGCCTGCCAAAGCAGAAGATGCAAGAGTCACAGGTTGGGACCCTGGGTCAGGAATATCCCCTGGAGGAGGAAATGGCAACCTACTCCAGCCTGGAAAATCCCATGGACAGGGAGGAATCCCATGGCTACAGTCCATGGAGTCACAAAGAGTCAGACATGACTGAGCAACTGAGCACAAAGCGGTACAAGATGGATGAATCTCAAAAACATTATTACTGCGTCCAATAAGCCAGCTATGAAAGAGTACATACAGTATGATTCCATTTATATGCAATTCTAGAACAGGGAAACTATGGTGCTGGAAATCAGAACAGTCGCTGCCTACAGGGAAGCACAAGGGCTCTTTCTGTGGTGACAGAAACGTATCTCTTCATTGAGGTGTTGTTTACATGGATGTGCGTGTTTGTCAACACTCATGGAACTGTACACTTAAGATCTGTCATGCCTGTGTTTGTAAAATCTGCGTTAAAAAAAAAAAAAAGAAGAAGAAATCTCACTCAGGTGTGAATAATAAGGAGAGATCAGCAGAGAGCAAGGCTGAAGATGAACCTGCCTCCTCTTTCATTACAGTTCATTCAGGGTCTGCTCAGTCACGTGGCCAGTCTGCCCTGGTCCACACAGAGGAGGTCCAGGACAGGACTGGAGGGTTTGATTTCCAAAGAGCAATTGTGCCCTTTCCTTTCCCTGGAAATGAGGAAAATTATACCAGGCCCTCCATGTGGAATCTGCTTTTATATTAAGGTCCCAGCCCCAAAGTATTGTGTACAGTTTGACTGGAAGCAGCAGAAAGCATCAGCTAGCAGAGGAGCAGTGAATGAGTCTCTCCTCAGTGATCTTCCTTGCTGACATCAACAGATGTTTCCTCTAATCACTATCTTATATTTGAGTGTCTCTAGGTTTACAGAAACTAGCAAGGGTACTGACACTTATATCTGCAGAAAGGGGAAAAAATCATAGACTCTTGGAAAGTTAGGTAGGTCCAGCCTGCTTAAGAGTTTAGTTCTTAGAAGTCTCCCACTTAGAATCAGAAAACAGGTGTTAACAGATGTTTGGTCATCATACATCTTCTCATCAGGTGTCAGGGATGTCTGTATAACATTTCTGAACGTTCACCAGAGGTATGAAAACTGAAGGAATAGGAAAAAGCCTCCAAAGATTGTACCATATTTGTTTTGCTGCTGGAGGGCGTCATCACGCTTGCATGCTGGCGGGGACTATTGCAGGCAGGGTGATCTTTACAGGATTCAGGGATGTCTGTATAACATTTCTGAACGTTCACCAGAGGTATGAAAACTGAAGGAATAGGAAAAAGCCTCCAAAGATTGTACCATATTTGTTTTGCTGCTGGAGGGCATCATCACGCTTGCATGCTGGCGGGGACTATTGCAGGCAGGGTGATCTTTACAGGATATAAGGTGAGGACTTGTGAACTGGTTTCTATGTTCCATATGACCGGGGAAGATAGAATAAATAATTAAAAAACGAAAGGAGGGAGAGATCTTTTTATAGTAAATAAAAAATAAGCAACACCCATGTCTGTAAGATGAAAATGGTAAAAATGGGTAGGTTTAAGAATACAGGACATAGAAACTTGTATCCAGTAACACCTGCTGTTCATATTTAGGGGTTCCCTGATAGCTCAGACAGTAAAGAATCTGCCTGCATTGCAGGAGATCCAGGTTCGATCCCTGGGTCAGGTATTAAGGTCCCAGCCCCAAAGTATTGTGTACAGTTTGACTGGAAGCAGCAGAAAGCATCAGCTAGCAGAAGAGCAGTGAATGAGTCTCTCCTCAGTGATCTTCCTTGCTGATGTCAACAGATGTTTCCTCTAATCACTCTAATATTTGAGTGTCTCTAGGTTTACAGAAACTAGCAAGGATACTGACACTTATATCTGCGGAAAGTGGAAAAATCATAGACTCTTGGAAAGTTAGGTAGGTCCAGCCTGCTTAAGAGTTTAGTTCTTAGAAGTCTCCCACTTGGAATCAGAAAACAGGTGTTAACAGATGTTTGGTCATCATACATCTTCTCATCAGGTGTCAGGGATGTCTGTATAACATTTCTGAACGTTCACCAGAGGTATGAAAACTGAAGGAACAGGAAAAAGCCTCCAAAGATTGTACCATATTTGTTTTGCTGCTGGAGGGCGTCATCACGCTTGCATGCTGGCGGGGACTATTGCAGGCAGGGTGATCTTTACAGGATACAAGGTGAGGACTTGTGAACTGGTTTCTGTGTTCCATATGACCGGGGAAGATAGAATAAATAATTAAGAATCGAAAGGAGGGAGAGATCTTTTTATAGTAAATAAAAAATAAGCAAAACCCATGTCCGTAAGATGAAAATGGTAAAAATGGGTAGGTTTAAGAATTCAGGACGTAGAAACTTGTATCTAGTAACACCTACTATTCATATTTAGGGGTACCCTGATAGCTCAGACAGTAAAGAATCTGCCTGCATTGCAGGAGATCCAGGTTCGATCCCTGGGTCAGGGAGATCCCCTGGAGGAGGAAATGGCAACCCACTCCAGTATTCTTGCCTGGAGAATCCCCACAGACAGAGGAACCTGGTGGGCTACAGTCCATGGGGTCGAAAGAGTCGGACACGACTGAGCGACTGAGACACACACTATTCATATTTAGAAACGAAAGGGAAGAAGAGTAGTTTAAGATACCATTCTTAGACGTGTTTACATCAGACTTTAGAAAGTCACTGTCACAATTTTCAGAGAAAGGAAAAGTACTACTCAACATCTGTATTACTTTCTGGTTGCTGTTATAACATCGCCACAAGCTTATTGGTGTAATGCAGCACAAATTTATTCTCTTAGAGTTCTGAAGGTTAGATGTTCAAAGTGGGTCTTGCAGGGTTGCAGGCAAGGTGTTATCGGGGCTGCACTCCTCCTGGGGTATTCCAGGGGAGAGTCTGTTTCCCTGCCTTTGCCAGATTCCTGAGGCCTCCTGCATGAGTAGTTCATGGCCCCTCTCTCAGTCTTCAAGATGCATCACTCCAACTCTGCTTTTAGTATTTTATCACATCCCTTTTTCTGAATGGCCTACTGCCTCCTTCTCATAAGGCTGCAATTACACTGGGCTTGACCAGATAATCTGGGATAACATCCCCAGCTCAAAATCTCAAATCCCTTTGCCACGAAAGGTAACATATTCACATGTTTCAGGGTTTAGGACAAAGATATCTTTGGGAATAAGAGATGAGTAAATTATTCAACCTATTTTAGCATCTTAAAATCCTAAAGGGGAAAAAAAATGACTCAATTGGATCAGGAGCCCTTCAAAACTAAAATTTGGAAATAATAGTGAAAAATGCCTTATTAGCTAGGAAAAGTTAAACTATGCTGCAGTGATACAGAAATACTACATCTCAAGGGCTTACTGCCTAAAAGGGTATTTCTTGCTAATGGGACATCTGTCGCAAGTCCCGTGCCTGTAGAGCTGCTCCCTTCCCGCAGTGACCTGGAGATCAGGGTGGTTTCAGCTTATGCCTCCACCCTGCAGGCTGCTCCGTGGTCGCCAGGGTGAGAGGAGAGCTGGGTGGCTGGAGGGGAGCTTTTCACCCCCTGAGCCCAAGGGTGATGCGTGCCACACATTCCTCTGTCATGTGGCCCACCTAGCTGTAAGGAGGCGAAAAAGGCAGTCTTCTACATGTTCAGGAATGAAAGGACCAGATACTGATGTGTTAATATCCTAAGTAACTGATATGTTACTGCCTAAGATACTTTCTAGTGAGAAACTCTGTAAAAACAGCATCAGCAGGTTAAAAATTAAAATGAGCTGAAGCTATTGAAAATATGAAACATAATCAAAATAAAAGTCTGGTTTTTGGTGGAGAGTAATGCTCAGACTCAGAGAAGGCAATGGCACCCCACTCCAGTACTCTTGCCTGGAAAATCCCATGAACGGAGGAGCCTGGTAGGCTGCAGTCCATGGGGTCGCTGAGAGTTGGACACGACTCAGTGACTTCGCTTTCACTTTTCACTTTCATGCATTGGAGAAGGAAATGGCAACCCACTCCAGTGTTCTTGCCTGGAGAATCCCAGGGACGGCGGAGCCTGGTGGGCTACAGTCTATGGGGTCGCACAGAGTCAGACATGACTGAAGTGACTTAGCAGCAGCAGCAGCAATGCTCAGACTAGGGAGAATAGAGCCAGTTTTTGGTGGGTAAGATGTGATCGTTCTAGCAAGTGACAGGGCAAGTTAGGAGAGAACAGTAAAAGGACCAACATTGCTGAGAGGTCCTCCCAGTTCAGCAGTGATAGGAAAGTACCAACACAACTGCTTACAATGAGTTTTCTGGCTGAGGCGAATTGCAGCCCAGGGTACAAAGAAAACCCAACAAAGAAACAACTAAATTGGAAGGACTGATGCTGAAGCTGAAACTCCAGTACTCTGGCCACCTGATGCGAAGAACTGACTCATTTGAAAAGACTCTGATGCTAAGAAAGATCGAATGCAGGAGGAGAAGGGGACGACAGAGGATGAGATGGTTGGATGGCATCACTGACTCAATGGACATGAGTTTGAGTAAACTCTGGGAGATAGTGATGGACAGGGAGGCCTGGAGTGCTGTGGTTCATGGTGTCGCAAAGAGTCAGACACAACTGAGTGACTGAACTGAAACTGTTGGTGGTGAAATAAAAACTCATGGAGCACAGATAATGAGCTGAAACACTATACAGTCTGCAAAGACTGTCTTGATTATTCACATGGATGAAAACTTAAATTGAATTTTATACCAGTAAGCTCGATGATGCCCTCTTGAAAATCCTCAGATGGACCCTTAAATAGATTGTGAGACCACAGAAGGGAGAGTGATGGTAAGAGGAGCAGCATGAACTCATCAAGAAAGAGTTTTTTGTTCATTTTTTGGGAGTATCATATGCTAGTAGACTACGGGCACTGTGATTGTAAGTGGATCTCATCAAGGTGTCTGACAGAGTTTCTCATGAGATTCCTGTGGAGCAGATAAGGAAGAGTTCTCATTGATCTGTAGTTAAGATTTATAACAAGTGAGTAACAGGAGAAAGTAAAGATAAATAAATAAATACTAATAATCCAAAGAAATAAACTAGAGATAAATCATGAAAATCCTTATAAGCTATTTTAAGGGATTCAGACCTTTTCTTGAGGGCAATTTGGGTTCATGAAGTAAGGTTTGCCTCGCGGAAATAGAACTAGCAGATAAGGAAGAGTTCTCATTGATCTGTAGTTAAGATTTATAACAAGTGAGTAACAGGAGAAAGTAAAGATAAATAAATAAATACTAATAATCCAAAGAAATAAACTAGAGATAAATCATGAAAATCCTTATAAGCTATTTTAAGGGATTCAGACCTTTTCTTGAGGGCAATTTGGGTTCATGAAGTAAGGTTTGCCTCGCGGAAATAGAACTGTCTGCAGTGTGGAGAACAGACTGAAAGAAACTAATACTAGAGAGGAGCCAGAAGGCGGAGGGGCGGGCTGAACTAAGGGAATTACAGAGTGAGTAGCTGATGAGTTTAAAGGTCTTAAGTTGGCAGGAAGGGCAGGGTTTTTCGTTAGTAGAATGTAAGGGCAGAAACACAGTGGAACGTGAATGTGGCGCACTCGAGTGTGGCTGCAGCGGCGTGGATGTGGGTGCCATTCTTTGTCAGAGGGACACAGGTGGGACACACTTGCATCCTGATGAACCTTAGGTTTCTGAAGGGTAGTAAAATGGCGATGTCTGCAGGCCTGTAGGGAAGCTCTGCAACAGAGGAGGCTTTGGGGTGGAGACCCAGGTTTAGTAGTCACAAGTCTGGAGGTAGTGATCAGAGGTGGAACAGTGGCGACCATCCAGAGGGGGCTTCTGGACTAGAAGGGGAGCTCCTGGGACCGCACCTAGGTGACAGTGATGTAGAAGGGTTTGAGGGCCCAGGGAGGGGTGAGGTCGTGGAGAAGGGGGAGTGGGTGGGCGTGGGGTTGGGGGGACTGCAGTGGGTTAGCCTGCCAGGCTCCTCTGTCCATGTAGACCTCTCTCAAAAAGCCCTCTCAGGTGTCTGTTACAGACTCAAGGATGTCATAGCTCCCTCCTAGTGCTTCCCTGCTACTTTATCTCTTCTAGGGCACATCTTATTGAGCTCCCACTACACTGGAAGCAGTTCTAGGCACCTTCACATATTATTCATTTAATCCTCATAGTAACACTTTCAGGTAGTTAATATCATCCCCCTTTCACTGAAGACACCTAAACTCAAAACAGGTAGCTTGCCAAAGGTCTAACAGCTGGTGCTGACAATATTTAGCTTCAAATCTAAATTTCCTATCCCCAAACTCAGCCTGCCTTGCAGCAGCTATTTGTATACTTTCTGTCTCTGTCACTGATAAGTATCTGCTGGGGTCTCCTCTGTGCCAGGCACCATCCTAAACACCAGGGATACACACTGAAGTCCTGGCCCCAATAAAACAGATATATTCCCAAGGCTCTCTTAGTTTTTTGTTTCTAATATTTATTTATTTGCCTGCGCCAAGTTGCGACATGCGGAATCATTAGTTATGGCATGCGAACACATGGGATCTATCTAGTTCCTTGACCAAGGATCAAACTCAAGCCCCATGTATTGGGAGCTTAGAGTTGTAGCCACTGGACCACCAGGGAATTCCCCCAAGGATCTATTTGAGTCTGAAGGTCATTTATTTATTCAATAGGCAGACATGTGGGGAGCACCTGCTGTATCCTAGGGACTATATTCTGGGCACAGTCATGCTCCTGTCCTTGGGACAGTATTTGAACAGAGGCCCAAGCAGAGCATCACTGGAGGGATGATTTGCTATGTATGGCTAGTTTGGAGAAGGCTTCATAGAAAAGATGAGTTGGACCTTAAAGTTTAAGGAGAATTTTGACGGATTTTTTTTCAAAAAGAGGTAAGGCATCCTACAGAGAAGTCTTCATGAGCCAGGACATGTAGGTATAAAACCTCAGGGTAGCATCAAGGTAATTTAAACAGAACCATGTGGCTGAAATGTGGGGTGTGAGGCAGGGAGTAGAGGGAGATGAAATTGGAAAAGGTGCCTCAAAAGCAAAGATAAAGGAACTGAAAGGTGATCTTAGGAAAATGCAGAGAACCATTGGAAATTTCTGAGCAGAGGAGCTTACTTATCTTTGTGTTCCATGGCGTATGGCACACTGCCTTGCTCCTGGTAGCAGTTTTTAGCATTTGTCACTTTCCTGGCACCAGAGAAAACTCTGGCCCCCAACATGATGTCATGCTCTGTTTACACAGGAAAAAATAATGCCTATACTCTTGCATATAGCAATTTTCTCGTCAACCCCTCTGCCAAGTCACCTCAGGTCTGAGAGTAGTCTTTCTCTTTTATCCAAGGCCAAATTGCTGCCTCCTTGTTGTTGTCACTGCCACAGACCCTGCTATTTTCTCCTTGGAGAACAGAATTTGGTCCAGTGGGAGCAGTACTAGCTTGGGAGGCTTAAGGAACTGGAGTCCTGACCTCTGCTCTACAAGTACCTGGAGTGTAGCCTTTGCTTGTGGCCCTTCTTTAAAACAGAGAGATGATTTCTACATTCCTCTCCAGACTTAAAATCTCCTGATTTTAAACATAGGGTCAATGTGCCTTCAGCTAGGCCCAACAGTGGCTATATCTACAAAATTCTGCTTTAACTTTGTCAGAATAATTTCTGTCTCACATCTCCACCTCCTCCTTGCCCAATTCTAGGAAGGTTTCCAGGGATGTTTTAACATATGCTTCAAAAGAGATTTGTGTTGCTAAGCTAGAAACAAGTTGCTAAAGAACACTCTTTCTGCCAGTCTTCTTTGAAACCCTCAGTGCACTGAAGATATAAGGCTATTTGTCCCAAATAGAGTTCAGAGAGAAAGCAATACTTTGCAGAAGAGACGGGCAAGAAAAGCAAGATTGAGAAGAATCTCTTTCTTATGATAACCCACCAAATCAATCTTGCAAAAGAGGGTGTTTTTGAGAAGGTAACATTTATTAATAATTACCCTGGAATGGGAATTCCCGGGTGGTGTAGTGGTTAAGCTTCAGTGCCTTCACTGCTGTGGGGCCTGGGTTTGATCCCTGGTTGGGTAACTAGGATCCCACAAGCTGCATTGGGGTGGCCAGGAAAAAAAAAAAAAATTACCCTGCAAGCATAAAGCAGGATAGTCCCAGCAAACTGTGTGTTGTGGTCACCCTACACCACCATTAAATCTAAACAGAAACGTAGCATCACACCTCCACTGTCTTACAGACATTACTAATCAATCCTCACACTTTCCACTGAGCCCAGGAGAGCCTAGAACCCTTCTGAACAAGTGCTTCTGACACTGTTAATCTGTCACTGTTAGAAATTTCTTCATTACAGTTGATCTTTAACCCCCCAAAGGGTTAATGTATTTTATTAATATATAAATAAAAGGGTCATAGATGATTTTTCGTTTTCTTTTTTTCTATATTCTTTATATTTTCTTTCTTTCTTTCTTTTTTTTTTTACTTTACAATACTGTATTGGTTTTGCCATACATTGACATGAATCCGTCATGGGTGTACATGAGTTCCCAATCCTGAACCCTCCTCCCACCTCTCTCCCCATACCATCTCTCTGGGTCATCCCAGTACATCAGCCCCAAGCATCCTGTATCCTGTATCGAACCTAGACTGGCGATTCGTTTCTTACATGATAGTATACATGTTTCAATGCCATTCTCCCAAATCATCCCACCCTCTCCCTCTCCCACAGAGTCAAAAAGTCTGTTCTATACATCTGTGTCTCTTTAACTGCAACTATGGAGAACAGTGTGACGATTCCTTAAAAAACTGGAAATAGAACTGCCTTATGACCCAGCAATCCCACTGCTGGGCATACACACCGAGGAAACCAGAATTGAAAGAGACACGTGTACACCAATGTTCATCGCAGCACTGTTTATAATAGCCAGGACATGGAAGCAACCTAGATGTCCATGAGCAGATAACGGATAAGAAAGCTGTGGTACATATACACATGGAGTATTACTCAGCCATTAAAAAAGAATACATGTGAATCCGTTCTAATGAGGTGGATGAAACTGGAGCCGATCATACACAGTGAAGTAAGCCAGAAAGAAAAACACCAATACAGTATACTAACACATATATATGGAACTTAAAAAGATGGTAATGATGACCCTGTATGCGAGACAGTTAAAGAGACACAGATGTGTAGTACAGTTAATCTTGTAGCAGAAGACTGACACAGTGGATACTGCAGTGCTCTGCCTAGTTCTCCTCCGGGCATTGATGAACCCATCCCTCTGCTGCTGAATCTGTCTGCTGATGGCTCACCAAGCATTGCCCACAGCTGAGGGCCACTTCCTTGCCCCAGGTCATGTCCTCTCTCAAGTGCACTGGAGACCAATGGCTGCTTGATGGAAGGATACAAAAGCCAGAATCTGCCTTGCTTCAATCTGAGCCAAGTCTGGAAGGCCATGCCAGCTCCAGAGCTTTCTGTAAGCTCAGCTGAGAGTGATGGCTCAATCTTGACTCTTCACATTTCTACAGATATTATCTCCCAGGAGTTCTCCTCAGTCAGCCTTCCACCCACAGTTCTCCACCTCAGGATCTGTTTGCAGGGATCTCTGTGCCATTAGTAAGAAGTAAACTCAAGGTTACCTTCCTAATATTTACCTCAGTAACATATGTCAGTTAGCATATATTTCTTGTTCTCACATTTAATGGATCTTAATTTAAAAACTGTCCCAGAAAACACAATGCCTCTTCACTTTTTGCAATCAGATGAGTGCAAGTTCTCCCCTGTCTCTAGTCTCTAGTAGAGAAAGCAGGATTGCTATGTGGTTCCACAGCAGTAAAATGAAGGAAACACTTTTAGGGAGATAGGAGATCAGGGTTTTAGTTCTGACTTTGCCACTGATGCACTATCATGTGAGCAAATAATTTCCTTTCTCTTGCTGTTGTTTAGTCACTAAGTTGTGTTCAACTCTTTTGTGACCCCATGGACTGTAGCCTGCCAGGCCCCTCTGTCCATGGGATTTCCCAGGCAAGAATACTGGAGTGAGTTGCCATTCTCTATTCCAGGGGATATTCCTGAACCAGAGATCAAACCCAAGTCTCCTGAATTGCAGGCAAATTCTTCCCATAGGGAAAGCTAGGTGAATCCAAGTTTATTTGTCTATAAAATACAGGGCTTTTCAGAAAATTTGTCTGAAACTTAGAAACAAGGCAGAAAGGTAAGTCCCACATTCTTTCAGTGTTATACAGGAACAAAGACCACCCAGAGATTATCTAGAGATATGAATCTAGTTTCTCCCACAAGGTACTATTGATTGAAGGTCTCTGATTTAGTGACATTGCTTATTATCTGGTAGGGTTTTATCTCAGAGATATGCAAATAATTTCTGTCCATGGAACAGATAACCACAAAGATTTACAATCCAGTTTTTCTATGTAACCCAATAAATTTACCTTAACATTATATAATATATACCTGCCATTCTTAATGTTCTTTGAACCAATCATAACATCTTAACGGCTCCCTCACTAATTCATGAGTTAACTAGAATTTCTTACCTGTGGTTCACTATATATGTAGTGATTTTATCTTTTTAAAAATTATACTTCGGCAGGCTTGAACTGAGCCATGATACTGGACACAAACCAATCCACGTACTCATCTTCAGAACACAGGACTCATATGATGTTAATGTAACACACATCACTGAGGCATCCTTTCTGCAGAAATCCTCTGGCCCACATTACCCTTCAGAGAGCAGTCAGCAATATCAGAGTGTCCAGAGCCATCGTCTCTTGACCACTGTGTGGCTGGGGTGGGAAGCTGTGAGAAGAGCAGCATGGCTAAGACTTAATGACTTCCCCAGGGGTTTCCAAGGTCTGAAAGTTGTGAAAGTTATTGGGTTGGCCAGAAAGTTCATTTGGGATTCTCTGTTAAGATGTTATGGGAAAAAAGCCAAACAAACTTTTTGGCCACCACAATACATGGTCAGAGCTGGGATTCACACCCAGGCCTGTCTAGCACTAAAAACATGCCTGTAACTATCCTACTCATACCTTCATGATGTGTCTTATCTACCCGAATCCCCAGTGTATGTCAGATAGGTCCACTACATAGAAGGCACTCAATATATACCCCATGCAATTTAAAAAAATTTTAAGTATCCTAGTGGCTAGAGGGAGAAGGAAATGGCAACCCACTCCAGTATTCTTGCCTACAGAATCCTATGGACACAGGAGCCTGGTGGGCTGCTGTCCATAGGGTCGCACAGAGTCAGACAGGACTGAAGCAACTTAGCAGCAACAGCAGCAGCAATGGCTAGAGACTGGCTATTTCCAAGGGACCAAACATATTGATAAACCTCACTTTAGAGCCCTGGGAGACAAACACCTGGGAGCCAGATAGGCCTACGGTCTACCCCATCGTGGCCATTTCATGACCCCTTAACAGTGTAACCCTGAGCCAGAAGGGAAATCATGTGAGTCTCAGTTTCCTCCCCTGTCACATGCAAATAGCCCTCATAGGCTTGTTATAATCATTAAAGTAGAAAAAGGAGCATGAATGCACTTAGCACAGGACCTAGCAAAGGTGGCCCCACCCCCAGTGGTCTTCTGGTCTTTCCTTCCTCGCTCAGGAGACCCTGGAAAGCTATGAGGACTTGGCTGTGCTGCTGCTTCTACCAGCCCCCACCGCAGCCACACAGTGATCAAGGGATGGGAAAATGCTCTGTTCAAACAGGTGTCACTGTTCTCAACCTACAGTCTCATTTCCTGATCGTGTCTTAATCTGCTCGTCGGTGGTGAAAGTTGATTTCTTGCACATTCTTATATCAGTGGGAATTTCTGCCCTTGGCTGACAGGCATTATGGGCTGGCTTTGACATACAGCCCTACAGGGTCTGAACAGCCCCTATTCTTTCCCAGTTCTGAAAGGGAGCTTTGTGCCAAGGATTCATTAAACTGCACTGCACAGCCCCTTCATAAATGGGGCTCAATAATGAACAGTCGATTTAACTGGAAAAGCTGCTGGAGCTGTTAAATTAAAGGGAAATAAAGTGCACTTTAGACTCAGTCTGCCAGAAGAAATGGTGACCTAAAAGGAAAATCTTCATTTTTATTGAAGTTTTTTTAAAAGTATAAAATGTCCAGGAAGCTTCCTTGTGACGGGCAATGAGACATAAAAGTGGAGAACATGGGCTTAAGATAGTGATGCTTTATATTCACTAGCATCACCCCAAAGTGAGTCTTGGGCTCTCAGAGGAGACAAAGGATTGATCTAATCTGGGGAAGGAAATATGAAGGGACTCTGCAATAGGCCACAAGACATGATTTTTTATTTTTTTCATTTTAAAAGTTATTTTCTTTAAGACCAGGATTTCTCTTTCATTCTTGGGACATTTGAAGGACCAAGAGCCATTCTTTTCAGTTTTTCTGATCTCTTTTGGAGATCAGAATAAGGGATTTGGAATAAGGAATCTCTCCAGGAGATCTAGTTGTTTATCCTCACGCTACAGCTCAGAGTTATATTTGATTTCAGTACTGTGCACTCTAACTCAGCAAGCTCCCCTCTTAGATTTGAGATTGTCAGCAGTATGCGTAAGGGCGCAAAGAACTTCCTTTTCGACCTCTGAGTTACATCACTTCTTAGCATGGTGAGATTGAACCTCTACTAATACATGCTGGAATGTTATGGTTTCCAAGAGCTCTCCCGTGCAAGAAGTAAAAGCAACTGTGCTTCGGCATAACCATATGGTGGTCTTGCTTTTTTCTGCTAAGCTCCCATGAGCTGAGAATTCTTTACAAGCTTCTCAGTCCTTCGTGTTTTAAAATCTTTGTACCAAATCGGCTCCTGGGTATGTCACAGGCTTTCTTAGTCAAGGCCTGGTTTTCATCTTTAAGCATCGTTTTACCATCAGAAACGACAAAAGTCACTCATCACAGGGAATTTAAAGAGAAATTTGAAAGGCAATGTGAAATAAATAAAGCTTACTTCCACCCTCATTGTTCAGGGTCACTGGAATCCAAACACAGATTTTTAGTTGCAAATCTGTATAGAAAAGGCAAAACTTCCCTTCTAAGAAGTTTTATGCTCTCTTTCTAGAACCAACCTTATATTTCATTTTGAATTCTAAGCCATCAATTTATTTTTTTTAGGACTCTTCATCAAGCAATTCAAAGCCACTTTGAAAGTATCCTGAAGTTGAAAAAATAATCTCTAAATGTGTTCATTTTTAATAGTAACTATGGTGACCCACTAAGCAGTATTGTTTTATTCTTCGTCCATCTACCACCAATGAGTCACGGTTGACCAATGTAAATCATGGGCTCTCTACACCATGAAATTCTGGGTTCATAAAATACTGCTGCCTGTGACAACTTCTGGGGGACTTTGCTCAGTGTGAGCCCTGATGGTTACTAGGGTCTACACCTGCATCAGAGCAAACAAAGTTTCATTCACCTTCCATCAAAGATTGCCAGAGTTCAAAACAGCTACACCACCCTGTGTGAGCCAGACTACATTTCGACATTTAGCAGTACAGTAAATATTTATTAGAAAATACATATTAGACTGGTCTAGCTTTTACACATGGCATGAGCCATTCAAATGTACTTTTCCGGTCATACTTATCTAACATAAATAACCTTCATCTCACTCAGAAGACATTCAGCCTTAAAGATGAGAGATAAGAGAACTTTCTGGATCTGACCACAGCCAGACCGAGAGTTAAGGGAGGATGGAAATGGCAACCCACTCCAGTGTTCTTGCCTGGAGAATCCCAGGGACAGGGGAGCCTGGTGGGCTGCCGTCTATGGGGTCGCACAGAGTCGGACTAAACTGACGTGACTTAGCAGCAGCAATTGGTATGTTACAATCTATCT
This sequence comes from Oreotragus oreotragus, assembly GCA_006410675.1. Lineage (NCBI taxonomy): Eukaryota > Metazoa > Chordata > Mammalia > Artiodactyla > Bovidae > Oreotragus > Oreotragus oreotragus. The sequence continues at coordinate 39,414 of SJYX01008216.1, read as the reverse complement.
AAAGGAAAATGACCAGAAAAGTGATGCTGATCAAAATCAAAGCACAGGAGAAAGTATGCTTCAATACTATTCATAATATCCTTGAATTCTTCTACTTATTTTAAGAAATAAAATTTTATGTGCCTTTTTTCCTATCAGTGTGTGATCTTTCTGAGGAAAGTACAAAGGATATCCTTGGTGCTTCATGGAAAGTATAACAGGTATAGGTTTAAGAAATATTTGACAAGAGAGTTTTTAAAAAAGGGAGAAGAAATAAAAGGGAAGAGAAAAAAGGGGATGTGAGACAATGAAAGGAAAACGTTAGCTCAGGGAAACAGAAATGACACAGTAGCTTTCTTCACATATTGAAAGTATATCATTTAGAAAAGAGATTAAAATTTATTCTAAAAATCATTTTAGAAACCAAATAATTTAATTAGGAGCTATGATTAAAAATCTAAAAGATGTCTGGTCCCTGGATGTAAGGAGCTTAGACATTGCTACCTCATCCAAGCAAGTATTAAGCAGGGAGCGGAAAAAAAAGGAAAAATGAACTCTAGCTCCATAAGAGAAATGAGGGCACAGAACAAAACACTATCCCTCTGAGATTAGAGAAATAGACATGCGAATACAAGGAATCACAAGTTACTAGAACAGAAACATCTTTGGAACCAGTGCTGGCGGCTCAGTGTGCAAAAGTTTGAGAGCTAAAAGCTCAAAGGGCCACTGTCATTGTGGGATCCCTACAATTTTGTAAGTTTTACTTCCTGAAGTTCTACCCATTCTCACAATGAATATTAGAGAAAAATTCTCTTGTGCTTCCAGCACGGGTAAGGGAAAAGGAAGCAGCTTGAAATACGCTCAGTTCAGTTCAGTTCAGTCGCTCATTCATGTCCAACTCTCTGCAATCCCATGAATCACAGCAGGCCAGGCCTCCCTGTCCATCACCAACTCCCGGAGTTCATCCAAACTCATGTGCACTGAGTCAGTGATACCATATAGCCATCTCATCCTCTGTTGTCCCCTTCCCCTCCTGCCCCCAATCCCTCCTAGCATCAGGATCTTTTTCAATGAGTCAATTCATTGGATGAGGTGGCCAAAGTACTGGCGTTTCAGCCTCAACATCAGTCCTTCCAATGAACACCCGGGACTGATCTCCTTTAGGATGGACTGGTTGGATCTCCTTGAAGTCCAACGGACTCTCAAGAGTCTTCTCCAACACCACAGATCAAAAGCATCAATTCTTTGGCGCTCAGCTTTCTTCACAGTCCAACTCTCACATCCATACGTGACCATTGGAAAAACCATAGCCTTGACTAGACGGACCTTTGTTGGCAAAGTAATGTCTCTGCTTTTGAATTTGCTATCTAGGTTGGTTACAACTTTCTTTTCAAGGAGTAAGCATCTTTCAATATCATGGCTGCAATCACCATCTGCAGTGATTATGGAGCCCAAAAAAATAAAGTCTGACACTGTTTCCACTGTTTCCCCATCTATTTCCCATGAAGTGATGGGACCAGATGCCAGGATCTTAGTTTTCTGAATTGAGCTTTAAGCCAACTTTTTCACTCTCCTCTTTCACTTTCATCAAGAGGCTTTTTAATTCCTCTTCACTTTCTGCCATAAGGGTGGTGTCATCTGCATATCTGAGGTTATTGATATTTCTCCCAGCAATCTTGATTCCAGCTTGTGCTTCTTCCAGCCTAGCGTTTCTCATGATGTATTCTGCATAGAAGTTAAATAAGCAGGGTGACAATATACAGCCTTGACGTACTCCTTTTCCTATTTGGAAGTCTGTTGTTCCATGTCCAGTTCTAACTGTTGTTTCCTGACCTGCATACAGGTTTCTCAAGAGGCAGGTCAGGTGGTCTGATACTCCCATCTCTTTCAGAATTTTCCAGAGTTTATTGTGATCCAGTCAAAGGCTTTGGCATTGTCACTAAAGCAAAAATAGGCGTTTTTCTGGAACTCTCTTGCTTTTTTGATGACCTAGCGGATGTTGGCAATTTGATCTCCGATTCCTCTGCCTTTTCTAAAACCAGCTTGAACATCTGGAAGTTCACAGTTCACAAGAACTTGCTGAAGCCTGGCTTGGAGAATTTTGAGCATTACTTTACTAGCGTGTGAGATGAGTGCAGTTGTGCAGTAGTCTGAGCATTCTTTGGCATTACCTTTCTTTGGGATTGGAATGAAAACTGACCTTTCCAGTCTTGTGGCCACTGCTGAATTTTCCAAATTTGCTGGCATATTAAGTGCAGCACTTTCACAGCACCATCTTTCAAGATTTGAAATAGCTCAACTGGAATTCCATCACCTTCACTAGCTTTGTTTGTAGTGATGCTTTCTAAGGCCCACTTGGCTTCACATTCCAGGATGTCTGGCTCTAGATGAGTGATCACACCCTCGTGATTATCTGGGTCATGAAGATCTTTCTTGTACAGTTCTTCTGTGTATCCTTGCCACCTCTTTTTAATATCTTCTGCTTCCGTTAGGTCCATACCATTTCTGTCCTTTATTGAGCCCATCTTTGCATGAAATGTTCCCTTGGTATCTCTAATTTTCTTGAAGAGATCTCTAGTCTTTCCCATTCTGTTGTTTTCCTCTATTTCTTTGCATTGAT
>SJYX01008216.1:4286-20987 GCA_006410675.1 Oreotragus oreotragus | reverse complement strand
ACATTTAGAGAAGAGGTAATGCCTCTCCTTCTAAAACTCTTTCAAAAAACTGCAGAGGAAGGAACACTTCCAAACTCATTCTACAAAGCCACCATCACCCTGATATTAAAACCAGACAAAGACAACACAAAAAAGAAAACTACAGGACAATATCCCTGATGAACATAGATGCAAAAATCTTCAGCAAACAGAATTCAACAACACATCAAAAAACTCATACACCATGATCAAGTTGGGTTTATTCCAGGAATGCAAGGATTCTTCAATATACACAAGTCAATCAATGTGTACACCATATGAACAAATTAAAAGATAAAAACCATATGATCATCTCAACTGATGCCAAAAAAGCCTTTGACAAAATTCAGCACCCATTCATGACTGCTGCTGCTGCTAAGTCGCTTCCAGTCGTGTCCGACTCTGTGCGACCCCATAGATGGCAGCCCACTAGGCTCCTCTGTCCCTGGGATTCTCCAGGCAAGAATACTGGATTGGTTTGCCACTTACTTCTCCAATGCATGAAAGTGAAAAGTGAAAGTGAAGTCGCTCAGTCGTGCCAGACTCTTGGCGACCCCATGGACTGCAGCCTACCAGGCTTCTCCATCCATGGGATGTTCCAGGCAAGAGTACTAGAGTGGGTTGCCATTGCCATTGCCTTCTCCGCATTCATGATTAAAACCCATCCAAAAATGGGCATAGAAGGAACCTACCTCAACATAGTAAAGGCCATATATGATACACCTACAGCAAACATTATTCTCAATAGTGAAAAGCTAAAAGCATCTCCCTAAGATGAGGAACAAGACAAGGGTGTCCACTTTCACCACTGGTCAAAGCCAGTGTGCTCAGAACTATATGAGAGAGAGGAAAATGAACTGGAATAAAATAGAAGTAATGGCACCCCACTCCAGTACTCTTGCCTGGAAAATCCCATGGATTGAGGAGCCTGGTAGGCTGCAGTTCATGGGGTCGCTAACAGTTGGACACGACTGAGCAACTTCACTTTCACTTTTTACTTTCATGCATTGGAGAAGGAAATGGCAACCCACTCCAGTGTTCTTGCCTGGAGAATCCCAGGGACAGGGGAGCCTGGTGGGCTGCCATCTATGGGGGTTGCACAGAGTCGGACATGACTGAAGTGACTTAGTAGTAGTAGTAGTAGTAGTAGTAGTAGTAGTAGTAGTAGTGAGATGGCTCTCCTTGCAGAGAAAGATCCAACTGGCTTTGACCAGTTCCTCAGATTCACCAACCTCTCCCTTAATCAGACCTTTGCACTTACTGCCTCCTCTGACTGGCCACTCTATTCTGGCTTTCTTCTTAGTAGCATTTGTTACAATCTGAGAGGGTGATATGGACAGATCACACCCAAATCCTGCTATGCCCCTGACTCCAGTCTCCCTCTTCTCCTCCTGTACTCACTCATCACTGCTTCATCCTTTCCTTCCTGAACTGTGTGCCCCTCACCCCCAGCCAACACTGAATTCTTTTCCTTCTGTTATAAAAGATAGTTCAGGTTTCTCTAACCGTTAACTCCAGATTTGCCTATCTAAATCCATCCAGGCCTTGGCTGAACTAAAGGCCTTCCAACCAGCCACCATGAAAATAAAAGTAGTATGAAAATAATGTGTATTTGCCAATGGCACCCCACCCCAGTACTCTTGCCTGGAAAATCCCATGGATGGAGGAGCCTGGTGGGCTGCAGTCCATGGGGTCACTAACAGTCGGACATGACTGAGCGACTTCACTTTCACTTTTCACTTTCATGCATTGGAGAAGGAAATGGCAACCCACTCCAGTATTCTTGCCTGGAGAATTCCAGGGACGGGGGAGCCTGGTGGACTGCCGTCTATGGGGTCGCACAGAGTCGGACACGACTGAAGCGACTTAGCAGCAGCAGCAGANGACTTCACTTTCACTTTTCACTTTCATGCATTGGAGAAGGAAATGGCAACCCACTCCAGTATTCTTGCCTGGAGAATCCCAGGGACGGGGGAGCCTGGTGGACTGCCGTCTATGGGGTCGCACAGAGTCGGACACAACTGAAGCAACTCAGCAGCAGCAGCAGCCATTAGAATATCCTCAGACATTCCAAAAAGAAAGTCAGAGAAACTTACAGGTAAAAGGGGAATAAGATTTGTCTAAGACAGTTTCTCAATCTGAAAACCATTTCTCAATCCAAGCCAGCTGCAATTGATCATCAGACTCTCACCAAACTCAAGTTCTCTGTCTCCTAGGCCAGAGCCACTTTCACCAGAACATATATTTTCTCCATTCTTTTTCTGGATATCTCTTGCTTGTTCTTCTATGCTTGGTTGAAATATTATTTCCTCAGAGAGACTTTCTTTTACTGGCCCTCCAGCTAAATGTGATTCCAGCATTATTCTCTATCAGAGTACCTTGTTGCTTTCATAACATTTGCACCAAAATAATGCAATTATATATTTCCTTGTGTATTTATATTGATTGTTAATGTCATGCAGTATAGAGTTTCTTGACAATGGGAGGCATTTTTAAAAAATCATTCTCAACCTACCATGTATTATAGTAAATGAAATAAAACACTCGATAAACATTTGTGATAAAGAGCTCAATAAAGAGAAAGACAAAGGTTTGGATGGCTAGTCCATGTAGATATAAAAGTCACTAAGGATAATGATAGACACTGGCCTGGAGAATGGCCTGGAAGCTAGGGCCTGGCACCATCAATCAATGGGGAGAATGACCACAAGGCCAGGCAGCAGGAGATAAAGTGCCATAAAACAGAACTCAAAAGAGAGAGTTTTGATAGGGTCAATTTTAAGTTGTGATCAAAATGTAAGTCATATCTATTCATCCTCTGATTTGAATCAACCTCTCACTGTTACCAATTCCTCTAATCCAAACTTTTCCTCAGAGCACTCTAGAAATCTATTTCATTGAAAATAATTCCCGTGACATCTTTCAACTCTTCTTTCAAATTCCATCTACCATCTTGCCTTAATTAAAGCCTAAATTTACCCCAAGGATCCTACTTTGCCTTACATTGCATTCAATTCCCAGGGCCAGTATCAGCCCTTTCTCCTCTTCCAATCATGAAAATAACTCCTGTATTTTAAGGTTATTGTCACAAGTCAGTCTCTTCTCTCCATTTATTGAAGACTGAATTGTACTCTGCTTCTCTGCTGTAATACCTGCCATTGCCTTAGTTTAATGTCCAAGGAGACATCTAACATAATAGCATATGAATGCCATGTTTCCACTGTTAAACATTTATCTATGTACTTACCCAACAAATATTTATTGGGCAACATTCGCAGGCGAGCACAATGCTAAACACTAAGAATGCCATAATGGGTTGAGATATAGTCTTTACCTTTACGTACTTTCACTCTGATAGGTGGAGAAGGTTGTACAATAGAAAAAGTCCATGAGAGCTAGACCACATCTGCCTTGTTCACATCACTGTACTTATCCTAAGAGGAATCTAATACATATTCTTCAAATGAATGAAACTGACAGATAATAATGTATGGAGTAAGCATAGGATGCTATGAGAACAGAAGGGAGAGACAGATAATAGAAGGGGGAGAAAGACTCGAAGTATAATTCTCAAAATGCTAAAAATATAATTCTCATAAAAATACCTAGAAATTGGGTGCCATAATTTTAATTAACTCACAAGTAAGGGAAAGAGTAGGTTAACAAAACCAGTTCAAAATCAGTGAAAACATATTTTGGCCACCTGATGCAAAGAGCCAGCTCATTGGAAAAGATCCTGATGCTTAGAAAGATTGAAGGCAAAAGAAGGGCGCAAAAGAAGATCAAATGGTTAGATAGCATCACTGACTCAGTGGACATGAATGTGAGCAAACTCCAGGAGATAGTGGAGGACAGAGGAACCTGGCATGCTGCAGTCCATGGGGTCACAGAGTCAGACATGACTTAGCGACTGAACAACAAAGGGAAAGAGTAGGTTAACAAAATCAGTTCAAAATCAGTGGGAAAAAAATAGAATCCTAAAGTAAGACTGCTAAGTTGATGTTCTACAGGGCAATAAAATCATAACAAATTTTATCTCCTTAAGTCAGATGATCCTTTGACAAATTTATCAGATGTTTTTCAGTATGACAATGAAAAGACATGGAATTATCTTTTGACTTATTTCTATGTTCTAGACACTTTTTCTCAACAAAGTCTTCTGTGAGATAATTTTGTACCTGATACATGAAGACCGAGCAGAAGCTGGTCAGTAAGAATGGCAAAGGGAGAAATGACCTTGTTCCAGGGAAGAGGAAAAGTACAGAAAACCACTTAATTTCAACTATCCACTGCCCTTGTCAGACCCCGGGCTTGATCCAAATGTGAAAATTTTTCAGTTCTGAAAAATTACACCCTAATATCTCACTTTTTGATGACAACTTCCAATTTTTCCAAATTTTATACTCTATGTCTCTTTTTTGACATAAGCTTCTCCTATCACCCAATAGAGATCTCTGTCCTTCAAATTCTTCCATGCTATCTCAGGCTACCAACCTCAGCTCCATCTAAACTCCATGGATTGATTCCCTCAGCTACTGTTTTGTCAATACTCTCAATTTTTGTTACACTCTGTTATACTGCTGTTTGTCCATTGGAAAAAAAAATGAATTTATTTGCTTAAATGTATTGGCTGAACAAGTAAGCTGAGTAAGATAATATTTAAATGGAGGTTTGAACTTACTAATTAGCCATAATTTGAGAGTGAAATGGAGGTAGAGCCCTATGACTTTCTAGGAAAAAAAAAAGAAAGCCATCTGCTTCAAGAGTCCTATTGGTCTAATTTGAGAAAAGTGGCTTTTCTTAAAGTTATTTCTGGGAATTTCCAGTGTGTGAGATACTATATACAGAAACAAGTCTCCATAGATCTTTTGCTACCTACTCCATGGGTCAGTCTATGAATGATATTTTCATAGTGATAAAAAAGACTGAAAATTAATTTCTCTAAAAATTATATATGAAGTTCAAAAATAATATCTATAACCGCAAAAAGTTACAGCTAACATCATACTTGGCAGTAAAGGACTGAATGTTTTCCTTGTAAGATCAGGAAAAAGGGAACAATATCCATTTTCACCTCCTCTATTCAATATTGTACTAGCAAGTCCAGCTAGAGTAATTAGGCAAAAAAACAAGATAAAAAAAATTCACACTGGAAAGCCAGAAATATATTTATTTGTTAACAATGTGATCCTATATATATAGAAAATCATAAGGAATCCACATTAAAACTATTAGAACTAATAAACTTGTTCAGCAAGATTGCATGATAGAAGATCAGCATAAAATACCAGTTGTATATCTACACATGAGAAATGAACAATTCAAAAAGTAAAATTAAAAGAACAATTTCATTCATGATAGCATCACAAAGAATAGAATGCTTAGTAATAAATTCAACAAAAGAGCAAAATCTATTCTCTGAAAACTACAAAACATTGTTGAAAGAAAATTAAGAAGGTCTAAATAAATGGAAAATATTCTACGTTCATGGATCAGAAGACTTAATATTGTTAAGACAGAAATACCAACCAAATTATTCTATAGATGCAACGCCATCATTATCAAAATTTCAGCTGACACTAAAGGGAGCTGAACACAGGGAAGCAGTCCCTTCTCATCTCTTCTCTCTTTCCAATTTCCCACCAGTGCCTCCCAGTGGCACAATCTAACTAAAGGAAACCACCTAGCAAGGAAATCTAGGAAAAGTCATTTGTCGAATCCCAACCCAGCATCACAATACAGAACACAGAATAGCAGGCTTAGATCTAGGAGACAATAGGGAAGTCAAAAGAATGCACAATAGACCACTTTACTCAGCATCCAATCAAAGCTTTCTGCTGCTGCTAAGCCACTTCAGTCATGTCCGACTCTGTGCGACCCCATAGATGGCAGCCCACCAGGTCCCCCTGTCCCTGGGATTCTCCAGGCAAGAACACTGGAGTGGGTCGCCATTTCCTTCTCCAATGCTTGCAAGTGAAAAGTGAAAGTGAAGTCACTCAGTCGTGTCCGACTCTTAACGACCCCATGGACTGCAGCCCACCAGGCTCCTCCATCCATGGGACTTTCCAGGCAAGAGTACAGGAGTCGGGTGCCATTGCCTTCTAACCATATTTAAATTTTCATACAACAGTAACAACTTCATGCTGCCTTCTAACAAGATGCAACTAACATTTATACAAAGGATGAGATTCTCACTCAAAAAGGGGAGACATGGTACAAACAGCCACCATATCCATTTCTGGATGAAGTTAACTTCTGCTTTAGTTCAGTCAAAATTGCACCTGAGGACCTCCCGGGTGGCCCAGTGGTTAAGAATCTGCCTGCCAATGCAGGGGAGGAGGGTTTGATCCCTAGTCTGGGAAGATCCCACATGCAGCAGAGCAACTAAGCCCACGCACCACAACTACTGAAACCTATGCTAAAGCCTGTGCTCCACAAGGCGAGCCACGGCAATGAGAAGCCATGCACCAAAAGGAAAAGTAGCCCCTGGTCACTACAACTAGAGAAAGCCCACGCACAGCAACGAAGACCTAACACAGCCAATAAACAAATAAAAATAAAGTTTTAAACATTGTATCTGGATATCTTTCACCTAAATATTAAATTGTAAAGTTAATCCATCCTAAAGGAAATCAGTCCTGAATATTCATTGAAAGGACTGATGCTGAAGCTGAAACTCCAATATTTTGGCCACCTGATGCAAAGAACTGACTCATTGGAAAAGACTCTGATGCTGGGAAAGATTGAAGGCAGAAGGAGAAGGGGACGACAGAGGATGAGATGGTTGGATGGCATCACTGGTTCATGAGTTTGAGTAAGCTCCAGGGATTGGTGATAGACAGAGAGGTCTGACATGCTGCAGTCCATGGGGTAGCAGAGTCGGACACGACTGAGCAACTGAACTGAACTGAAAGTTAATCCCAACAAACAATCTATTAAAAAAAAGAGAGAGAGAAAAGGAGTGAGGTAAAATAGTTAATATATGCTAAAGGTTAAAGCATCTGCCTCCAATGCGGGAGACCCAGGTTCGAGCCCTGGATTGGGAAGATCCCTGGAGAAGGAAATGGCAATCTACTCCAGTATTCTTGCCTGGAGAATCACATGGACAGAGAAGCCTAGTAGGTTACAGTCCACGGGGTCGCAAAGAGTCAGACACGACTGAGCAACTTCACCTCACCTCATTTCAAAATACACATGGAGCTTCCCTGGTGGCTCAGATGGTAAAGAATCTGCCTGCAATGCAGGGGACTCAGGTTCTATCCCTGGGTCTGGAAGATCCCCTGGAGAAGGAAATGGCTCCCATATTCCTGCCTAGAGAATTCCATGGACAGAGGAGCCTGGCGAGCTACAGCCCCTGGTGTCACAAAGAGTCGGACACAACTGAAGCAACTTGGCACAGCTGGCACAGCAAGATACACATAAATGCAAAGAATAAAATAATATCTGTTATAGTTCTCATTAATAACTTTCCATATTCCTCTTTTCTTCAGCTGTTACCTCAGTTGATCAAGGTTCATAATGTGCAGAATGACCCAAATCTTTATTCTCAAAGGGTCTGAGGCTTTAGCAGTCCCACCTTTAGCGGGTCATCATAGTGCACCTGGAGGATCCCCTAGTTTCCAGACATGTTCTCTTTTTCCCACTGTGTAGCCACAGCCCAATTTTCCCTTGGATATTAGAATCAATCACCTTAACCCCTGCAGTTACTGCTTTCTTTCTATGTTAGATCAATGACATTCACTCACTTCACNCCCCTAGTTTCCAGACATGTTCTCTTTTTCCCACTGTGTAGCCACAGCCCAATTTTCCCTTGGATATTAGAATCAATCACCTTAACCCCTGCAGTTACTGCTTTCTTTCTATGTTAGATCAATGACATTCACTCACTTCACTTCAGTCACTCAGTCGTGTCCGACTCTTTGCGACCCCAGGAATTGCAGCACGCCAGGCCTCCCTGTCCATCACCAACTCCCAGAGTTCACTCAAACTCATGTCCATCGAGTCGGTGATGCCATCCAGCCATCTCATCCTCTGTCATCCCCTTCTCCTCCTGTCCCCAATCCCTCCCAGGCTCAGAGTCTTTTCCAATGAGTCAGCTCTTCGCATGAGGTGGCCAAAGTACTGGAGTTTCAGCTTTAGCGTCAGTCCTTCCAAAGAACACCCAGGACTGATCTTTAAAATGGGCTGGTTGGATCTCCTTGCAGTCCAAGGGGTTCTTCTCCAACACCATAGTTCAAAAGCATCAATTCTTCGGCGCTCAGCTTTCTTCACACTCCAACTCTCACATCCATACATGACTACTGGAAAAACCACAGATAGCCTTGACTAGACGGACCTTTGTTGGCAAAGTAATTTCTCTGCTTTTGAATATGCTATCTAGGTTAGTCATAACTTTCCTTCCAAGCAGTAAGCGTCTTTTAACTTCATAGCTGCAATCACCATCTGCAGTGATTTTGGAGCCCAAAAAAATAAAGTCTGACACTGTTTCCACTGTTTCCCCATCTATTTGCCAGGAAGTGATGGGACCAGATAACAGGATCTTAGTTTTCTGAATGTTGAGCTTTAAGCCAACTTTTTCACTCTCCTGTTTCACTTTCAATGACATTAGGAACCCAAAATAGCCCAGTGATAGTGTCAGCTTCCAATTCAATGGAACCATTGCATGTTTCCCTGACAAAAGCATTCTTTCTTTGACAATTAAATCCTTTAAAATCATCAGAGATCAAATAAATAAATATGGGGGTGGGGGGAATTCTGCAAATTTTGGGGGTAGGGAAATGAGCAAACTCCCACTTTAACCCAGCCTCGTGTATTCTGACTATGAGATGAACAGCATCATCTACTGGCCACTAGATTAGCACATACTGCAATTTGTAGGATAGCATCCAACCTCTGGCTCAGCTGGTAAAGAATCCAACTGCAACACAGGAAACCTGGGTTCAATCCCTGGGTTGGGAAGATCCCCTGGAGAAGGGAAAGGCTACCCACTTCATACTCTGGCCTGGAGAATTCCATGGACTGTATAGTTTGTGGGGTCGCAAAGAGTTGGACATGACTGAGGAATTTTCACTTCTAATATCTCACTTCTATCTTTCAATCCAACCTCCAAAAGTGTTCTTTCCCAGCTGACATTCTACTGCCTGCTATAAAACCAGCTTCCTCTGGATAATTGAGATACGTGGTTGCAAAATAGAAACAATGAATCCCATGAATTAGAACCTTTAGCCTCACTCCTGTGTGTAAATAATAATTTCCTTGGGCAAAATAATGAAATATGAGATGCTGTTATGGTGATTAAGGCATTCTATAAATCTTCAGATGATGGAGCCATAATGACTGTCTCTTTAAACAAGAAAAAAACTTGTTTAAAAAGAAAAGAAACCGTATTCCCTCAGTGATGGAAGGGACATTTTAATCAACCTGCTACTAGGAGGCTGGTTGGTGCCCCTCCCCCGGGGTATAGTGTGAGGTCAGGGGCTCAACATTCATCTTTGCTGTTGACAAATTGGGCTTTCAAATGTAGCGATAGGGCAGGTTGGCCTTAGAAAGGGGGAAGCCCATGTTGTTAAACCTGTGTTCAACTTTGAGCAAGCATCAGAGTGGCTGGGAAAAAAAGACAGACAGACTTCCACAAAATTGACTTTTGTGTTCCTAAAGGGCATTTCTGGCAGGAGCTAATAATACATGTGAAACCATGTGTATACCAGGCTAGAATTTTCTTTGTCAAATGGTAACACAGAATTCCCCATGAAGCCATGGGTATGGGTCATTGAGATCATACCACTAGTACACAGTGGAGCTAATATTTGAATCTGATTCTAACTGACACCTTGATTCTGATTGACACCTTACTCTATCCTCTTTCCACTATATCTCCGTTGCTTTATTGCAAATTAATGACAACTACATAAGTCTTTCTCTCAAATGTCATGGTTGCAAACTGAGGTTTTTATTATGTCCATCTCTTCGATATGCTCTGAGGAATTCTCCTGGACAGAGGAGCCTGCAGGCTACAGTCCACAGGTGGCAAAGAGTCAGGTACAACTGAGCGACTAACGCTTTGTTTTAAGCTGAGGAAAAAACTACAAAATCACATATATCTGTGCTTATAAATATCCAAAACAATTTCACTACAGAATGTAAGCCTCCTAAAAGTTTCTCTTGAATAAACTGCATCCTGACTACCACAGGTGAAGCTCTTCTACAGAATGAGGGGAAGATTTGAAGGGTCAGTTTGGTAAGTGGATAATTTATCTGAACATTTGGGTCTTGTAAACCTCTTCAAAACTCACTCAGGGACTTCCCTGGCCGTCTGGTGGATAAGACTCTGCACTTCCAATGCAGGAGGTGCAGATCTGATCCCTGGTTGGGGAACTAAGATCCCACAGGATATATATAGCACAGTCCAAAAAATAAAATAAATAAAGCAAGCTCATTTGTGTATTGGCTTGAGACTTTTTTCCAAAGCCCCTATGTGTGGTAACTCCAAGTTGTGTCCTAGTAAGAAATTAAGCCTTGTTAATGGGAAAGGACTATCACACACTTCTATTTTGATGGAAATTGTCCCAGCAGAATAAAAAAGGGGATGGTGAAAGTGATGACACTGATCTAATTAGCTGCAGGCCAATATCATCAAGTTTCTGAAAGGAACGCACAGAAAGGCCTGACACAGACACACAAAACATAGCCAGGAAACAATCAGGACCTTAGCAACAAGGCAAAACCCAGCTCCTCTCTGCATAAAGAGCTGTTTTACGAGCATTTCTTGTTACTTTGCATTAAGTCCCACAACCTCCCCCATAGAAGATTGCAGTCCATTTTTTAATTGATGCCCCATTGCCTTACAATCATTGACATGCACCATTCCACCAACTTCTGCTTTCCAGGCCTATTGTCCACACACACAGTTTCAAGTCCTGGTTTTATAGAAAATGTAACACATTAGAAGACTTCAGTGGATACAGAGAGCCAGCATCCAAACAGTGTGATGCTTCTCAAACTAGTTCTCGTATCAGCCTATTAATCACAAAGTGAAGCCAATGCTAAAATCCCCATGTTTGAAATGAGGAAAGTGAAATCCAAAGACATGAGGCTACTTGCCAAAATGTTTGGAGCTAGCAGATACAAAGGAGTCCCAAGTCTAATATCCTCATTACTGTACCACAGTGAAGCTGTGTTGTTAAGACATTGACAGAAAGAGGAATGAGAAGTATATCCTGAAAAGCAACCGTCATTGCAAGGTAGCAAATGGTTCCCTGGTTTGCACTTTAGTTTCCTGAATCCAGCCCACTTTACCTGGTTCTAAGGCCCTACTAACCTTCGCTAGCCCTGTTTCCCAGTCCTGACGGAGATTTTTCTGTCTTCTCTGGCCTTGCCCTCATTGTGCACATTCATGTTTCTCTTCCCTGACAAAAATTCAGACAGGAGGCTATCCTAGAATGTATCCCTCAAGATACGGTGGGAGTTGAAGAGTTTGATAGGAAAACAATTTTATGTCCAGTTGCAATGCATGGGTCCAGAAAGTAAAGTTAAATTATATATATATATGTATATGTATACATATATATGGAGAAGGCAATGGCACCCCACTCCAGTACTCTTGCCTGGAAAATCCCATGGACGGAGGAGCCTGGTGGGCTGCAGTCCATGGGGATGCTAAGAGTCGGACACGACTGGGCAACTTCACTTTCACTTTTCAGTTTCATGCATTAGAGAAGGAAATGGCAACCCACACCAGTGTTCTTGTCTGAAGACCCACAGGGATAGGGGAGCCTGGTGGGAGGCGGTCTATGGGGTCGCACAGAGTCAGACACAACTGAAGCGACTTAGCAGCAGCAATAGCAGCATACATATATATAATGTATATATTATATATATTTAAAAAATTTTAATGAAATGCTAGTTGCTCGGTCATGTCCGACTCTTATGACCCCTTGGACTGTAGCTCCTCTGTCCATGGGATTCTTCAGGCAAGAGTACTGGAGTGGGGGAACCATTCCTTTCTCCAGGGAGTCTTCCTGACTCAGGGATTGAACTCAGGTCTCCCACATTGCAGGCAGATTCTTTACCATCTGAGCCATTTATATATTTATCTATATTAAAAAATGATAACATTGTGATGAAAAATTAGTCCAAAATAGTATCTCAGCTAAAGAGAGCCAAGGGATCACTGAGAGACCAACTGAGCACCAGGGAGCAAGGACCTGGCTTACAGAAGGTTCATGACAAGGCCCCAGTTACTGCTGGAGACCGAAGCCAGTTCCGCTGCTCCTCTTAGCACACGACTGAGTAAATAAATGGCCCAGGTTAAAGAGATAGAAGTACATGGCCTCTGTTAACCTGGGGCACCTCAAACCTACCCCATGAACCAAACAAAATTGGGATCAAGGACTGAGAAGCCTTAAGAGTGACCATCCTTTTCCTGACAGGAAAATACATTCTACCTTCAGATACTTGGGTCTTGACTTTAAAAATGAATTCAATCATCTGTCAGACACCTGTACAAACAGGAAAAGCCAGGGTTCCATTACCTTCTTTCTTGTGTCACAGATGGGAGAGGACAAATAACAAGGACTGACAATGATTTGCACTGAACACAATGGGTGGAGGACAGCAAGCCTACCTCACTTCTGTCAGGGCTCGTAGCTGGAGACAGATAGTGAAGGTCTGAGAGCATGTGGTTTTCAACTGTTTCATAGGGGAACCCTTCCGAGCAAATGGTGCCCAGGTCAATCATAAAGCAGATGGTAGCAGAGGTCCTGTGGGTCAAGGGAGGACATGAGGTCTGGAAAGCCACATGCTCAGCCCCCTCCTGGTCCCATACACTTGGTAGGGGTGGGGAAAGGAATGAGGAAGGGAGAGAGAGCTGGGGAAAGGATGAGGAGGCTCTGGTTCCTAAAGAGAAATTCATGCTGCAGAGCGCTGGGGATTTCATCTTCTTTCAGGGTTTTATATGCCAAAACAATGGTGAATGAGAATGGCCAGAATGAATAATAACTGCCTGCCAGGAGCCTTGTTAACCATGGTGATTATCTCCCAGCCAAAGTCAACAGGCAGCAGACCGATAAGAGACACATCAGTTCTTCTGTTCACAATTCATTTAGAGCTTTTTCTTCTTCTTTTTTTTTAATGTGGAAGCAAATTTATTCAGACTTCCAAGCTAGGTCTCTAGTCAGCAAGAAAGCATTTTCCCTTATTCCTCATCCTCTCTGACCCTTCAACACTAGAGAGGAAAAGGCACCAACCAGCTGGTCAGAAAGGTCTGTGCACAGGCAGGAGCTTCCTGCAAAGGCCTGGGAAGCGGAACCCTGTGTTACTGCATCTGCCTGTGGCCAAGCATCTTCAGAGGGCCCCCTCCCAACACACCCCAGCTCTGGGCAGCTGCTTCTCAGCTGCAGTGGTTGCCTCCCCTCAGACTGCAGAAAGGGAAAGAAATAGTTGCCATTTATCACCTGTCAAAAATTCTGCCACCACTAGTCCTGATCGGCAAAGCCAGACACAAAAAGGCAACTACAGAACCAATCTCTTTCATGTATCTTGATGTCTTTGGAATAAATGCTCAGGCTTTTGACTTTCCTCCTTTTTCTAATCCACCCCAGGAAGGGCATTTGGACCTGTGAGTTGGAGCACTTGTGGAAGAGGGCCCCCGTATCTCTTCAGGAAGTTCCTTATGTATCACCTTCCTGTCTGATTTGTACCAATTCACGTTCCCACCAACAATGCACAAGGGTGCCCTTTCCTCCACACCCTTGCTAATACTTGCTATTTCTTGTTTGTTGATAATAGCCATTCTGACAGGCATGAGATAACATCTTATTGTGGTTTTGATTTGCACTTCCGTAATGATTAATGATGTGGAGCATCTTTTCATGTGCCTATTAGACATCTGTATGTCTTCTTTGGGAAAATGACTATTCAGATCTTCTGCTGAACTCTTTGTTTCTATTTTCTGAAATTTTTGTTTCAATTTTACATGAATATAGGCACATGTGTGTGTTGGGTGATGATTTAAAATATGTATTTCTTACCATGGTTTGTGGTCAAAAAGTCTGAAAACCACTGGCTAAAATTAAATGTTAGAAAAATCTAAGCTTTGCTTTTGATATATAAACGTAACTTAATGACCTTTGAAAATGAATCTTGTCCTTCAAAAATACCTGATTCTCCTGTGCTGATTGTTATGTGGCAGCCTGGATGGGCAGGGGGTTTGAGGGAGAATGAACACGTGTATATGTATGAGTCCCTTCACTGTCCACCTGAAACTATCACAGCACTCTTAGTTATACTCTTATATAAAATAAAAAGTTTTTTAAAATGATTGATTCTCAAAACAAATGTCTCCTAAGGATTCATCAAAGAATTCAGGCTTGAAACAGAAAGCTGAATAATGGACAATTTGCTCTAGGTGATACCTGCCCTCCTCATACTTTTGCCCTGGGTTCTGGTGTGTACGAGACCTTGTGTGCACTCCCCGAGTGGAGTCTCTGTTTCCCCCAGTCCTGTGGGGCTCCTGCAGTCAAGCCCTGCTGGCCTTCAAAACCAAATGCTCTAAGGGCTCCTCCTCCCAATGCCAGACCTCCAGGCTATGGAAACTGACACGAGGCTTGGAGCTCTCACTCCTGTAGAAGAAATTCTGCAATATAATAAATCTCCAGTTTGTGGGTTGCCCATCTGGGTGGTATTAGATTTTATTATATCACAAGGGGCTTCCCTGGTGGCTCAGACTGTATAAAGAATCCACCTGCAATGCAGGAGACCCAGGTTCAATCCCTGGGGCGAGAAGTTCCCCTGGAGAAGGGAATGGCTACCACTCCAGTATTCTTGCTTGGAAAATTCCACAGACAGAGGAGCCTCGCGGGCTACAGTTCATGTGGGTGGCAAAGAGTCGGACACAACTCAGTGACTGACTCTGTATCACGAGAGTGCCCCCTCCTGCCGTCTTGTTGTGGTTTCCTCTATATGTCTTTGGATACAGAATATCTTTTTTTGGTAGGTTCCAGTCTTTCTTATTGGTGACTATTCATCAGTTAGCTGTGATTTTGGTGTGCTCATGAGAGTAGGTGAGCTCAAGGTCCTTAAACTCTGCCATCTTGCTTCCCTGCCCTCCCCCATGAAAGAGTCATTGAATCACTGAGCAAGGAGATACAAGGCAAAAATATTTATATTCAAATTTATCTGATTAGTCCCCAAAGTATACTTTTAGAAAAATGTGTACACTACTAGCAGATAGATCTTGCTCAAGAAATCCACTAAGTTATTCCTTAGTGTTTTCCAAACATCTCATAATTAAAGATATTCTGACTCAATTATATCCTATCACAAATGATCTATTTTAATCCTGTGATTCTCTTCAGCCAATTAGAGTTATTCATTATTCCTAGAGTCATATTCAGGGACAGGCTGACCAGGGAACTTCCCAAAGCTCTAATTTATAAGGAGAGCTAAAGCAGGTCTGGAATATATATTGTCAACACAGATGGTTTTAAAATTTGATGGCAGCCCAGTTTCACCAGAAAAATCCAAAAACAGAATCAGAAGAAAGCCTCAGAGCACCTTGTGCTTTATCAATGAGAAGAAGCATGGAATTCTGAGAGGTGTGATCTTGTTTTGGAGTCTGGGTTGAACAAAACAAGATCATGTCTCTCAGAATTCCATGCTTCTGATGGGCCCCTGACCTCCCCCACCTTCCCCTTCCCAACACTCACAGCCTCACATCACTATCTGCCTTGAGACCTTCAGGCTTAATCTCGTAAGAACTTTATACCTGTTTAAGTCAGACACCTTTTCGTCAGGACATCCTCATCCTCTGGGCTCTCAACCCCTATGTGGCTCTCTATAACCATTTCTCTGATGACTTCAGGAAATAGCTAAGGAAACCCTTCCACTATATCCCCCTGTATCTCCAGGGAAGATCCCCTGGAGAAGGAAATGGCACCCCACTCCAACATTCTTGCCTGAAAACTCCCATGGACAGAGAATACTGGTGGCTACAGTCCAAAGGGTCGCAAAGAATGGAATACAACTGAACAACTAAGCATGCACACATTTCTTATCAAGAGTAGTTGGGACCTGCCTCTTGAGAAACCCATATGCAGGTCAGGAAGCAACAGTTAGAACTGGACATGGAATACAACAGACTGGTTCCAAATAGGAAAAGCAGTACGTCAAGGCTGTATATTGTCACCCTGCTTATTTAACTTTTATGCAGAGTAAGTACATCATGAGAAATGCTGGGCTGGAAGAAACACAAGCTAGAATCAAGATTGCCAGGAGAAATATCAAGAACCTCAGATATGCAGATGACACCACCCTTATGGCAGAAAGTGAAGAGGAACTACAAAGCCTCTTGATGAAAGTGAAAGAGGAGAGTGAAAAAGTTGACTTAAAGCTCAACATTCAGAAAACGATCATGGCAATTGGTCCCATCACTTCATGGGAAATAGATGGGGAAACAGTGGAAACAGTATCAGACTTTATTTTGGGGGGCTCCAAAATCACTGCAGATGGTGATTGCAGCCATGAAATTGAAAGATGCTTACTCCTTGGAAGAAAAGTTATGACCAACCTAGATAGCATATTCAAAAGCAGAGACATTACTTTGCCAACAAAGGTCCATCTAGTCAAGGCGATGGGTTTTCCAGTGGTCATGTATGTATGTGAGAGTTGGACTGTGAAGAAAGCTGA
>SJYX01008215.1:112850-157711 GCA_006410675.1 Oreotragus oreotragus | reverse complement strand
GCTTCAGTCGTGTCCGACTCTGTGCGACCCCACAGACGGCAGCCCACCAGGCTCCTCTGTCTCTGGGATTCTCCAGGCAAGAACACTGAAGTGGGTTGCCATTTCCTTCTCCAGTGCATGAAAGTGAAAAGTGAAAGTGAAGTCTCTCAGTCGTGTCTGACTCTTAGCAGACCCCATGGACTACAGCCTACCAGGCTCCTCCATCCATGGGATTTTCCAGGCAAGAGTACTGGAGTAGGGTGCCATTGCCTTCACCAGATAAGGAACTAGATGATGGAATAAAATTTGCCTCCAGTACAACTGCATCAATTCCATTTTACCCAGAAATTTTGTTTTCCCTCATCACTACAAAACGAATATGCGATTGCCTTTGAAACACTGACCTTTCCAGAAATATTTTACCAGTCTTTCCCTTAGGGGCGAAACTAATATAGCCACGGGCATTTTCTGCTTCAGCAATAGCTGTCGTAGAACTTGTGTGGAATGTTCTTTGCATTGAGCTCCGCAGCAGGTTAACTGTGATCCGTCTTGAAACCTGGCAATCATTCTCCATCTCACTGCATGTTAGAATCAGCTGATGACTTTAAAAATACTGATCTTCTGATTCTTGCCTCAGACCTATTGGAATAAAAATTTCTGGGGTTGGGCCAAGACATTGGCATTTTCAAAGAGCTACCAGGTGGTTCTAATGTATAGCAAAGATGGAAACTTAATGGAGCTTACAGTAGGACCTCTCCAACTTTAGTTTCATTATATATATATTATATGTATACATATATAATATATATATAATTTTTATTGATTTATTTTTGTCTGTGCTGGCTCTCCATTGTTACCCGAGGGCTTTCTCTGCTTGCAGTGAGCAGGGGCTACTCCCCAGTTGCAGTTGCACAGCCTCTAGGGCACAAACAATAACTGTGTCGCACGGGCTTAGTTGCCTCAAGGTGTGTGGAATCCTCCCAGATCAGGGATCGAACCTCTGTCTCCTGCGCTGTGGCTCTCCATTGTTACCCGAGGGCTTTCTCTGCTTGCAGTGAGCAGGGGCTACTCCCCAGTTGCAGTTGCACAGCCTCTAGGGCACAAACAATAACTGTGGCACACGGGCTTAGTTGCCTCAAGGTGTGTGGAATCCTCCCAGATCAGGGATCGAACCTCTGTCTCCTGCGCTGGCAGGCAGATTCTTTACCACTGAGCCATCAGGGAAGCCCCTTAGCTGTGTTTTTAACTCCCCAGGAATGCCGATGCTGCTGGTCTGTGGGCAATGCTTTGACTAGCAAGGGTTTATGGAATTGCTTTTCTAGCTGTGTGCCCCGATCTGGCAATCTTAACTTTCACACCCATCCCCAGAAATGCCTGAGATGGCTCATCTTGCCTCTGTCTCTTTTATTCTGCCCTCCTATACACAACATTCTCTTCTTCCTTTTCTCCCCTCTCCTTCCTGTATGCCGTTGGTGTCTTCCCTGAGCCATGCTCTTCATTTTCTTCCTCTTTTATCCCTTGTCATTAACATAATTTGGGGGGCAAAATCTAAATCTACCTGCTTAGGAAGAGTCTCAAACTGTTACATAAAGCCTAGACTCGTTCATGCAAGAGAAGAATCATCTTTCACCCATTTAAATAAACACCCTGTTTTGTTGTTTTTTCACTTTTGTAAACCACTAGCTAAAATAAAATTTAAGAGTATTTTATTCAGAGGAAACAGAAATACATCACGTTTTAATGAAGTGTGGAATTGAGGGTCTTTTTTTTTTTCCTCCACTTCCCGCAGAGTATGAAGCTGAGCTTCCTCCCTTTCCTGAAGGATATAAAGTCAAACAAGACACTGTGGTTTCTGTGAGTATCACCCGGGCCCCAACCTAACCGAAAGATTCTAACTGGAGGACAGCTCTAACAACTGGTGAGGATCAGACAGTGTCATCAGTCGGGAAGTAGGGAAGGGAAAGGCCCTGGAACCAGAACCAGAAGTGGCCAGTCCCACCTCTGCTGCTTAAAGGGCATCACACAACACTCTGAGTCTCAGTTTCTGCGTCCGTTACATGGAGCAGGTCATCCTGGACTGACTCACAGGGCCTTTGTAGGGCTCAAATGAGATCCTAGGTGAGGAAGAACTTTCCAGCGAATTCAGTGTTGCTTCCATGTTGGGGACAGTTTTGCAGATGGAGCAGATTTCTTTTTGCATAGCTGGGTGGGCTAAAATTGTATTAAGGAAGAGAGAGGGCCAAGGACAAGGCATCAGAAAGGGAGGCCGTAAGGCGATACTGATGCTTCCTTTGCAGCATAGTCGGTAAAGAATCTGCCTGCAGTGCAGGAAACCCGGGTTCTATCCCTGGGTTAGGAAGATCCCCTGGAGAAGGAAATGGCAGCCCACTCCGGTATCCCTGCCTGGAGAATCCCATGGACAGAGGAGCTTCATGGGCTGCAGTCCATGGGGTCACAGAGTCGGGCACGACTGAGAGGCTAACACTTACTTAAGGCAATATACTTGGGAATAAAATAGGTCTTAATGGAGTTTAAAATAAAAAGGTAAGGCTATGAAGGATGAGCAGTGTCACTGGAATGGGTCCAAAACCTAGTCTCCTGGAAAATCCCATGGATGGAGGAGCCTGGTGGGCTGCAGTCCATGGGGTCCGCTGAGGGTCAGACACGACTGAGCGACTTCACTTTCACGCATTGGAGAAAGAAATGGCAACCCACTCCAGTGTTCTTGCCTGGAGAATCCCAGGGACGGGGGAGCCTGGTGGGCTGCCGTCTATGGGGTCGCACAGAATCGGATGCGACTGAAGTGACTTAGCAGCAGCAGCAGACTTCCAGTATCTCACTATAGCTGCCCCTGTTAGAGATTCTGTGTCTAAGAACTTGCCTGGCCTGTGATTTTTCCTTTTTCCTAGCATCCTGTTGTTGCTTTATGGATGCAGTGCTTTTTCAAGTTTCTCCGCAAATACTAATTGCAGTTCTCTTCCCTGAATTATTTGTGCCTCTTCAGGGTCAGTTATTCTTTACAGATCTTGATCTTTGTCTTTTATGCTGTTGATGTTCCTCACCTATGTAGAAAGCTCTGATTTTTTTAATTCAAAATTTAAAATGCAGGCCTTGGGTTTTTCTACAGAGGCAGGTTGTTGTTGTTTTCCTGCCATACATGTAGGTTTGTTTTCTGGACGGGTCACTTCTATGAATAGAAACATTGGCTAGGAGCTCATGGTGGGTGATTGTCCTCTGGAGGCCTTTTCTTCAGGGTTGGCAGGCAGGGAGTCCCTATTTGGGGACTGAGCTGGGAGCCTCCAAATCAAGGTTGAGGTTTGTGGGGTTTTTTCAATCTTTTGACTGCCGACCGGGCACCCTGAGTAGTTGTACTCTTTCCCAGGCTGTTTGTTTGAATTGTTTACAAAAGAGTCACTGGAAAGGAGGGAGAGCAAGATAGAATGGGCTGCTGTGAATGTAGCGTTATGTATGCTGACGGGCAGGGGGAGGGGTGACGGAGGGGCAGGCCAAGGGAGCCCCAGCCGGATTTTCACGTAACCTCACCTGTACATTGTTTCCTTGCTCATCTCCACACTCTGTGGAGTTGAATTTCGGAGCACTGCAGCCACTGAGCATTCTGGTGGGAACGTGGACTCTTGCCTTCTGAGGGCAGTTTCCTCCTGTGGATTCTCCATTAACTGACAACAGGCTTTATCCTGCTTCTTTTGGAAATGTTTGACGATCTCTCACCCACTGACAGCCCTCCTATTCTTTCTTGTTGTTTAGTTGCTAAGTCACATCTGACTCTTGGCGACCCCATGGACTGCACACACCAGGCTCCTCTGTTCTTCACCGTCTTCCAGAGTTTGATCAAACTCATGTCCATCGGGTCGGTGATGCCGTCCAACCATCTCATTCTCTGTCACCCCTTTCTCCTCCTGCCTTCAATCTTTCCCAGCATCAAGGTCTTTCCCAATGAGTCAATTCTTCGCATCAGGTGGCCAAAGTATTGGAGCTTCAGCATCAGTCCTTCCAATGAAGATTTGGATTGATTTCTTTTAGGATTGACTGGTTGGATCTCCTTGCAGTCCAAGGGACTCTCAAGAGTCTTCTCCAGCACCACAATTTGAAAGCATCAATTCTTCGGCACTCAGCCTTCTTTATGGTCCAGCTCTCACATCCATACATGACTACTGGAAAAACCATAGCTTTGACTAGACGGACCTTTGTCAGCAAAGTGATGTTTCTGCTTTTTTGTTCTTTGTTAGGGGTTTATTTCTTGATTGTCATTTTAGGTGTCTTGGGAGAGAAGAGAGAAAGATTTGTGCTCAGTATGCCCCCTCGAATCTAAAGTCTGACACAGAACTTTATTCTTTGTCAGATTATAAAAGAAAGTACAATTATTTAAACAATATGAATTGATTCTCTCTCGCACCACCACCCCAGGTGTCGCCATTGGAGGAAATGGTTTTCCATGGCTTCAACGCAGAACACCTTTATCCAGTTCCTCGTTTAACCGTGGCCTCACAAGCATCCTGTTCTCAAGTGAAACGGGAAACAGTTGACCCAAAAACATGTACGTAAGGAAGTGAGATCTCAGGTCTATGGTTTGGGACTTGTAACTTTGTGAAATCATGGGGTGGGGACCGGGTGGACAGATAGAACTCAGGGAGATCACATAATAAGAAAGAATGTGTTCTTGTTTTAATTAAAGTGTCCTTTATTCCACTGATGTATCTTTAAGGTTGAAATGTATTAATAATAAAGATGATCAATAACAAGCATGCCTAGGTTCTAAGTTAAATACAAAGGGGAAAAACGTACAGAGTAAAAGAAAACATCATGCTGTCTTGCTTGGTGTGCGGAAGCCAAGACGTAGGTGTCCTCGTCTTCCTCCCTGAGTTCCCATTCCTCCTTCCCACTGGTGCCAGGCCCTCTCCTGCTGGCTTGTTCTGTTCCCTCAGCCAGTGTACTTTGGGCCTTGGCAACCACCATCACCGTGCCCTGAGGATCTGAACCCCGTACCCTGCCCTGTTCCCCTGTGGCCTCAGTTCCCACCACACTCCCCTTGTGTATTTCCCTCCAGCTGAGCTGGGCCCCTGGCTGTGCCTGCAACCTCGACCCCGAGTGGGACCTGGTCTATAGCCCCACCGGACTCGGGGATATTTTAAGTTTCTTCAGTAATAGAGCCCAACTCAGCAATCTGGTGTCAAACGCAACATTTATGGTCATGTTGTTTAATGGAGAGTACCTTTTTTTGGTTCAGAAGCAAATGTTCCTCCCAGATTAACTTGGGCCATTTGGGATTTGGGATGGGAATGTTTTGGTTTTTTTTAGGTTCCCCCAAAGAGTTTTTGGAAATGTTCATCTTTCCAGTTCTGCTGCCCGGAATGGCTAGCCTGCTTCACCAAGCAAAGAAAGAAAAGTGTTTTGAGGTCAGTTGTTTTGTTTATTTCTAGATAATAATTCACTGTTATCAGATGGTAGCTCATTATACCATCAGGTGGTTGTTTTCAAAACAATCCCTTTGGGAGAGAAAGCCTGTGTTTTGGTCACTCACCCAGCTCCAGCCAGGACATCTAGCTGTGCACACACGCACTGCCATCTGTCTGGCCGCCTGGCCACAGGGAGGTTTTCTGCTTTGCTTGGCCTCCCTGCCTGCCCTTCTCCGGGGCATTTGGCATCTGCCAGGTTTCTTGAGTTGCCTGCTTCTGTTAGGACAAGCCCACATTATAGCTCTCCTTCCCTCTTATCTGGCTCTGGATTGACCTTCCCAGCTTGGGCCTCTCCCTACTCCACTTCATGCCAAATGCCATGAATGTACTTGCTTCTTGCCATGCTTCCCCTGGTGCATAGCTAGTCCTCAGTGACCAGTCATTATCACCCTGTAGCTCGCTAGCTATCTGTATGAATCACCACAAAATGAATACTCTTTTCTGCAGTGAATACTCTTTTCTGCAGTTGACAGGATACATTGGGTGTGTGTGTTTGCTGCACAGGACTAGAATTTTGGATGGCCTGCACGCAGAGAATAAAACAACAATTAACGTTGATCAAGTGCTTGCTCTATGCTGGGAACTCTGCTGCTGCTGCTGCTAAGTCACTTCAGTCGTGTCTGACTCTCTGATCCTATGGACTGCAGAGGCTGCAGTCCGTGGGATTTTCCAGGCAAGAGTACTGGAGTGGGGTGCCATTGCCTTCTCCACTGGGAACTCTGCTAAGGGCTTAATCATCAATGACCTCATTTACTTCTCTGAACAGTCCTTTGAGGTTCCTCCAGTTCATATCATCTGCATATTTGCAGGTGAGAAAACAGAAGAATGGAGAGATTCAGAAAGGTGATCAAGGGTGAATAGCAGAGCTAGGATTCAGATCCAGATCAAATGATTCAAAACGATGTTTTAAAATATTGGCCATAACTACAGTGCAAACCCCAGTCTGCTGGACAGATGTCTTTAAAGCATTCACAGTTGATATTATCATCTGCTTGGTTGCCCTTCAGCATGGATCTCTGTGAGAATAGGAGATATATTGTCCTGATGATTTTATATGCCGAAGAGAGAACATTTGCACATGCTCTAGCAAACACTCAATTTTTCTTTAGCACTGCTCCTCCTTGTCTTCATTCCTTAGCCTAATTCACTACAACTTGATCCATTCAGCATAGCATTCCTCCTGACAGGCCTCACCATGACAGGTGTGTCTTTAATAGGAGAAGAAATGAATTATGAGGCATTGATCTGAAACCAGGCAGCATACCTGTGAGGGAAAAGTTTAGGGCACACTGCTGGGCCATGGTACACCATTTGAGAACCATGGATCCATATAAGGAGGCCAAGACCCCTCAGCCTGTCTTTCAGGACCCTCCACAGTTTTCCCCCACTTTCCTTCTATCCTCATCACTCTGTTCTCCTTCCTGGATGATACCCTCCATTCCAGCAGATAGAGCCTCCTGGAGGTCCCTGTCAGTCCCACACTTCTGTGAATATGTTCCTTCTTCTTTTTTTTTTAGGAAAAAATCCTTGAATTCTTATTCTCTGCATATTTAGGTTCTGCTTGTTTTTCCAAACTCAGTACTGTGGCTTCTCTTTCAGGCCTACTCTTCCGAAACTGGAAGCAATTGAACCCAGCCCTCAGATTTCAGAGGAGTGCATCTATTTCTCTTCTTGTGTAAAATTAAGACATCCTTAATTAAGACATTCTTGATCCATAAATGCACTTCATTTTTTAAATGTCTGTTTCCCCAGCATTTTAAGTTCCTTGAGGACAGATACTCTGGTTTATTTTTGTGTCTCTATTTAGTGCCTCGTATATTCTACCCAGAACCGTAGCCCCTGGTGAACATGCAGTTGGCCCTCAATAAGTAAGTGCATGGTTGGACATCAGGGGAGCACCTCCACTACTGTGTCCTTGACCAAAACTCAGCTCTCTTCTACCTAGAAAGGCTGTTCTCTTGGGCACATCCCTAGGGGGGACACCATGAAGTGGGAGTAAGAGAAGACTTCCATCCACTTTGTGAGTTTAGTCAATATAAGAAAGCAGTGAGTGGCAAATTGCACTACCTAATCCCTATTGTATATTAATTATGCAATTAACAAGTAAATTGGGCTTTGTGTTATAGCATCGTGGCTCAGAACACGTCCCTGGAATCAGGGTTACCTGGTTTTGACATTTACCTCCACCTTAGCTGGCTGTACAGACTTGGGCAAGTCATTTCATCTTTCCGAGCCACCATCTTTTCCTTACATGTAAACTGAAAAATAGCACTTGTTCAGGGTGTCACTGAACCGGGTTCATCTGCCTGATGCACAGCAAGGCAAACAGTAAGATGCCAATGTTTACAGCAGAGAAGGGGTGTCTTCACAAGGCAGCCAAGCACGGAGATGGGAGAACAAGTCTCAGATTCACCTCCCCAGAGGCAAGGGACTTGGGATATTTATCGGTGAAGAGTATAGGGTCAGAGGTACGGGGCAGGTGACTGGAAGCAGGAAAAGGGAGATTGAAATTTTACTTCTTTGATATTCTACATAGTGTTGACATTTTGCAAATAAATTTTCCATCCCATAATAATATTAATGCTAACATTGGGCACTTACTATGTGCTAGGAGTGTAAGAGCTTTCCATGCATAATGTCAGTCTTAATTTTCCCTAACAGGATTAAGAGTTTAAGTCTCTTTCAGGAAAAGGGAGATTGAAATTTTACTTCTTTGATATTCTACATAGTGTTGACATTTTGCAAATAAATTTTCCATCCCATAATAATATTAATGCTAACATTGGGCACTTACTATGTGCTAGGAGTGTAAGAGCTTTCCATGCATAATGTCAGTCTTAATTTTCCCTAATAGGATTAAGAGTTTAAGTCTCTTGCCTAAAATCATAGCCAGTAAATCATAGAGCCAATTTTAACCCAGACAGACTACTCACTTCAGTTTAGACTTTTAATACTTTGGCCTACTAACTTTGTTAAATGGTATTTTTAATTTTAGTAAGACCATGCTGGGCTTCCCTGGTGGCTCAGTGGTAAAGAATCCACCTGCCAAGCAGGAGACTTGGGTTTGATCCCTGGGTCAGGAAGATCCACTGGAGAAGGAAATAGCAACTTACTCTAGTATTCTTGCCTGGAGAATCCTATGGACAGAGGAGCCTGGTGGGCTATGTCCTTGGGGTTGCAGAAGAGTCAGACACAACTTAGTGACTAACCAGGAACAAGACAAAAGACAGTCACTGTTCTACACAGGTATATCTGAGTTATATGCTTCTTCATGGGACACATGTTCAGAAAATAGAGGTGCTAGCCTGATCTGAGGGTAGAGTTTTTGGCTCTCTGACATCAAAAGGTCATTCATTGGACACCTGTGTAGGTGCAGTTTCAGGGTCGGCTTGAACTGGACAAAAACTGACTCCAAATTTCTGAAAAACAGCTTAAGCCACTGTTATTATAGCAACTCGTACATCAGAGGTGTTATCTACAGGGAGTGGTGATGGAGTCTTCTGATATATTATCTAGGCTACATGAAGCTTGGAGGGTATGCAATCTGCAAAAATTATTAAGGCAAGCTTGATCAGTGAAAGCAGGTTCTAAGCAGAGGAGCTTTTCACAAGTAGTTCCCTTATCTGCTCAAGACAAGCTCAAGAATTTCTGTTAGTCACCAGTTTCTGTTAACCCTAAGGAGCACAGTTTCAATGGGATATCATGCTGATGAAATGAGGTAGTGCATACAAAGTGCTTAGAGCAGTCCCAGGAATGTGGGAAGAACTCAGTAAATGTTAACTGACTGATCATTAGTATTACTGGGCTATAGGTGCTCCCCAGATAGGATGGATTATACACGTTACCTGTTACCTAAGTGGGCTTGCTTTTATTCCTTGGCTACCCCGAGGCCTTATTTAGCACTTGGTCCCAGCTTCCCCCAAACATCTAATTACACAAGGACTTCAAGAAGGTTTATTTTGCTGGTAATTTCATAGGGATGTGGGAAGAGGGCTTTGTTGGCATCTCTTAAGCAATTCTTTAATTCTCTCTAAAGCCATGTCTGTTCTCTCCAGTAACCTCCTCCCACGCAAGCCTCTCCAGACCCCTTGGATCCTGAACAATTCAGATCTGGCTGCATGACCATGTCATGTTAGCCTGCTTGACCCACTCAGCAAAAAAAAAAATCCAGCATTCAGCTTACCCTTCCTTCCTCAAAATACAATTAAACTGATACTTGGAGCCTTTGGTGGGTGGGGTAGTGGAAGGGGGCTTCTCACCTCTCACCCAAACAAAGACAGAATTGTAAGGTTTTCTTCATATTGCTCTGGCAGAAGTGCTTAGTTGTGAGACACAGGCCTAGTGAATTCAAATCTGGGAAACCTTGATCCTGCCTCATTTTCCTGATATGCTGGTGCAGACCAGTTGCCCTGACTGAACCAGAAAAAACTGCAATGATCAGATCCCTATTTTAATTAACTTGAGAAGTTGATCTGCTAAAGGGTCTAGAAACAGAAAAAGCTGGTAAAACGAATGTTTGCAATTCAGTACTGACGATCCATGTTCATCCAGGTCATGGCACTATTGAATGTCAATTTCCTACCTCACCTTCCTGCAGTCTTTTTCTGGAAGCTTGGTATCTCAAATAGGCAAGATGGGTGAATTGTTATTACTTCTTTCATTTCTTGATTCAAGATTTTAGAATTTCTTAATTAAATTTAATTCCCTCCCTTCCCCAGCCCCATATCACATAGTCTTTTGTGGGTTATTTTTGCAGGCTTAAAAATTACATTATTGCCATCTCAACATTTGTCAGATCCTAGTGGAGCTCCTCTTATCCAGATATGCACAACAGATTTGCATTTTCTCCATTCAGCTGTTCCTCACATCCTGTCGTTGGGAATAGATGCTTAAACTGAATGATAACCAGCCTCTAGCCAGAATTACATAACCGGAGCATTCTTATCTGTCACCTACAATTGAACTTGCCTCCAAATGTCTCTCACACAGCAGCATAATTCATTGCTTATTAGGGCCATTCAAATTATATCTTGAAACAGCAGCTTACACGTAATTGCTGATTTGTGTTTTGCCCTTAAAATGCTGACTTCTAGTTATTTCTTCTTGCTTTCCTTATTTTCTGCTTTGTTCTATGATATTGTTTCAGCAGTGCCTGGAACATAGTTGTTATTCAGTCGCTAAGTCATGTCCGACTCTTTGCATCCCCATGGACTGAAGCATGCCAGGCTTCCCTGTCCTTCACTATCTCCCAGAGTTTGCTCAAACTCATGTCCATTGAGTCAGTAATACCATCCAACCATCTCATTCTCTGTCGCCCCCTTCTCCTCTCCTCAGTCTTTCCCAGCATCAGGGTCTTTACCAATGAGTCAGCTCTTTGCATCAGCCAAAGTATTAGAGCTTCAGCTTCAGCATCTGTCCTTCCAATGAGTATTCAGGGTTGATTTCCTTTAGGATTGACTGGTTTGGTTTCCTGACTGTCCAAGGGACTCTCAGTCTTCTTCAGCACAACAGTTTGAAAGCATCTGTTCTCCAGCACTCAACCTTCTTTATGGTCCAGTTCTCATATCTGCACACAACTACTGGAAAATCCATAGCTTTGACCATACAGACCTTTGTCAGCAAAGTGAGGTTTCTGCTTTTTAATATGCTGTCTAGGTTTGTCATAGCTTTTCTTCCAAGGAGCAAGCATCTTTTAATTTCATGGCTGAAGTCACTATCTGCAGTGATTTTGGAACCCAGAAAGGTAGGGACTCACTAAATATTTGTGAGATTAATATATGAATATGCGAGCATGCTAAGTCACTTCAGTCATGTCCGACTCTGCAACTCTTTGGACTGTAGCCCAGCAGGCTCCTCTGTCCATGGAATTCTCTGAGCAAGACTACTGGGGTGGTTTGCCATGCATTCCTCCAGGGGATCTTCCCAACCTGGAGATCAGACCCATATCTCTTATATCTCCTGTTTTGGCAGGAGTGTTCTTTGCCACTGCACCACAGATTGTGCAAAAGTCAGAGTTTACTTTTCAGACCGTAATTAAGTTACAGGAGCACATAGCTGTTACATGCAAGAGGTTGTTTACTAATTGTACCTGCTCTGTCTGGATTTGCCACCCCTGGAGGGAGGTAGACCATGGGGAGGCTGCTCCGATCTGTCCAGTGCCCTGGAGCTAGAGCTGAGTAACGAGCAAGTCCTCTAAAATTGAAGAAGGCTCATAGCCAGTAGAGAGCCAGAGTTGAAAAAGAGACTGGAATTCAAGAACAGTAATTTCCAGCACATTGAGAGCCAGTACTTTGTGCCAGACATTGTTCTAAGCACTTTAGCCACAGAAGTTCATTTAATCCTCCCAACAGTCTTCTGATGTGGGTGCTATTCTCGCTGTCTTACAGATGAGGGCCATGCAGCACCAGGGTTAGTCAACAAACCAAGAGCACAACTAAGTAAGTGGCAGAGCCAAGATTCCAACTGAGCAGCCTGTTTCCTGGGTCTACGAGTTTGACCCCTGCACCATACCACCAGCCACTCTAATGGCTTCCAAAAGCAGAGGCCAGGTTTGAATATGAAAGATGACCTGGAGGCTCTGGAGAAGGAGACTGAGGCACTAGACAGGCCTGGGGCAGGCACCTCGTGGGGCTGAGCCCTTGATTAGATTGTCGTGTGAACACCAGGACACTTCATGGGAAACCAGAGAGAGTAAAACAGTGAAAGGGATATGGGGTGAGAAAGAGACAGCAAGAGGCAACACCTGAAGTCTAGGCCATAGAGCATTTGGCCAATTACACGCA
This sequence comes from Oreotragus oreotragus, assembly GCA_006410675.1. Lineage (NCBI taxonomy): Eukaryota > Metazoa > Chordata > Mammalia > Artiodactyla > Bovidae > Oreotragus > Oreotragus oreotragus. The sequence goes on along the minus strand of SJYX01008215.1, from coordinate 145,476 downwards.
TGCCTGGTGCTTGTGTGTGTGTCTACGTGAGTAAGGAGGTCTGTGGTATGTGGTTCAGTGGTTCAGGACCTGGCCTGTGGGAGCAAACAGACTCTGCCTGGGACAGAGTGTGTAAGCTTGATAATTTTGACTTTGATTCATAATAACCCAAATTCTTTTATATATGTCATTTAAATTTTAAAGACATGTACTTATTTTTCTTTGGCTGCGTCAGGTCTTAACTGTGGCACATGGAAACTTTTAGTTATGGCATGCAAGCTCTTAGTTGTGGCTTGTGGGATCTAGTTTCCTGATTGAAACCCCCCCCCCCTCCCTGCCCTGGGAGTGCAGAGTCTTAGCCAATGGACCTCTGGGAAGTCTCTACGGCGTTTCAGATATTATCAGTTAGGCTGATGAATTTCATAACCAAATAGTTTGCTCATCATTAGATGTTTAAATCTTTCAAATGCTCAGAATAAAATCCAGATTATTTAATAAGCAGATATTTCTCTATTCTTTAACTTTTGGAGAACATAGTTGGGGGGGGGGCTAAACCATAAGTTTATGATTTCCATCAATTATCTCAGCCTTAGCATTAGAGGAAGACCCTGCTCATTTCATGATGTGAATTTAGCAAGGGAAATAGATTTCTTTAATCCTAGTTGTCCTCAGCTATGTGTAAAAAGACCACGCTGTTGTTGTTGCTTTTGTTGTGCAGTTGTTAAGTCGTGTCCCACCTGTTGTGACCCCATGCACTGCAACATGCCAGGCTCCTCTGTCCCTCACTCTCTCCTAAAGTTTGCTCAGATTCATGTCCATTGAGTTGATGATGCTATCTAACCATCTCACCCTCTGCTGCCCCCTTCTCCTTTTGCCTTGAATCTTTCCCAGCATCAGGGTCTTTTCCAGTGAGTCAGCTCTTTGCATCAGGTGGGCAAAGCATTGGAGCTTCATCATCAGTCCTTCCAATGAATATCCAGTATTGATTTCCTTTAGAATTGATTCATTTAAAATTAAATCATCCATACTTTGCCAAAAGGTCATTCTAAAAGTTTAAAGTCAATAAAACATTTATGTTGTTATGATTTTGTAAAAAAAACAAAAGAACTGACTGGTTTGATCTCCCTGCAGTCCAAGGGACTCTCAGATTCTTCTCCAGCACCGCAATTCAGAAGCATCAGTTCTTTGGTGCTCATCCTTCTATATGGTCCTCCTCTCACATCTGTACATGACTACTGGAAAAGCATACCTTTGACTAGAGGGACCTTTGTCAGAAAAGTGATATCTCTGCTTTTTAATATGCTGTCTAGGTTGGTCATAGCTTTCCTTCCAAGGGGCAAGCATCTTTTAATTTCATGGCTGCAGTCACCATCTGCAGTGATTTTGGAGCCCAAGAAAATAAAGTCTGTCATTGTTTCCATTGTTTCCTTATCTATTTGCAATGAAGTGATGAGACCAGATGCCATGATCTTAGTTTTTTGAATGTTGAGTTTTAAGCCAACTTTTTCACTCTCCTCCTTCACTTTCATCAAGAGGCTCTTTAGTTCCTCTTCACTTTCTGCCATTAGAGTGTTATCATCTGCATATCTGAGACTGTACTTTTCCTGACAGTCTTGATACTAGCTTGTGATTCATCCAGCCTGGCATTTCACATGATGTACTCTGCCTATAAGTTAAATAAACCTGGTGACAATATATAGATCACAGAGAAAATTTAAGTGGCATCTGTAAATAAAGTCAATGAGTCTTTTAGCTTTGCTGTGAAATTGGCTGGGTGCCAGCAGTGGTTTTTCTCTTCGGTCACTCAGTGGTGCCTGACTCTTCGCAACCCCGTGGACTGCAGCACGCCAGGCTTCCCTGTCCTTCACTACCTCTCGGGGTTTGCTCAAACTCATGTCCATTGAGTCGGCGATGCCATCCAACCATCTCATCCTCTGTATAAATGGGGCTTTATATGTTGTTAAACAACTATACTCTGTGAAAGATAATGACTAGAAATGATTAGTTTGTACAAATAGCTAGCGGAAGCATATCTGTGGGCCAACAATAGATATTGTACAGTCACTTTCTGAACTTAGATAATAGTATCCAAATCTGTTAGCCAGTAAGTGAAAAATCACATGTAAGTTGGGGGAGAGATGACACGTTTGGAGCCTTTGCTCCCCTATATTATATTCCAGTATAGCCATGGCAAGGTTGCTCTGCAGCAGTCTTATCATATAGGCCAGTGAAGAGTGTGGGTTTTACTTTAAGAACAAGGAAAATCCTCATGGGAAATCAACCTTGTTGGGGCCCCTGTCCCCTTGTCATCATATTTCATGGTGCCCTCCTTACTATTCTGAAATGAAATGTTTAGTAATACTGCTTATTTATCAATTACCTGATTGATGTATTATTGACAGTAAACTACCTGAAAACCCCATAGGTTGAAAAACAAAGATTTATTTTTGCTCTGGGCTGACTGGGCAGTTCCTCTGTCTGTCTCACCTCAGCTCCCTCATGTGGCTACTCTCAACTGGTTTTGGGGCTGTGCTAGGAGGTCCAGGCTGCCCTCACTCACCTATCCGGGGCCTCTCTGCTGGCCCTTGGCTACGGTTTTTCAGCTCCCCTCCACATGGCTCTCATCCTTGAGGAGGCCAGACCAGCTGCTTCACAGCCTGCTGGTTTCAGGGCCACCTTCCAAGAGGACAAAGGCTAAAGCCTAAGGCCTGGGCTCCGAAACTCCAATAATATCACTTCCACTGTATTCCATTGGTCAAAACAGCTCACAAGGCCAGCAACTCACAAAGCAACTCAGAAGTGGGTCAGAAACGGACTCCATGTAGAAGTAGCAAAGTCACATTGCTAAGAGGCATGGTCCCAGGAGGCACAATCAGTTAGGGGCCCTTGTCATGATCTATTCATACAATAAATTCAAACATGTATATATAGTGGTCATTTAATTATAATGGACTATAATATAAGGGAGAAATAAAATTATTTGTAATATAGGTAACATGTATTTCCTTTTTTAAAGCTCAAATAAAACTACACTAGAAAAGGGACTTCCCTGGTGGTCCAGTGGCTAAGATTGTGCTTCCAATGCAGGGGGCCTGGGTTTGATCCCTGTATCAGGGAACTAGATCCCACATGCCACAATAAAAGATCCTGCATACCATAATGCAGACCAAAGGTCTCACATGCCACAACTAAGACCTGGCACAGCCAAATAAATAAGTTTGCTGTTTAGTTGCTAATTCGTGACCAACTCTTTTGTGACCCCGTGGATTGTAGCCTGCCAGGTCCATGGGAATTCCCAGGCAAGAATACTCAAATAGGTTGCCATTTTCTTCTCCAAGCGATTTTCCCCATGCAGGGATTGAACCTGCTTCTCTTGCATTGGCAGGGGGATTCTTTACCACTGAGCCACCAGAGAAGCCCAAACATATAAAGATTAAAATCAACTACACTACCAACAAAGGTCTGTGTCCTCAAAGCTACGGTTTTTCCAGTAGTCATGTATGGATGTGAGAGTTGGACTACAAAGAAAGCTGAGCGCTGAAGAATTGATGGTTTTGAGCTGTGGTGTTGGAGAAAACTCTTGAGGGTTCTTTGGACTGCAAGGAGATCCAACCACTCCATCCTAAAGGAAATCAGTCCTGAATATTCATTGGAAGGACTGATGCTGAAGCTGAAACCCCAATGCTTTGGCCACCTGATGGAAAGAACCGACACACTGGAAAAGACCCTGAGGCTGGGAAAGATTGAAGGCGGGAGGAGAAGGGGATGACAGAGGATGAGATGGTTGGATGGCATCACTGACTGGATGGACATGAGTTTGAGTAAACTCCAGGAGTTGGTGAAGGACAGGGAAGCCTGGCATGCTACAGTCCATGGGGTAGCAAAGAGACTGACACAACTGAGCAACTGAACTGAACTGAACACCAGAAGATACTGTGAGATGGTCAGAGAATCACCATGAGCAAAACAGCTACAGAAAGCAGAATCACATGTGTTCTATTAGTCACTCAAATAATGTGATGTTTTCCCTGGTGATATGATTTTGTGAAATGGTGAGAAACTCAGGTTCTGAATTAAAAAAAAAAAAAAAGTACGATTTTCTCTTAATATACCTAGTAGTTGTTCTTCTGGGAAAAAAAATCATTGTTTATTACTAAAACCATGCAGAAAGTCTTGGTGTTTACATATTAAATGGAGCTAAGTTCCAGGTTCAGATCACTGTAAACAGTTTTTTACCTGATAAGTATCCAGTGAGATATCTGAAAATATTTAGGCTTCAGGAGAGGTTTTTTTTTTTTTTNAAAAAAAATCATTGTTTATTACTAAAACCATGCAGAAAGTCTTGGTGTTTACATATTAAATGGAGCTAAGTTCCAGGTTCAGATCACTGTAAACAGTTTTTTACCTGATAAGTATCCAGTGAGATATCTGAAAATATTTAGGCTTCAGGAGAGTTTTTTTTTTTTTTTTGTATGCAGGACTCATAATCACAGAGCATAGAGTATCTCTAAGCTGGGTCTGCAGGACTGTGTTCCTTCTAGAGGGCCTCGGGGAGGATCTGTTTCTGTACCTTTTTCAGCTTCTAGAGGCCGCCGCATTCCTGGGCTTGTGGCCTTCATCTATTTTCAAAGCCTGCGATAGTATAATTCTTACGTCTGCTCCCATCTTCATATCTCCTGGTCTGACTCACCCTTTTTCCTCCCTTACAAAAACTCTTGTGATTACATTGATCCCACCTGGATAAGCTCCCCATCTCAAGAGCCTTAATTTAATCACATCTGCAAAGTTCTTTTGCCATGTAAGGCTTTGGGGGATTAGGACATGGACATCTTTGTGGGTTAATTATTCAACCTACTGTACCCAGTGCATCAACACAGTTTACCTTAAGGGAAAAACATTCAAAGGGCTGCAGGGCCAGATAGATATTGAAACAGGCATGGAATAACAATAAGGGGATACCAGGGAGTGGTTATAAGCTCCCCATCTCAAGAGCCTTAATTTAATCACATCTGCAAAGTTCTTTTGCCATGTAAGGCTTTGGGGGATTAGGACATGGACATCTTTGTGGGTTAATTATTCAACCTACTGTACCCAGTGCATCAACACAGTTTACCTTAAGGGAAAAACATTCAAAGGGCTGCAGGGCCAGATAGATATTGAAACAGGCATGGAATAACAATAAGGGGATACCAGGGAGTGGTTGCGGGGAAGGCAATGGCACCCCACCCCAGTATTCTTGCCTGGAGAATCCCAGGGATGGGGGAGCCTGGTGGGCTGCCGTCTATGGGGTCACACAGAGTCGGACACGACTGAAGTGACTTAGCAGCAGCAGCAGCAGGGAGTGGTTGGGACTGTGGCCACCACAGAAGCTCACCCACTACAGGGGTGGCTGCCCCATTACTCATTGCCTACTGATTGTCTCCATGCTGACTGTGGGCTCAGTGTGGCCATATCTCCTGAGTTTTCAATAGAAGCCCCCAATTCAGACTTTGCCATGAACCTTCCTGATCAATTTTTAATAAAACTGTTGACAGTTTTCAAAAAGATTAGACAGAGCATGCTAAACAGAGCACATTTGTGAGCTGGATCTCAACAACTGCTGATCTCTAGTTTGTACTCTTAGCTTCTCCTATGAGTTAAAACCATGCATTTCTTCTCTATTTACTATCACCCTGCCTTGGGCCCATCGGGACATACTGAACCCCACCCTCTGACCAGACTACACCCTTAGGAATATAACTACTTCCCTTTACGATGTCCCCTTTATGCCAGGCTCTGTGATGCTCAACTTTACAAGGTCTTATTGATTTTTAAGAACAGTCTTCTGCTGTAGGTGGTGTTCTTTATCATTTTATAAATGTGGAAACTGCAGACTAGAAAGAACAAAATTCACTTAAACACACAAGGTTGCTGAGCTAGTTAGAGGCAGAGCCAGGATGCTAATCTGTCCTTCTGACTCTAATGCTTAGCCCTTAACCACTCCAGGAAATCGACTCTTGACCCAAATGATGGAGGCTCACATACACCCTCCCCTACCCCCAGGCTGTTTGCAGTGCCCCTGGGGCTCCTGCCGTCCCACCAGACTGGACTACATCAGCTTGGTCTGGATTCAGGCCCTGAGCTTGCCTCACTTGCCCTTTGGATTTGGAATTTGTTCTTGAAATCTCTTGCTTTGAAACCCAACTCCTTTAAAGGACTCTAAGCCTTTGCCCTTTTTTAAAAAGAAAAAAGAAGGGAATGGTTATTGTGCAAGCGATACTTGCTCTGTATAGAAAAATTAGAAACTACCAATAAGAAAAGCAAAAAAACAGAAACCTTGCGTCAGTCATAATTCTAGCCCTGTTAGTGTTAAATATCTTTGTGGGCTTTTAAAAATTCATATAGACTCTACTTACATATTTAGTACATATTAATGTGGCTAATACCTGGCACATAGCAAGTGCTCAGTAAATAACTTGATATCGTCATGATTACACCTGGGCCCTGGGGGAAGCACATGGAGAATAACAGCAATGGGTATCGAAGTGGCTCTGACGTCAGGCTATCCGCTTCCCATCTCGTGTTGATCTCTGCTCTTACTGACTCTTATCTCAGTGTTTGCTACCTACTTGCAACATAGACAACAGGGTAGTATCCAGGCTTTAAGGAATTCCTATAAATCAATCAGAAAAAAGAGAACAACACACTAGAACTATGAAATAGAAAAATAAACAAGGATAAGATCAGGAAGTTCACAAAAAAGGAGACCCAGAGAGCCAATAGCAAATCAAAAGATGCTCAGTCTCACTAATGTTGAAGGAAATAAAAGTAAAACCACAGCGAGATCATGTCTCGTTGTTTAGTCTCATCTGACTCGTTGTGACCCCATGAACTGTAGCCTGCTCGGCTCCTCTGTCTATGGGATTTCCCAGGCAAGAATACTGCAGTGGGTTGCCATCTCCTACTCCAGGAGATCTTCCTGACACTAGGGTCTAGTAGACCTGAGTCTCCTGCATTGGCAGGTGGATTCTTTTTGCCACTGAGTTACCAGGAAAGCTCATCATGTCTCATAGATTAGCAAAAATATAAATGTTTGGCAATATAAGAAATGGATGAACCTGGAGCAGAGAGAACATTCATGTACCAATGCATAACTGGTATGCCCCGTTTCTGGAGAGAAAGCTGGCAGAACCTCATAAAACAGAAAATAAATGTACTCTTTGGCCTAGACACTTCTCTTCTAAGGTTGTATGCTGTTACAAAAACTCTCGTTAGTTGTATAAAGAGAGTTCTGAGGAAGGATATTAAATGCAGCATTGTTTGAAATATAAAGAAATGAAATTGACCTCAAGATGCTTTAACAGGATAATATATAAATAAAGAAAACTGAGCGCTGAAGAACTGATGCTTTTGAACTGTGGTTTTGAAGAAGACTTGAAGTCTTGAAGACTCAAGAAGTCCCTTGGACTGCAAGGAGATCCAGTCAATCCTAAAGGAAGTCAGTCCTGAATATTCATTGGAGGGACTGATTCTGAGGCTGAAACTCCAATACTTTGGCTACCTGATGTGAAAAACTGAGTCATTAGAAAAGACCCTGATGCTGGGAAAGCATCAGGGTAGGAGGAGAGAGGGTGAAAGAGGATGAGATGGTTGGATGGCATCACTGATTCAATGGACATGAGTTTGAGCAAGCTCCAGGAGTTGGTGATGGACAGGAAAGCCTGGCATGCTGCAGTCCATGGGGTTGCAAAGAGTCAGGCACGACTGAGCAACTGAACTGAACTGAACTGATATAAATAAAACTTTTTGGAACAGGTTTATTGAACTACAATTTACATACCATAAAATCCACTACTTCCATAGGTGTCCATCAATGTGATATAATTCAGTCTTAAATGAAAAGGAAATTCTGTCACATGTTACTACATGAATGAAACCTGAGGATATTATACTGAGTGAAATAGTGCAGTGTAATGCTCTGTCAAGTCCAACCCTTTTCAACTCCAAGGACTGTAGCCCACCCGACTCCTCTGTCCCTGGAATTTTCCAGGCAAGAATACTGGAACGGGTTGCCATTTCCTACTCCAGAGGATTGTCCTGACCCAGGAATCAAACTCACATCCCTTGCATCTCCTGCACTGGCTGGTGGATTCTTTACCACTGCACCATCTGCAAAGTCCTGAGTGAAGTAAGCCAGTCTCAGGAAAAGACAAACATAGTATGATTCTGCTTATATGAGACACCTAGAATTGCAAAATGAAAGGAATTCTGGAGACTGGTTACACAATGATGTGAATGTACTCAACACTAGTGAATTATACACTAAAAAATGGTTCGGATGATACATTTTATGTTGTGTGTTTTACCATACCTTTAAAAAAAGTCCACTCATTTTAAGTGGAGCAAATTTACAGAGCTGTGCAACCATCACCACCACCTAATTTTAGTTGGCATGCTGCAGTCCATGGGGTTGCAAAGAGTCAGGCACGACTGAGCAACTGAACTGAACTGAACTGATATAAATAAAACTTTTTGGAACAGGTTTATTGAACTACAATTTACATACCATAAAATCCACTACTTCCATAGGTGTCCATCAATGTGATATAATTCAGTCTTAAATGAAAAGGAAATTCTGTCACATGTTACTACATGAATGAAACCTGAGGATATTATACTGAGTGAAATAGTGCAGTGTAATGCTCTGTCAAGTCCAACCCTTTTCAACTCCAAGGACTGTAGCCCACCCGACTCCTCTGTCCCTGGAATTTTCCAGGCAAGAATACTGGAACGGGTTGCCATTTCCTACTCCAGAGGATTGTCCTGACCCAGGAATCAAACTCACATCCCTTGCATCTCCTGCACTGGCTGGTGGATTCTTTACCACTGCACCATCTGCAAAGTCCTGAGTGAAGTAAGCCAGTCTCAGGAAAAGACAAACATAGTATGATTCTGCTTATATGAGACACCTAGAATTGCAAAATGAAAGGAATTCTGGAGACTGGTTACACAATGATGTGAATGTACTCAACACTAGTGAATTATACACTAAAAAATGGTTCGGATGATACATTTTATGTTGTGTGTTTTACCATACCTTTAAAAAAAGTCCACTCATTTTAAGTGGAGCAAATTTACAGAGCTGTGCAACCATCACCACCACCTAATTTTAGAACATTCTCATTGTCACAAAAAGACCTCTAAGCGATCATTTGCCGTCACTTCTCATTCCTGCTCCCGCCCTCAGGCAACCACACTCTGTTCTTTATAGCTATACATTTACCTTTTCAGAGGTATCACGTAAATAGAATCACACATGATAAAGTCTTTTGCATCTGGTCTATTTCACTTAGCAGTGTTTTTTTTTAATTAATTTATTTTAATTGGAGGTTAATTACTTTGCAATATTGTAGTGGTTTTGCCATACATTGACATGAATCAGCCATGGGTGTACATGTGTTCCCCATCCTGAACCCCCCTCCCACCTCCCTCCCCATCCCATCCCTCAGGATCATCTCAGTGCACCAGCCCTGAGCACCCTGTCTCATGTGTTGAACTTGGACTGGCAATCTATTTCACATATGATATTATACATGTTTCAGTGCTATTCAGTAGTGCTTTTTGAGGTCCATTTTTGTTGTAGCAGATAGTAGCATGTCATTCATTTTTTTGTTGTTGTTGAATAATTTTTTATTGTATNACACATCTAGATGTGTATAAGAGACAGGGGTGTACATGTGTTCCCCATCCTGAACCCCCCTCCCACCTCCCTCCCCATCCCATCCCTCAGGATCATCTCAGTGCACCAGCCCTGAGCACCCTGTCTCATGTGTTGAACTTGGACTGGCAATCTATTTCACATATGATATTATACATGTTTCAGTGCTATTCAGTAGTGCTTTTTGAGGTCCATTTTTGTTGTAGCAGATAGTAGCATGTCATTCATTTTTTTGTTGTTGTTGAATAATTTTTTATTGTATACTTTTTTGGCTATTACAAATAAAGCTGCTATGAACGTGTGCATACAAATCTTTGTGTGGACATATGTTTTCTTTTCTCTTTGATAGGTACCTAGGAGTGGAGGAAACTGAGTTTTAAACCTGATCTTATTACATTTGATTGAATGTCATGACATTTAATAGGTTCAGACAGCAGATCTCAATTTCATATTTTGGAATTTAGAACCTAAATAGGAAATTTGGCTCCAAGTTAAGGGCTATTTCATAATGACTTACTGTTACCAGTGTCCATCTATGTGATTAATCAATATTGATTGATGGCAATTACTGACAGTGTGCATGAGTGTGCTCATGTGTGTGCTCATGTGTGCTCAGTCGTGTCCGACTCTTTGTGACCCCATGGACCATAGCCCAACAGGCTCCTCTGTCCATGGGATTTCCCAAGCAAGAATACTGGAGTGAGTTGCCATTTCTTTCTCCAGGGGATCTTCCAATCCAGGGACCAAACCCGAGTCTGTCTCCAACATTGGGAGGTGTATTCTTCACCACTGAGCCACCTAGGAAGCCCCCAATCACTGATAGAATATTTCTTAAATGCCAGACATTACTTTACATTGAGATGTCACTTAATCATCACAGTAACACTTTGAGCAGATGCTTTTATTGTTCCATTTTGTTGCTGAGGAAACTTGAGACTGAGAGACTCATATGACTCCTAAAAGGAAGAGCCCAAATTTGAACAAGGAGTTGGGCTTCAGAGCTTGGCACCCAGTTCTACTATGTCAGTAAGCCTGCTGGTTCTGAAAAGACTTCCCTTTGCGACTCTTGGAATTGCTGTCAGATCCAGTTTGTAAACCATGCAAGAAAATCTTATAGCTTTATAGTCATGCTTCTTTTCTTTCTTCTTTTTAACAAAAGCGGCATTGATCTCTTCATTCTCCAAGCTTGGCTAGGAGTTGCTTTTGTTTCTAAAGATCAAAGTTGTCCTCAAAAGACAAGACTTTAAAAAGAAAGTCAACAGACTCTGACCTGAGGGTGACCCCATGGTTGTCCCACAAAATAAAGGCGGTGGCTTTGTGACAGAATTTTCCTTCTTTGCTCTAAAACTTTGTCCTCTTGCCTGAAAACATGGTTCTGTGCCAGGTGGCTGTGGTAGCAGTCTTGACTGGCCACTTGATAGGGAGAACATTATCATTTGACCATAAATTGTATATCATTTTTTGTACTCGGGCATCAGTTAACTTTTTGCTACGTAACAAACTACCTCAAAAGCTAGTGTCTTGAAACAACAATTTATTTAGCTCATTGATCTGCAAGTCAGCGATCTGGACTGGGCTCAGCTGGGAGGTTCTTCTGGCTTTGGCTGGGTTTGTTCATTTGTCTGTACTCAGCTGCCGGGTAGGCTGGGTGTTGGCTGGTCTAGAATGGCCTCAGCTGGGATGGATCATCTCTGTCCCACTTGGTTTCTCATCCTCCATCAGATTAACCCTGGATTGCTCAACATGGCAGTTGGGCAGAGTTGCAAGAATTTGAGTTGCAGTCCTCAAGATCTTGAATCTGAGGCCTGGATTTGGCACAGTGTCACCCTTGCTGTGTCACATTGGCTAAAGAAAGGCGTGAAAAGCAGCCCAGATTCAGGAGTGAGGAAACTGAGTCCATCTCTTGGTGGGAAGACATATATACAGGGAGAGGTGGGAATGGTGACCTTTTTGCAATTTACCTTTTATGGTATATCAGAAATAAAATGGGCTTGGCAGTAGATGGCAGATTTGACTTCTGACTCTAGCCTAGTGTCTTAAACTCCCTCCTTTCCTCATCTGTAAATCACAGGCAGGATGACTGAGGAGATGACATGAGGTAATAGGTGAAGAAGTTAGCTCTAGAGTCCAGCTGGGTTCAAAGTCTTATACTTCCATTTGCTCTTTTTAAAATATGTTTTTAGAATGCAGTACTTTGTTTATTTGTTGGTTGCAGTAGCCTTCATTGCTTGTGAGTTTTCTCGAATTGCAGTGAGCAGAGGATACTCTTCATTTTGGTGCTCAAGCTTCTCATTGGCAGTGGTTTCTCTTGTTGTGGAGCACAGCCTCTAGGCATGCGGGCTTTGGCAGTTGCAGCATGTGGACTTAGTAACTGTGGGGCATGGGCTTAGTTCCTCCTTGGCACGTGATATCTTCCTGGACTGGGGATTGAACCCATGTCCCCTACATTGGGAGGCAGATTCTTATCCACTGCACCACCAGGGAAGTCCCTGTTCCATTTACTCTTAAATGATTTTGAGGACAGTATCTAGCCTTTCTGTGCCTCCATTTCCTAATCTGTAAAGTGGGAATAATAAAAAACCAAACTTAATAATATGTACTTGTTGGAGGATAAATGAGTTAAGTAAAATTTAAAAGGGTGTCTGGCACTTAGAAGGCATTCATTATGTGTTAACTTGTTGACACTATTAACATTATCTTGGAAAATAGCAAGTCTATAAAAGGAATATCATTCTCTATGGCCCCTTCAGGATCACCAAACTGTTGCTTTTGAATTAATGGAGTAGTACCCTTGTTACTACTTTCTGGATATTACACATGGCAAAGGATGGACTTCCCTCATCCTTAAAATACTAGCACCTTAAAGAAATTTCAAATCCTGAAAGATGATGCTGTGAAAGTGCTGCACTCAATATGCCAGTGAATTTGGAAAACTCAGCAGTGACCACAGGACCAGAAAAGGTCAGTTTTCATTCCAATCCCAAAGAAAGGCAATGCCAAAGAATGCTCAAACTACCGCATAATTGCACTCATCTCACACACTAGTAAAGTAATGCTCAAAATTCTCCAAGCCAGGCTTCAGCAATATGTGAACCGTGAACTCCCTGATGTTCAAGCTGGTTTTAGAAAAGGCAGAGGAACCAGAGATCAAATTGCCAACATCCGCTGGATCATGGAAAAAGCAAGAGAGTTCCAGAAAAACATCTATTTCTGCTTTATTGACTATGCCAAAGCCTTCGACTGTGTGGATCACAATCAACTGTGGAGAATTCTTCTAGAGGTGGGAATACCAGACCACCTGACCTGCCTCTTGAAAAGCCTATATGCAGGTCAGGAAGCAACAGTTAGAACTGGACATGGAACAACAGACTGGTTCCAAATAGGAAAAGGAGTACATCAAGGCTGTATATTGTCATCCTGCTTGTTTAACTTCTATGTAGAGTACATCATGAGAAATGCTGGGCTGGAAGAAGCACAAGCTGGAATCAAGAATGCTGGGAGAAATATCAATAACCTCAGATATGCAGACAACACTACCCTTATGGCAGAAAGTGAAGAGGAACTCAAAAGCCTATTGATGAAAGTAAAAGAGGAGAGTGAAAAAGTTGGCTTAAAGCTCAACATTCAGAAAACAAAGATCATGGCATCTGGTCCCATCACTTCATGGGAAATAGATGGGGAAACAGTGGAAACAGTGTCAGACTTTATTGTTTTGGGCTCTAAAATCACTGCAGATGGTGATTGCAACCATGAAATTAAAAGATGCTTACTCCTTGGAAGGAAAGTTATGACCAACCTAGATAGCATATTGAAAAGCAGAGACATTACTTTGCCAACAAAGGTTCGTCTAGTCAAGGCTATGGTTTTTCCAGTGGTCATGTTTGGATGTGGGAGTTCGACTGTGAAGAAAGCTGAGCGCTGAAGAATTGATGCTTTTGAACTGTGGTGTTGGAGAAGACTCTTGAGAGTCCCTTGGACTGCAGGGAGATCCAACCAGTCCATTCTAAAGGAGATCAGTCCTGGGTGTTCATTGGAAGGACTGATGCTGAAACTGAAACTCCTATACTTTGGCCACCTGATGCAAAGAGTTGACTCATTGGAAAAGACTCTGATGCTGGGAGGGATTGCGGGCAGGAGGAGAAGGGGACGACCGAGGATGAGATGGCTGGGTGGCATCACCGTCTCGATGGACATGAGTTTGAATGAACTCCAGGAGTTGGTGATGGACAAGGAGGCCTGGCGTGCTGTGATTCATGGGGTCGCAAAGAGTTGGACACAACTGAGCGACTGAACTGAAAGAAATGATATTTATATGTAAAAATCTAAATATAACTCTTAGAAATTATGGTGGGCTCAGAACCTGACAATGCAACATAAAGTTAAGACTTCCAAGGATTAAAGAGATGCTAGAATCACAGTTAGAGAGAATGAAAGAAAAAGAGAGAGAGAGAGAAAGGAAGGATGGAAGGAAGGAAAGAAGGGAAGGGAAAGGATGGAAGGAAGATAACTAGCAAGTATCCCAGACTTCTCTTGAGAACTTATGTCTTAAAGAACTGAAGCCATTTTTTAAAAAAAGGGAAAATAGATTCAGTTGCTTGGTTTTTCACAAGAACATATCTTAAAATAAGTCAGTGACTCTCTTGATTTTGCAGAGAGCTGCATTTTTGCTGCCACTGTTTAGGAACAGAAAACTCAAGTCATAAACTAGTCTTAGACTTAAAAGATGTCTAAATTGTTAGTCCCTTAGACTAAAGGGTTATTCAGGAAATAGAAGAGGTGAAACAGAGCTTTTGTTGTTGTTGTTGTTAGTTGTAACAATAAGTGCTTAATAGTATGTACTTGTTGTGAGGATAAATGTGTTAATCAGCCTAATGAACTAATCACACAGCATGTGAGATCTTAATTCCCAGACCAGGGATCGAAGCCATGCCCCCTGCAGTGGAAACAGAGTCCTAACCGCCGGACCACCGGGCAAGTCCCAAAGCAGAGCTTTCCTGAAGTCAAACATCTGTGTCAGAAACCAAGTACAATGGATTTCTCCATGAATCCACGTGAAAGAGTATTTACCTGTAGCTGATAATGTTCTGAAGCACAGGGCTGAAAACTACAGCCCCTGGGGTCCGCCCTCTGTTTTTGTAAGTGAAGTTTGATTGGAACACAGTCTCACCCATTGCTTTCCATACTCTATGGCCAAATTTGTACTATGGTGGCAAAGCTGAAGAGCGTGACACAAGGCTAAAATATTTACCACCTGACTCTTGCAGAAAAAGTTTGCTGACCTCTGTTCTGAAATCCTGGAACTAATCAGATTTCTTTTCTTTTCTTTTTTTTTTAACGTAATAGCTGCTGTTGTTACATGGAAGGCAGTCTACAGGAAGCTTAGCATAGAGTTTAGGGCCATGCTCGCCTTAATTTAGGACCCAGCTCTACCTCCTTCCAGATATGTCACCTTGGACCTTGCTAGCATTGCAGCCTTGTAACCTCAACCTTCCTAAGCCTCAGTTTCTCCACTTATAAAGTGGAAATAGTGATAACAGTAATTGCTTCATGTAGGGAATTTATGAGAATTATAAATATAATGCATTTAAGCATTTTGCCCAGTAACTAGTACAGCTATAGTGAAAAGTAGCAAAAAAATAAGAACAAAATTAAATTGGGGAAAAGTTCCTTAGACCTGTAACGGAAGACTGAGGGCAGTGTGTAAGAAAGAGGTGGGCCAAGTCAGGCTACGTGGGGCTTGCATGGTGGAAGATTAGTCTGATAAAGGTGGATGCTCTGGCAAGACAGGGGAGCTGAATTGCCCTCTGGGCCCCTAGAGAGATTCCTCATTCTGTGAGCCTCAGTTTTCTTATCTGTTAAATGGGAGAGTGATGATCATAGTGCCCGCCTCCCCATGGCTGTTGGAAGACTGCATGAGATGATATAGGTACTACACTTAGCTCATAAAGGGTTAGTTGTTGTCGCTACGAATTGTGCTTGAAGGAGGGATTCATAAGAGAGGCAGATGTCAGCAAGTGAAAAGCCAGAGAGAGGAGAGTTGGGTCCAGGTGGATCAGAAAGAATAAATCTGCTTTCAGGCAGGAATAGTGAGACCAGGACAGACATACCACCAGAGCCTCTGCTGGAAGCTTCCTTTTGCACAGGCTCTGACACACCTTCTCCATCTTCTCTGAGCAGAGGGCATATCTTGAAGAGACTATTCCAGACCCTTTGGTCTCTTGGAGATATGACTGTGAAGCTAGGTTTGCAAATAATTTTGGTACTAAGATAGGAGTTTTCATGGGAGCAGAGTTTTCATGAAGACCTGCCTGTTCTTCATGGAGTCTCTGTTGACCTTGAACGTCCTGATCCTCCATTTATAGTGATAACTGCCTTGCCTGGTTCCCCTGGGCTGTGAGTAGGAAGGAGAAATGTTTTAAGGCAGGTTTTTTGTTAATTGTTAAGATAGACCAGCAGTCTCTTTAGACAGATGGTTAATTAATAGGCTATAATACCATTCCTATTCTCTCCTGAAGTGTGTCATATTCTGCTGGAGCAAGCTAAGTTTGAGATATGTAAATATTATGGGTACTACCACCTTCTTCTTCTTCTTTTATTTTTCATAGTGCATCTATATTTTTTATTAATCAGTTTCCCTTAGAAGAGAGAGGAATATATACTTACCTGGCCCCAGCAAGATAACATAAGAGATAACATTCTTTTCCCAATTGGCTAAGGGGTTACAATAACCCATTACTTGCCTTGTTGAACTTTGTAAACTGTCAGTTTATTTCTTTGATGTATAACCTTTTGTCTCAAAAACTTGCATAACTGTGCCTTGACCTGTCCCTGGTGGAACAGTCTTCAGAATTTTCTGAAGGACTTTTTCCTGGGTTATAATTCTCAGGTTGGCTCCAACAAAATTTTCCAGTTCTTTCTTAGATTGACTATTGATTAATATTTGTGATGACATACCCTTTCAAGCTACTAAATTAAATGGAATCATTAATTCTGGGAGGAAACTCTTTAAATATGTTAACATATCCCTGGTGGCTCAGAGGTTAAAGCATCTGCCTCGAATGCAGGAGACCTGGGTTCAATCCCTGGGTTGGGAAGATCCCCTGGAGAAGGAAATGGCAACCCACTCCAGTATTCTTGCCTGGAGAATCCCATGGACGGAGGAGCCTGGTGGGCTACAGTCCACGGGGTTGCAAAGAGTCGGACACGACTGAGCGACTTCACCTTCATCTTTCCTTTCAGAAATGTTGAATAATTAAAATATAGGGCTAAATTGAAGGTAATGGCAAACATAACCAATATATATAAGTTTTACAGGTAATAATATTTTTAATTAGTCAACATAGATATTTCTTTAAGTGGTTATTAAAATAAACGCATATATTAAAAGACTAAAATGAAACATATTGCAGTTAGTAAACTCAGGCAACAAGCTTAAAAGAGATATAATGTACTTTTCCTCACCATTTGCTTTGCTCTTATTATGTAGTCAATTTAGTCAGAGATACATTGAGTGTTCTTTTGCTGAAAGATATTTAGTTCTTTCCATCAGATAGAAGCGTTTGCTACTCAAGGGAGGTAGCAAAATAGAACAGTGTTACTGACACTGTGAAAATCGACCAAAGAACATGTACAAGAATTCTGGGACATTCTACACTCTTTTAAAGAGCAACTTTTCTTAGTTTTCAGTTTCTATCTCCTTTGAGGCAGGGAATTCTCTCTTAGCCAGCCAATGAATTATCTTGACTAAGACCACTTCTGGCATTTTCTCAGGTACCTGCAGTGCTCATTCTGGCTGTACTATTTCCCACAGTGTGGGCAGATGGCTCCAAAAAAAATTGACTAATGCAGACAGCAGTGGTCTCTTTTGACACGTGAATGGGTGATACTTCAGACCAAAAATAATCCTTTTACTTTTTCCAATCACAAATGGAAGAAGTTCTTATCAAGTGTTCTTCATGGAGAATAATATCTTGTGCTTCTCAGAAATCCTGCTTCTTTTGAGAATTACTGGTGTTATGCTGAGAAAAACCCTTCGAGCACTGTATCCTCAGAACAGAAAGAGGCTACAAAGGCAAAATATCAGGAAGCAATAATATGTTAAAAAGCTGCATTTGTATTCATATAGTGTAAGGGTGGAAATATCATAGCTTTCAGTGGTTAAAAAGCAAATAAGCTAGAAAAACACTTTGCCTTGAAGAAAAGCAAGTCTTGAAAAACTAAAATGTGCTGTAGGATTCTCCACTTTAAAAGCATATATCAACAGCAGTATAATTGACACAAATTAAGTTTGACAGGTAGATCAAAGAATGTAAAAAAAAAAAAAAAAGCTCTTCGGCCTTAATAGTGTACTAAGGTATGCGTACAGTCAGAATAGAATAATCCCTAAGCTGCATCCCATTTATTTCTTTAATCTCCAAGATTCACTATGGGACAAAGGAATGTCACATTTATAGAGACAGGTTATGGGACAGGTAGAGTCATATGGTTAGGTATATTTATGAGACAGTGTAGGAACAGCAAATGAGATTAAAGATTGGATTATCTCAAAATAAAGTCACAGAAAGGACCCTAAGAAATCAGATAAAACAAAAGCAAATACCTGGTCTTCAAAGCCTGTTTATTTATTTGATCTTTAAGGAAATAAATCAATATGTTTTATTTGGTAAGAAAACAATTTATCTTGCATTTTCATATTTTATAGAATTCTTTAAATAATTTCCAGAGGCATAGCTTGACACGACTGAAGTGACTTAGCAGCATTGGCTCAGGAAATTAGAAGTTAGAAGTTTCTGAGAGGAAGGAAGGCTTCGGGATTGGATTGATTCAGGTGTTCAGTGATGAAATCGAAAACTTGGTTCTCTCTTGGTTCTCTTCTCTGTCTCTCTGCTTGATCTCTTCGAGAGTCAGTTTTATCCATAAGTTGGCTTCTCTGAAAATAGTAGCACAGCAATGGCCACTGGCTTAGGTTTTGCCTCAGCCAGAAGGAGAGAATGCTCAAATTCTTTCAGAAAAGCAAACAAAATAGTTTCCCAGGAGCCCCAACACACTTCTTATCACTATGGAATTGATTACTTGCCCGTCCTGAGTCAGTGAATCCCTTTGGACAGGATAAATGTGGACCTCATTGGTTTAGGTGTAGGTGGCAGGTGAGGTGGGATTATCTGTGCCACTTTATCAGGGTTCGCACCTGGAGCTGGAGAGGGGTTCGTCCTGTTACTCACTGCAGTCACTGCTCACCTTGGGCAGGGAGGGTGGGTTGCTGGACATTGTGCAGAGTGTGGCTGTGGCCTACTCATTTCTTCATCTCTAGGATTTAACATGGGGTCTAGAACATAGTACGTGTTAGTAGCTCAGTCGTGTCTGACTCTCTGTGACCCTTGGATTGTAGCCCACCAGGCTCCTATGTCTGTGGAATTCTTCAGGCAAAAATACTGGAGTGGGTTGCCATTCCCTTCTCCAGGCGATCTTCCTGACCCAGGGACTGAACCCAGGTATCCCACATTGCAGGCAGATTTTTTTTTTTTACCATCTGAGCCACCAGGGAAGCACATAGTAGGACTTCATTAAATGTTTACTGAACAGGACCAGACTGGAACAGCATACGTTGCTTAATTTGGAAAGGAGTTTTATACATGAATAAAATGATGGCTGAAAATAAATCTTATCTCAGCTTTAAATACAGATTACATGCAGAGTCTGGATAGAGGTGATAAGACTTTCTGCCTCTTTCCCCATCCTATCCCACACAACGTAAAATTTTCCCTTTTGGCTTTTGGTTACTCATCAAATTCCATTATGGTGAAGAGAGCTGTAAACAATTGTTGGTATCAGGAAGCTATTTCTAACTCCTGATAAGTCCTCTGATGATCTCATGACATTAAAATTTGTTACTATGAATAATTCAGTAAAACAAAACCTTTTTTTTCTTTTTATATTCCTTGCTTATGTAATAGTCATTTATTCTAGTGTGTGTTTTTTAATAAAATACCTGAATATCTTTTTTAAAAGTGCAAGGACTCTGGTCACTGAAGGAAGAAACTCCATTTCCTGGCCTTGACCAATAAGGGAAATTAGACATACCATCAGCTTTTGTTTGAAAACAAATTTCTAAGCAGTAGAAAAAATAGATTCTTACAGGAAAGGTGTGGTAGAATTACTTTAGTGTTACTAAATTTTAAAATCTAAAACACTTTTAGAAATGACCGCGTGGCCTGTGCTGGAAGGCTTGGTCAATATGTTGTGTTACAAGTATATAATTTTAACTTCTTTTGAGAAGTATTATTTTTTGCTAGTGAAATTCTAATGCAATGGGAGAAATAACGAACCCTTGTTTGAAGTTTGTGATAAGCATTTTGTCAGCTGATTATAGTTCACGTGTGTACATTTCTAGGATTATAGTTACTGTTCCGGGGAAGGCAATGGCACCCCACCCCAGTACTCTTGCCTGGAAAATCCAATGGACAGAGTAGCCTGGTGGGCTGCAGTCCATGGGGTCGCTAACAGTCGGACAGACTGAGCGACTTCACTTTCACGTTTCTCTTTCATGCATTGGAGAAGGAAATGGCAACCCACTCCAGTATTCTTGCCTGGAGAATCCCAGGGATGGGGGAGCCTGGTGGGCTGCCGTCTATGGGGTCACACAGAGTCGGACACGATTGAAGTGACTTAGCAGCAGCAGCAGCAGCAGTTACTGTTCAGTTTTGTCATGTTTGGAGAGGGTCTCAGTTATCTGGAAGTTTCTTGTGGAGACTATCTATGTGAGACAGTCTCACATTTCTAAGTGGGTACCATGCCCACAGCCTTAACTGCAGTCCCTTGCTCCTACTTTGTCCACACCCCCATCACTCTGGCCGCAAATGAATGAGCCAGAAACAAGTGTCAGGCCATCTGGGCAGCCACTCAGGGATGGCAAGTGGCATTGAAATGGCCTGACATTGCTCTGCCCCACAGGGATGGTCCATCCTTGGTAGTGTCTAACCAGTCCAATCAGATTCTCCAGTCTGGGGAGTGAGGATGTCAGACAAAGAGAGAAAAGGCAGCTCACAGTGTGGGTAGAAGGGGAGAGATACCAGAGAAGAGGAGAAAGCTTGAAAATCTATTAGTCAGGAGACCCTGAAGTAGAGAAAGACCCAGATAGGAGAGAGCAGCAGAAAAAGCAGCAGCAGGTTGAAAAAGAAAGCTACAGTCAAAAAGGAACTCTTAAGAGTCACTTGGACAGGAAGGAGTTCAAACCTGTCAATCCTAAAGGAAAGCAACCCTGAATGTTCACTGGAAGGACTGATACTGAAACTGAAGCTCCAATACTTTGACCACCTGATGCGGAGTCGACTCATTTGAAAAGACCCTGATGCTGGGAAAGATCGAAGGCAGGAGGAGAAGGGGACGACAGAGAATGAGATGGTTGGATGGTATCATCAACTCAAAGAACGTGAGTCTGAGCAAACTCCAGGAGATAATGAAGGACAGGGAAGCCTGGTGTGCTGCAGTCCACAGAGTCGCGAAGAGTCAGACACGGAGTGACTGAACAACAACTCCCTTAGGGGATCTTGACATCGCTGCTTTGGTCAGCAGAATGAATGCATATGTCACTTCAAACGTGCTTTAAGGGTCAAAACAGTTCATCATATTTGTTTCATTTGCCATGACAACCAGCAACATCTTAGAGCAAAGACCGCATGGAGCAGAGAGACACAGCTGATGGAAATGTGCGTTGTTCATGTAACACAAGTGGAAACCATCAGTGTTATAAGCTTCTCAGATTTGAGGGGTGTCTGTTACAGCCTCAATCTTTTTTTTTAAGCCTAGGATTTCCCTGGTGGCACAGGAGATAAGAATCCACCTGCCAATGCAGAGGACTTGGGTTCTCTCCCTGGTCTGGAAAGATCTGACAGACAGAGGAGCGACTAAGCTCATGCACCACGACTCCTGAGCCCGCGCTCTAGGGCCCACGAGCTGCAACAAGAAAACCCAGCACAGTGAGAAGCCCGAGCGCCCCAACGGAGAGCAGCCCCTCTCCCAGCAGTGAGGGAAAGCCCTCCTAAAGCAACGAAAGCCCAGCCAGCCAAAACCAAATGAATAGTTAAAAAGTGAAAAAGAAGTATCAGTATGGAAAGTAAATAAATAAAATAGGTTTTCTTTTCTTTTTTTTAACAAAGCCCAGTAACCAAGGTAACCCAAGCATCTTTCTCTCTCGCAAACCCAAAGAGCCTGAACACAATGCTATAGCCAGCTGTGCCTCACTAAGCTCACAGCCTATTCTTTTGACCTTGGTGGAGTGAAATTGCACTCATTACTGGAAGAGAGTCAGCGACTTTCTAATGTGACTTGTTCCTCGTCCCCATCTTCAATCCTCTAGTCTGTCTCCTATGTGTGTATCCAGCATAAAAACTGGTACAAAATACGGTCTGATTTCTGCCTTTTTCTCTTTGGGGTTTGAGTCTTTTATCATTTTTCTCCTCCCCCATTGCCCCTCCCCTCAGTGTTGTTACAAATTTTTTTTCCAGCATGTAGAACGAGAAGAATTTCAGACTAAACACCCAGGTGTTTACCACCTAGATTTCATGGTTACCACATTGCTTTGTCTGTTTCATCACTATCACTATCCGTACACCAGTCCATCAGCTCATCCCGTTTTCCATCCATCTTGTTTTCTTGGATGCAGAACAAAGTAACTCGCAGGTTCATGATGGCATGATGATGTCATCCCTTGACACTTAGTCTTTTTCCTTTTAATTCTGGACTTTTAAAAAAAAATTGTCTTTTAACTTTGTATAAGGTTGCCTTAACTGATCACCCTGCTTGCCCAAACTTGGACATTTTTTACCCTTTAACAATCATGAACTGAGTGTATTTGTCTGTATTACATTAACCTGGGTGCCCATACTTTCTTAATCTCACTCTTTAATTTTTCTCTGTATTACTTCCTCTCTTATCTCTTCACTCACCACAACTTTTCATTTGCTTTTCCTTCTCCCTTTCATCTCCCCGAAGATAATTTTTAAACTAAACAACAGCTGAACAATATCCCCACTGTTCCATGTGTCTGAGTATGCACAGCACGTCCACACTTGCCCAGGACAGAAGGAAAACACAATTTCTTTCATTTTATTTCTTTGCATCAAAATGATTAAATCTGTCTGCATGACCTTCATACATCAGACCATTTGGCTATTTTAAAAGCCTTTTTAATGGAGTAAGTCAAGCTGCATTCCCTTCATAGAAAGAATCTTTACCACCAAAGGGTGCACTAAATGCCAAGGGAACAATGTATCTTTTGTAGGGAGAGAGGGAGAGACACTGCCATCCTACAATTGCTGGATTGTTTAAATTATTAGATGGCAATTCATGCTAAATACATATTTGCATTGTTGTACAAGTATTTTCTTATTTTGGTGAAAGATAGCTTTTCAAAGGGAATCCTACTCTTGCAGTGCAAACTTAGAGGACCCCATTACATGGTCGAGTGCATTTAATTTTATTACTGTGGCCAGCAGTGTTTCAATTGTTTAATAAAAGTCTATCAGCAGTGAGGTAAAAGACTGCAGGCAATCTCCAGCAACGCAGGCACCTCTATATTTTATTTACTAACAGCTGTAGTAAAGCTTTCAGTGAAAAATCTTAAGTAGCACTTTCCTTTTTGGTGAGAATCAATTGCACAGCAATCTTTTAAACCTTATCTAAGCTTAAAAGCTAATTTGGCTATTTCAAAGTAAAGGGAGGGGGGAAGAAAAACAGAAGAAAAATGTTTCTCCTAATAAATAAAATATTAGAAGAAGACAGTGAAGAGGAATTGTCCAGAATTTATTAGCAATGCCTACTTATAAATGTCAGAATTCTCGTACGGGAGTTTTTTTCTTGCCTTTTTTTTTGCTTGAGTTGCATGGGGAATGCATTCATTCAGTTACTCACCAGTCACTGATCACCGCTCTGTGCTAGATACTCAGTTAAGCACTAGGAAGATGAAGAAGACACATGTCCTGTCCTCAGAGAGTTTATAGTTTGGTAGAGGAGTTGGACATGTGGGCTAGCAGTTATGTTACAGTTATATCTGAGGTGCTATAACAGAGGGGCACGTGGAACCAGTGGTGGCCAGGAGAGGAGAGCTTACTCTAAATTGAATAGGGTAAAAAAAAAAAAATAAAATAAAATAAATTGAATAGGGTAAGAATGCTCTGAAAGGCTTCCAGGAGGCATCTTGAAAGACAAATGGAGTTAGCCAATGGGAGAAGAAAGGAATTAGTTAAGAAATTAATTAAAACTCTTTCTCTTGGAAGCTATAAACAGAACAAACTAGCTGAGTAAGAAAGGGGGAATATATTGGCTTATGAAAGGCTTCATGCATAGTTGGATCAAGGGTCTGGTACAATGTCATTAGGGATCTGCCATTGGTGGTCTATTCTTCTTACTAATAAAACCCAAGATTTGTTCACCTTCATTAGACTTGTTGTGCCCTTCAGGAGTGGCAGGGCTTAACTAGTTTTATTTGTACTGATCCAATTTTGAAACAAGGTCACGTTCTGAAGTGTTGGAGGTTAGGACTTCAGTGTATGAACATAGGGCAGAGGGTGGGGGAGGAGACACAGTTCAGCTCATTACCCTCTGCCTTTCTCTTTTTCCCCTCTTGGATTTCTTGCTGGTATCTCCAATGACTGGACCCAACAAAAGAGTAAGCAAGCCTGGTTGATATGAACCATAAAATCAGCCTAATAAGGCACAGAGTGAGGTGGAGAAGGGTACACCTGGGAAGGGAAAAGAGAGAATTTCCATCAGAGTCTGTCTTGCCTTCACTCATGGAAAGGATCTTTTCACATGGTAACCAACAATTGGGTCTTAGCCCCTGCTTTTTAAAGAAGAAACAGATGGGCCTTCTATCTCCCAGTTTCCATAATAATCTTCTAAAAGGGATTATGTAGTTCTCTTTGGGTTATAGGACATTTTAAATGGGACTAGGAGGCAGGGCAAGCAATGCTCTACCCCCTATCTGTCCTGTGAGCCTTCAGCCCTGTTACTCCAGGACATTCTTTCCCTTGTGGCTTGTTAGCTACCTATCACCTAGGAACCACATTGAGCTGCATGTTATGGAAAATCAAGAACAGTGGCAATAATCCAAATGAAGTTGATTTTCCTCTATGTATCAAGATATCCAGAGTAGGTCAGCTGCAAGCTGGTACATTGACTTAAGGAAGTCATCAGAGGCCCAGGTTCTCTCTAATCTCCTCTTTTTGGCCTGTTGGCTTGTAAGTGCTGCTTTGCTTCCAGCCCCACATCTGTGTTCCAGATGGAAACAAGTGGAAGAAAACTTTAAGGAAGAGAGCAGTAGAGATTGGGAAAGTGGCATTGTCTCAGAAATCTATGGGCTATGTCAATTTCTATCTCAAATAGCAGAACTATGTCTTATGGTTGTCCCTTGGCACATGCTGCTGTTGTTCTGTTGTCTGACTGTGACCCCATGAACTGCAGCACGCCAGACTTCCCCGTCCTTCACTCTCTCCCTGAGTTTGCTGAAACTCATGTCGATTGAGTCAATGATGCCATCCAGTCCTCTCATCCTCTGACGCCCCTTTCTCCTCATGCCCTCAATCTTTTCCAGCATCAGGGTCTTTTCCAATGAGTCAGCTCTTCACATCAGGTGGCCAGAGTATTGGAGCTTGATGGGAGGCTGGGAAGTGTAGTTTTCCCCCTGGACTGATTGTTGTTAGGCTTCTGGTAATAAGGATGAAGTGGAGAGGGGCTATGGGTAGACAGCAAGGCAGGATCAATGCTCTGGCCAATGGCACCCAGACCTGACGTACTGACTTCTGAGGATTTGAGTGGAATGGGGGAAAACAATAAATATATTTACTCCCAGACAATGTCTAGATTTAAATAAATCCTTCTGAGGCAAGTCCAAAATACATGTAATAAGGCTCCTACTATGTGCCTTGTATTTTATCAGTTCCTGGTAATACTGTCAGAAAAGATGCTTATCCCAAGATGACTGGAGAAATGTCATCAGTATTCTTTACTCTGCCTGAGTTATTGTTTCTTGTTGTGCTTATAAGCCTCATCAAGGACTTATGCATATTTCATCTAACACAAGCAATAAATTAACCCCTATTCCTTTGTCCTACTTAAATGTGTGGGCAAAGAATATAATTTAATTCTCTCTTCTCTCTTTAGAGGAAAAGAACCAAATTCATTGCCTGTGATTTTCTGACTGAATGGTTATACAAGTAAGTTTTTCAGTCTTTGAATATTCAGTGACCCTAAGAATTCAATAGCATTAATTTGCCAGCAGAATAGCAACAATTGACTTGAGTTCTTGCTTATTGTTTTCTTGTCAATCAAACATATGATGTCGTGACCAGTCAAAATCCAAAGAGGATAGGGGAGCCGTTCACAGAATTCTTCTCCATTCCATTTGTGAAAGAGTGGCTGAAATTGCAGTAAGTAACGGCACAAGGCTTTGAATAATNACCCATGCTGAGAATAACAAGGGGGACATTCTCCATCCCCCTTCTGATGTCTGTGTCAGAAGGTTTCTCTGTCCCTTTTTCACTTTAATAAAGCTCTGTTACACAAAAGCTCTTGAGTGATCAAGCCTGATCCCTGGTCCTGAAGATAAATCTTCTGAGAGCATGAATCCAACAGTATAGGGTATCAGTTTTATCTCCAAATATGGATGAGTTTCCTGAATTTCTTTCCCTTCGAGATTTCTCATTTAGTTATGCTTTTCCCAGAAAACATACTTCACATAATTTCAATCTTTGCATAATTACTTAAGTTTGTTGGCTTAACATACAGTCTATCCTGAAGACTATTTCATATATTCTCAAGATAAATCTGTATTCTGTCATTAATTGATGTGTTAAAGATATCAATCAAGTTGGCTGATTGTGCCATTAAAATCTTTTATTTCTTTGTTTTGCCTAGTTATTTTCTCTATTATTGGAAGATGTATGTTAAATTATCCAGCCATTATTGATGAATTGTCTATTTCTCTTTTCAATTCTATCAGATTTTCAGCAGTTTTGTTGATAGGTGAATATGTAATTATAATCATTATATCTCTGTGAAGGACTGACCCTTCGTTATCATAAAATTTCTTCTTTATCTTTAGTAAGAACTTTTGCCTTCGTGTCCATTTTGTCTAATGTCATAGTGACTCATGCTCTCTTCTCATTTGTTTCATGATCAATCTTTTCTTTCTTTCCACTGTCAACCTATTGATGTCTTTAACTAAGAAGTATTTCCCAGCATAGATATTGTATGCATGGTGCATTTATTTTTTATTATTCTACCTATCTCCACTTTTATATTGTAATTTCAGTCCTTTTATTTTTAATATATTTGCTGATAAGGTATGAAGTAACCTATTTTGCTATTTTTTGCTGTTGTTTTATGTCTTTTCATTGGTTTTTATTTATCCATTCTTCACCTATCACTGTCCTATTCTGTGTTAAATAAAAAATTCTCAGTATTGCATTTTAGGGCTTTTGCTTTGTCTTTTAATGTATTCTTTGAAGTTACATTTTCGTGGTTCTCCTCGAAACTACAGGTACCATTGTGTCTTAAGATAATCTATTTGGATTAAGTAAATTTTAATAAACTCATGAAGGTTTATAATGTATTCTGGAAATCACATTTGATCACACCTAGGGTCAGTTGTTTTTTCCATCTATTTGCTTGTTTATTGTCATTACTAAACTAGCTCTAAAAAGTGTATTTTGAAGGTGGCCAGTGAAGTCACTGTTCAGTTAGGTTACTTGTGCATGAAAGATTAGATAGATCTTTTAGGAAAATTCCCCGAACCAGTAAGTCTCCCACCATTTTCTAAGGGGTTCTGTGTGTGTGGAGTCATGCCTTCAACACCCAGGCAGGCAGCTTACTTCTCTGTCTCAGCATGACTTGTACACAGCTTCAAGATCAATCAGATGTGAGCAGTTTGAATATTTTTGGTCTTTCCTGAGAATGTATACGGCCCCACAAATATTAATGAGTTTATGTATCTTTGGATATTGTTGGAGCCTTTCAAAGCCTTTGAGGATATCTCATTCTCAAAATTTTCCTTTTATGATTTTGACCAGCTTATATTTGTCACAGCTGTTATCATTGTCTAGAAAAGGCAGAGGAACCAGAGATCAAATTGCCAACATCCGCTGGATCATGGAAAAAGCAAGAGAGTTCCAGAAAAACATCCATTTCTGCTTTATTGACTATGCCAATGCCTTTGACTGTGTGAATCACAATAAACTGTGGAAAATTCTGAAAGAGATGGGAATACCAGACTACCTAACCTGCCTCTTGAGAAATCTATATGCAGGTCAGGAAGCAACAGTTAGAACTGGACACGGAACAACAGACTGGTTCCAAATAGGAAAAAGAGTACGTCAAGGCTGTATATTGTCACCCTGCTTATTTAACTTATATGCAGAGTACATCATGAGAAATGCTGGACTGGAAGAAACACAAACTGGAATCAAGATTGCCGGGAGAAATATCAATAACCTCAGATATGCAGATGACACGACCCTTATGGCAGAAAGTGAAGAGGAGCTAAAACACCTCTTGATGAAGGTAAAAGAGGAGAGTGAAAAAGTTGACTTAAAGCTCAACATTCAGAAAACGAAGATCATGGCATCTGGTCCCATTACTTCATGGGAAATAGATGGGGAAATAGTGGAAGCAGTGTTAGACTTTGTTTTTGGGGGCTTCAAAATCACTGCAGATGGTGACTGCAGCCATGAAATTAGAAGACACTTACTCTTTGGAAGAAAAGTTATGACCAACCTAGATAGCATATTCAAAAGCAGAGACATTGCCGACTAAGGTTCGTCTAGTAAAGGCTATGGTTTTTCCAATGGTCATGTACTGTCTCTTATACACATCTAGATGTGTATAAGAGACAGATTCAGAGTTGTGCAGTCATCGCCACTATCTTATTTTTGAATACTTTCATCAACTGAAAAAAAGAATCTCATATCCATTACCTTATCATGCTACCATGACCCCTGGAAACATTAATTTGTTAAGGAGNTCGTCTAGTAAAGGCTATGGTTTTTCCAATGGTCATGTATGGATGTGAGAGTTGTACTGTGAAGAAGGCTGAGTGCCGAAGAATTGATGCTTTTGAACTGTGGTGTTGGAGAAGACTCTTGAGAGTCCCTCGAACTGCAAGGAGATCCAACCAGTCCATTCTGAAAGAGATCAACCCTGGGATTTCTTTGGAAGGAATGATGCTAAAGCCTTAACTCCAGCACTTTGGCCACCTCATGAGAAGCGTTGACTCACTGGAGAAGACTCTGATGCTGGGAGGGATTGGGGGCAGGAGGAGAAGGGGACAACCGAGGATGAGATGGCTGGATGGCATCATGGACTCGATGGATGTGAGTCTGAGTGAACTCCGGGAGATGGTGATGAACAGCGAGGCCTGGCGTGCTGCGATTCACGGGGTTGCAAAGAGTCGGACACGACTGAGCGACTGAACTGAACTGAAAACACACCCTACAATGGTGATGGAGCTCCACTGATTGTGTTTTTTACAAATGCCCTGGAGGTAGGGTTTTCTTCATTTAATGATCTCTGAGGTAAAAAAGTCCCATAAGCAGTTCCAAGGAGCTGCTAGACAGATCAAATAGTGACAAATTTCAGGGGATTAGATTTTTGAGGGAAATCCAAAAACTTTCTGTTCCATCTAGGAGATGCTAGGCTGCTGGTTTTTAAGACTGCCACAGAGCCTGGGGGCAAGAGGGATGGGAATAGAGCAAACATAAATGACAAAAAATTTGATTTCTTACCCAGATTTACCTGATTTTATTGACTAGATTATGAAAGAATTGCTGCAAGGTTTTGGTTAAATAATAAGGTTCTGAAAAAGGTTTCTTTTGACATATTTTATCAGTGCTCTCATTGCCTTTGTTGAGATACAGACATCCACACACTTTTATTTCACCATTCGTCAAGTGTTTTGTGCCAATATTTTAACTTTTATTTTTTGAAGCCAATTTTAAAGCTTTTTGCTATTCACATCAATATGAAGAAAATACCAGTGAGACAGGCTGAGAAAACTAAAAAGAAAAATATGAGTAGAAAACTAAAGTTGCTTAAGAAAGTCATTGTATTGTGGAAACAATGTCAACATTTGAGTTAAACTATATTTGGTTTAAATTTCATTTGTTAACTTCAAGACCTTCAAATTTTCTTTCTAATCATTGGTGCGCATGGGTTTACCCATTGACACTAGGGCCAGGTGATACAGTGGTAAAAAATTCACCTGCCAATTCAGGAGGGACAGAGACATGGGTTCAATCCCTAGGTTGGGAAGATAACCTGGAGAAGAAAATGGCAACCCACTTCAGTATTCTTGCATGGAAACTCCCATGGATGGAAGAGCCTGGAGGGCTACAGTCCATGGGGTCACAAAGGGTGGGACATGACTGAGTATGAACACACACATATGCAGTGATATCTTCTAAAAGGTTGCAGCAAATCTTAAATAATACATATTGGAATTTTAATAAGTTGAAATTTTGTTTTAGGCTTTTCAGATATAAACAAACTGACCAATACTAAAAGTTGTTAGTACAATTTGGCATTAGAGTCCTTCAGAAAGTCTGACTTCTGCTTCTAGATTTCATGTTTCCTGGAAGTTGAAGAGCTTGACTTACATCTGCAGGCTTTAGAAAAAATAAAAGAAACCAAGGATAAAAGGGTTTAGTTTATGTGACAATCTGGTTTCTTTCCAACTAAATATCTTGATCTATAAAATATCTATTTAATGATGCTAATAACAAAAATTCAATTCGGCTATTGTTAATTAAAATACTAAGCACCTTCAGGATTTTGCTAAGTTTTATAACCTTAGAGACAGAAAATTGACTTATCCCAGTATTTCCAATCTGAGCTTTACTGAATCGGCTTATGGATTCTTTGATATTGATGTGACTTGTCTAGAAGCTGGACTTCAAAGAGAAACCAATGTCATTAGGAAAAAAATAATAATTTTTCCTACTTCCCATCTTATGATCAGGTAAACTTTTAAACTCAACTCTGAATAAAGAAAAAAAAAAGTGTTTGAACTTTTTCTCTTTAAAGAAAGATTGAGAGAAGACTTCAAAGCATCTGTCACAAAAGGCATCGTACCTTGGGTTGAAGGTATGATTTCTACAGACCTCAGTTCAGCCCTCAGGGACACATATAGATCCATCTCCAAATGGATACAGGACTGCCTTAGATCTAATCATTTCTTAAAAGTAAAAGTAGACTTGCAAAGACAGGATATAGAAAGTAGAATTTAAAGCACCCAGAGTCACTAGACACACTATCAATATTGATTTAAGTTGTCTGTCTTCCATGAAACATAAGCCTCAGTGACTTGTGTGCTTTCTCCCCCTTCAACAGAAAACAAAACAACTTTTAAGAGAAGCCAGTGTTTCTATTGCAATCTGGACAATAGCAAGAAATTTATTTAATTCATTTTGGTTCTGAATTACCAGAGAATCGTTTCTCAGTCTTTTGGCTAAGATCAAGTGAATTACTACGGATAAGGAAAGAGATAAAGGGGAAACAAAAAATTAGATTACTCAGCAACCTATAGAAATTTGTCTAAGTATCTTGAGTATTTTGGAAAAATTTATTCAGATCTCATTTATTTGGGAATCTCTCACTGTTAGAACTAGTATTCAAGATGTGGCCTATCAGACTACAGACAGCATATTAGATTCGGGAAAATATCATTCTTTTCCAAATTTAATGTGGAAGCATTCATTTCTTTTTAAATGTAGATTTGATTTCATCACAAACTAGCTCTACTAGCATATAGATACCTCATCATATTTTGACCATCTGTTGCCCAATCCACAGAAAAAACTATCATTCACAAAATACCCAAGAGTTCCAAATATTTTCTTTTTTTTTAATTTAAAAATGTGTAAAAGAAGGGAAAAAGTACACTTCTGCATTTCTGCCTGTACCTTTCCCTATTAAAACTTTCCAACTTAGCTGATAACCATCTTTGAGAAACCAGACTTACAGATTTCTACCACCTGTCCCTTATCTCATTATTTTAACTTCTATAAAAGGCAATAAGGGCTTACTCATTCTAACAAATACATTCTAATCCATGAGTATAGGAGTACTCATTGCTTATCTTAAGAGCAGACTGCATAGAATCACTAAGTACTCGGCACTTGCAGGCTAAGTCATTTCAGTTGTGTCCAGCTGTTTGCATCCCTATAAACTATAGCCCACGAGGCTCCTCTGTCCATGGAATTCTCCAGGCAAGAGTATTGCAGTGGGTTGCCATGCCCTCCTCTCGGGGATCTTCCCAACCCAGGAATTGAACCCACATCTCCTATATCTCCTGCATTATCTGGTGAGTTCTTTACCATTAGGACAGTCTTTGTCAAGAGTTAAAATATACACTTATAAGATGTCATCTTCATTTTCAAAACAATCAACAGCATAATCTGAATTTTCACCACAACTGACAGTGAAAACTTGAGCTTTACAATAGATTTATATTTAGTAATCCAAAGACTCAATACGTGTAACAGGAGAACAAATAAATAACACTTCAGTTCAGCTCAGTTGCTTCAGTTCAGTTCAGTTCAGTCGCTTAGTCAAGTCCGACTCTTTGCGACCCGATGAATCGCAGCACGCCAGGCCTCGCTGTCCACCACCAACTCCCGGAGTTCACTCAGATTCATGTCCATCGAGTCAGTGATGCCATCCAGCCATCTCATCCTCGGTCGTCCCCTTCTCCTCCTGCCCCCAATCCCTCCCAGCATCAGAGTCTTTTCCAAAGAGTCAACTCTTCCCACGAGGTGGCCAAAGTACTAGAGTTTCAGCTTTAGCATCATTCCCTCCAAAGAAATCCCAGGGCTGATCTCCTTCAGAATGGACTGGTTGGATCTCCTTGCAGTCCAAGGGACTCTCAAGAGTCTTCTCCAACACCACAGTTCAAAAGCATCA
>SJYX01008215.1:101920-112815 GCA_006410675.1 Oreotragus oreotragus | reverse complement strand
TTGCATGAGGTGGCCAAAGTACTGGAGTTTCAGCTTTAGCATCATTCCTTCTTAAGAAATCCCAGGGCTGATCTCCTTCAGAATGGACTGGTTGGATCTCCTTGCAGTCCAAGGGACTCTCAAGAGTCTTCTCCAACACCACAGTTCAAAAGCATCAGTTCTTCGGCACTCAGCCTTTTTAGTTGCTTAGTCCTGTCTGATTCTTTGCAACTCCATGGACTGCAGTACACCAGGCTTCCCTGTCCATCACCAACTCCCGAAGCTTGCTCAAATTCATGTTATTGAGTTGGTGATGCCATCCAACCATCTCATCCTCTGTCATCCCCTTCTTCTCCTGCCTTCAATCTTCCCAGCATCAGGGTCTTTTCCAATGGGTCAGTTCTTCGCATCAGGTGGCTGAAGTATTGGAGTTTCAGCTTCAGCATCAGTCCTTTCAATGAACATTCAGGACTGATTTTCTTTAGGATTGACTGGTTTGATATTGCAGTCCAAAGGACATTGAAGAGTGTTCTCCAATACCACAGGTCAAAAGTATCAATTCTTCTGTGATCAGCTTTCTTTATTGTCCAACTCTCACATACATACATGACTACTGGAAAAAACAGCTTTGACAAGATGGACTTTTGTCAGCAAAGTAATGTCTCTGCTTTTTAATATGCTGTCTAGGTGGATAAAAGATTCTCTTCTAAGGAGCAAGCATCTTTGAATTTCAAGGCTGCAGTCACCATCTTCAGTGATTTTGGAGGCCCCCCCGCCAAAAAAAAAAGATAAAGTCTGTCACTGTTTCCACTGTTTCCCCATCTATTTGCAATGAAGTGATGGGACCAGAAGCCATGATCTTTAGTTTTTGAATGTTGAGGTTTAAGCCAACTTTTTCACTGTCCTCTTTCACTTTCATCAAGAGGCTCTTTAGTTCTTCTTCACTTTCTGCCATAAGGGTGGTATCATCTGCATATCTGAGGTTATTGACATTTCTCCTGTCATGCTTGATTCCTGCTTGTGCTTCATCCAGCCCAGTGTTTCTTATGATGTACTCTGCATATAAGTTAAGTAAGCAGGGTGACAGTATACAGCCTTGACATACTCCTTTCCCAAATTGGAACCAGTCTGTTGTTCCATGTCCGTTTCTAATTGTTGCTTCTTGACATGCATGCAGATTTACCAGTAGGCAGGTAAGGTGGTCTGGTATTCCCATCTCTCTCAGAATTTTCTGTGGTTTCTTGTGATTTACACAGTCAAAGACTGGTGTAATCAATCATGCAGAAGTAGATGTTTGTTCTGGCATTCTCCTCTATTTTCAATGATCCAACGGATGTTGGCAAGTTGATTTCTGGTTCCTCTGCCTTTTCTAAATCCACCTTGAGCATCTGGAAGTCCATGGTTCACATATGTTGAAGCCTGGCTTGGAGAATTTTGAGCATTACTTTACTAGCATGTGAGATGAGTGCAATTGTGCAATAGTTTGAGCAGTCTTTGGCATTGCCTTTCTTTGGGATTGGAAGGAAAACTGACCTTTCCAATACTATAACCACTGCTGAATTTTCCAGATTTGCTGGCATATTGAGTGCAGCACTTTCACAGCATCATCTTTCAAGATTTGAAACAGTTCCACTGGAATTCCATCACCTCCACTAGCTTTGTTCGTAGTGATGCTTCTAAGGCCCACTAGACCTCACATTCTACCATGGCTGGCTGTAGGGGAGTAATCTAGCCATTTTGGCTATCTGGATCATAAAGTTGTTTTTTGTTTTTGTTTTTTTTGTGTGTGTGTGTGTGTGTGTGTGTTTTTTTTTTTTTTTTGGTACAGTTCTGTGCATTCTTGCCCCTTCTTCTTAATATCTTCTGCTTCTTTTAGGTCCATATCATATCTGTCCTTTATTGTAAACATCTTGGCATGAAATATTCCCTTGATGTCTCTAATTTCCTTGAAGAGGTCTCTAGTCTTTCCTATTCGATTGTTTTCCGCTATTTCTTTGCACTGATCATTGAGGAAGGCTTTCTTATCTCTCCTTGCTATTCTTTGGAACTCTGCATTTAAATAAGTATACGTTTCTTTTTCTCGTTTTCGTTTCAGTTCTTTTCTCAGCTATTTGTAAGGCCTCCTCAGACAACCATTTTGCATTTTTTCCTCTTTCGGGTATAGTCTTGATCCCTGCCTCCTGTACAATGTCAGGAACATTTGCCCATAGTTCTTCAGGCACTCTTTCTATCATATCTAATCCCTTGAATTTATGTCTCACTTCCACTGTGTGATCATAAGGGATTTGATTTAGGCCATACCTGAATGGTCTAGTGGTTTTCCCTACTTTCTTCAATTTAAATCTAACTTTGACTATAGCGAGTTTGTGATCTGAGCCAGTCAGCTCCCCATCTTGTTTTTGCTGACTGTATAGAGCTTCTCTATATTTGGCTGCAAAGAATATAATCAGTCTGATTTCAGTGTTTACCATCTGGTGATGTCCATGTGTAGAGTCTTCTCTTGTGTTGTTGGAAGAGGGTGTTTGCTATGACCAGTGCGTTTTCTTGACAAACTCTGTTAGTCTTTGCTCTGTTTCATTCTGTACTCCAAGACCAAATTTGCCTGTTACTCCAGCTATATCTGACTTCCTACTTTTGTATTCTAGTCCCCTATGATAAAAAGGATGGGTGTTAGTACTAGAAGGTCTTGTAGGTCTTCCTAGAACAGTCCAACTTCCTAGAACAGGCCAACAGCACCTCTAGCATTAGTGGTTGGGGCATAGACTTTGAGACTTGGATTTTTGTGATATTGAATGGCTTGCCTTGGTAATGAACAAAAATCGTTCTGTTGCCTCTGAGATTGCACCCAAGTACTGCATTTCAGACTCTTTTGTTGACTATGAGGGCTACTCCATTTCTTCTAAGGGATTCTTGACTACAGATAACACTTATGTGACTTTAAATGGGAACCATAGTTATGATAAGGGTGGTGAGGACATGGCTGACTGATGTTAAAGAACATATTTAGGCAAACTGATTTTTTAATCTAAGCATTTAAGGAAAGGGAAAGTTCAAGTTGTAAATAATAGCAACTTTAATAACTATATATTCTACTGCAAAAACTTAGAAACTGTGCCTTATGATAGGTAAACTTTTTTTTTGGGGGGGGGGCTAATCAAAGGCTAGGTTACAATAAAAACACACCAAAGCTTGATTCCAAATTTTCTCCTTCTACATAATAGATTTTCTTATATTTCTAAAAAATGTGAACCCAAAGATTCCTCCTTTTTTCCCCCATTTCCTCAGCATTATTTCCCAATGTCACTTTTGAATGTTTTCATACTTTAGATATACTTGTTTTTATATAATTCCTCTTAAGAAAATTTCTAAGATTTAAAAACATAGCATTATGAACATACTTAAGCAGCCATAAAAGTATCAATATTTTATTTCATAATGAATATGCTCAGTAAAATAAGGAGATATGTTACAATATAAAAACATGAATTTTAATTGCAAAAATTTTTATTATGTAACATGCACAAGCTAATTTTACATCATTTTAACTATCGTTCTGAGTTTTTCTTTTTTTCTTTATAGCTGTCACAGAGGTTCTGAATATAGGTGGCCAATTCTCTCCATCCAACTCCAAGTGGTAGGTGGTAAAATTTGTTATACTTGAATTAATATTGACCCGCCAGGTTTTTATTTTTATTTTTTTTGATCTTTTGTACATTATTAGTTACCATTTATCATAAGTCCTTGCTTAAGAAATCTAATGTAAAAATGAAATAAAATAAAAGCTCAGCAGTTTTGGCTTCTCAGAATATCCTATTTAAAGTGTTATCCATCTTTAATTTTTTTCAATCTGAATATATAATTCATTTCTTTATAACTTTTATGGTTTGTGAATTTATTTATTTATTACTTACATGTGAACCAGAATCTCTTCTGCTTTTTCCATTCATGTCTCCCATATTTAACCAAGTACATGGTTTATGGAAGTGTTTTTTGTGTTGTTTAAGAATATATCTTGAATTAATTAATAAATAATTAATAAATAACTATATGAAGAATGAGCCAATGAAATATTTAATCAAATTTAAAATGAATTCATGTTACAGGAATTACAGGAATTAGGAAGTCAGAACTAGTTTAACTTTCAACATAATCTCTTACAAATCGTTGGCCTGTGACCTATTAATGTTTGCCATATTACATTTCAGTAAGTCCTTTTTCCTCTCCCCTTCCCTGCAGTATTCTGTGGATTTAGTGTGTTTTAATGTAACCTAGCCTTTGTTGCATTTTCTTTCGGCTACATCCTTTATTATGCATTCCACTTTGCATTACCTCTGTTTATATCACCATTGTGCATGAAATTTTTCTCTTCATTTTGTCCATTCACAGCAAGAGAATATAAAACAATAATTGTGTAAGCTTCTTTGTTGTAAAAGTCTATGTGTTGTTGTCCTTATTTTTAGTTTGAGTTTTGCGATGTGTGACTTATTTAATGGCAGTTTCTCTAGAAATATATTTTGTGTCATCCTCTTAAGGTTATAGGAGCAAGGAAAGCTGTGCATAGAAAAAGAGAAAAGCATAGATTCAAAGGGAGAGGATTGGAGAAAAATATAAGGATTGCGTTACCTTGCTCCTATATCCCATTTCCATTTTCTCTTCTTACCTTCAGATTTTCTCCTCTTTTTCTATATTCTCTTCCACATTAATTTACTTTCCCTGTATTTATATATTAGTTTTCCCTTCTAGCCAGTTAATAGAATGTTCAACAATGTTACAAACTTGTATCTTGCAGCCTGGAAGAATCAACTTATCTAAGAACATGTTTTTCTTCCAGGAAGTATCATAAGCTCTTGGAATATGCATGATTAACAACACACAAACAAAGCAAAAAAAAATTTTATTATAATTTACTTTCCCTGTATTTATATATTAGTTTTCCCTTCTAGCCAGTTAATAGAATGTTCAACAATGTTACAAACTTGTATCTTGCAGCCTGGAAGAATCAACTTATCTAAGAACATGTTTTTCTTCCAGGAAGTATCATAAGCTCTTGGAATATGCATGATTAACAACACACAAACAAAGCAAAAAAAATTTTTATTAAACCATATTTTCTCCAATATTATAAATGATTATAATTAAAAACCATAACTTTTGAGTCATGAAAAAAAAATAGTAACATATTTTTTCCATTAAACTTTGTTTAACCTTGGATTCAAGGAACTATAGCTTTTAAACAATGCTAGACCATAAAGTCTTCTACTTCTGTATAGCCAGAGAGATTTGCTAACTCAAATTTTATCTTCTCTTAATATGCTTCTCCCCAACATACATACAGAGAAGCTAATGAAAACAAGATCAAGTTTGCAGATATCTGCCAATTAAAAAAGAAATAAAAATTAAAACATCTTAGATTTGCAGTCCCTAGAAATTACAGAGCTTTTTGACATCTACTTTGAAGAATATATGGGATGGATTTCTGAATTAGAGGATTTAAAGTTTAGACAAATATTCATCTTTTCAGGATAGATGGGCCTGCAAATTAAATCAATGCTTGGTGTTGAAATATTAAACTGCTGAGATACTGAGTCTCAAAGAGAGCTATTCTTGCCTATGCAGGGAGACTTTAAGGGTGAGATTATATTAAACTTGATGAAAACTGACTAGACCCTATGAAAATCAACTTGGTCTATTCATCCCAGAATTAAAACAAAGTTAATTGAAATGTCAGAATATGCAGTAAAATAAGACAGTTTTAAACACAAACAGAAATGATCATATGGGACTAGTGAATAAGCTAATATAGAATTATGGAAGGTCAAGGAACACATTTTTATTGTATGTTTGTGGATAGGCAGACAGAACTAAAATTAAACCCCTATACTATACACTATTTATTTGTAACAATCATGTAAGATAATAACCATAGCATTGATCAAAGTGCTTGAAACATAGCTAGTGATTAATAGGTAGTGAATTATTCTTTTTTTAGTGCCTTAGCCAATTTTTTGTGAGTTCCTATATTATGTTACAAAGTCCAGGTATTTTTCTAGATGTTCAGGAGACATCAGTAAACAAAAGAATAAAAATAAAACATATCTGATGATATAGTACTTTTATATTTGGGTAGAATGAAACCAAAATTATTTAAAAATATGTATGCATGCATGCACATGTGTGTATGGTTGTATGTTGTATGCTATATTAGAACGTGTCAAGTGTTATGGTAAGGATGTGTGGAAATTTTAAATTGTGGTCAGGGGACGTGTC
This sequence comes from Oreotragus oreotragus, assembly GCA_006410675.1. NCBI lineage: Eukaryota > Metazoa > Chordata > Mammalia > Artiodactyla > Bovidae > Oreotragus > Oreotragus oreotragus. The sequence continues at coordinate 106,569 of SJYX01008215.1, read as the reverse complement.
ACTGAGAATCTGACATTTGAGAAAAAATCTTATGGAAGCAAGCAAGTGAACCATGGGATGTAGAAGGGAAGAAATTTCAGGCCCTAAAATGAGAGGACCCTTTGAGCAACAAAGAGCTGATTTGATTGGAGCTGAGTCAGTGCAGGAGAGAGTGAAAGCAAGGGAGGTTTCCAGACTGAGAGGGTCAAGCCACAGAGAAATGTGTAGGGCAATGTGAAAACTTAGCTTTGAATGAGCTTCAGAGCCATTTTAAAGATCTCAATAGAACAGTGATGTAACAGGATGTACTATTCTAATGAACACTTTGGTCTTTATTTCTATTTTTTGAGTAGTTTCTGTTTCTATTATGGAGGAAAAGGTAAAAGTGGTAAAACTGAAAGGCACATTGAAGTAATGAATGTAGAATATAATGATGACTTGAGACAGGAGCGTTGTGATGGAGACGGTGAGGTGCAGTCGGTTCTGAATGTAGAGATGCTTAGTAGTCCAAAAGCAAAGATGACAGGATTGCTGATGTGGGCATGAGAGAAGCAGAAGGTAGATGTGGGAAGGAGACAGCAATGATATCCAGACACTGAACCAAGGAACGGGAAGAGTCAAAAATAGTCTTGTTAGAGCAGGTTTGGAAAATAAATGTGTAGAGTTCAACATTGCATGTGTTCAGTTTTAACTATCCAGGGGAAGATACTGAGTTCGTAATTGGATACACGCGTTCACACAGGCCTGGCGTGTTGCAGTCCACTGGCTTGCAAAGAGTCAGACATGACTGGGTGACTGAACAATAATACTCACACATTCTGACGGAAATTCTGACAGGGTATTCAGATTACAGAGGGTATTTAACTTCAACGGTTTGATTAGATCTTAAAGTTAGAATAGCAATGGAAAAGAACTAACAGGGAACTCCAACACTCCAGAGTCAAAGGGCTGAGCAAGTTCAACAAGAGAAACTAAGAAGGAGTAAGTCATATTCTCATGGGAGGAACACCAGGAGGGAGCGATTTTCCTGAAAAGCACTGTTGAGTGAGAAATACTGAGTGATTAGTTGCATCAAGTGCTGCAGATATAACATCTATCGTGACCACGCCACTGGGGGCTGGTGCGCCCTCTCCTGCCTGAATGAGAGTCAATTACATGCACTCCTTCACACTCTGTATTAATGGGCCCTGGGCCAGAAGTTTGCGATTGGCCATGGTTGAAGTATGTATCACGAAAATTGGCATATACTTAGAACTAGACATTTCTTTCGCTTCCTAAAAGGCACTATTAAATGACAATAACATTGACAAAGACATAAGCATTGGACTTAGGAATATGTGGATCACCAGGGGTCTTGTGAGCGATTTTCCTGAAAAGCACTGTTGAGTGAGAAATACTGAGTGATTAGTTGCATCAAGTGCTGCAGATATAACATCTATTGTGACCACGCCACTGGGGGCTGGTGCGCCCTCTCCTGCCTGAATGAGAGTCAATTACATGCACTCCTTCACACTCTGTATTAATGGGCCCTGGGCCAGAAGTTTGCGATTGGCCATGGTTGAAGTATGTATCACGAAAATTGGCATATACTTAGAACTAGACATTTCTTTCGCTTCCTAAAAGGCACTATTAAATGACAATAACATTGACAAAGACATAAGCATTGGACTTAGGAATATGTGGATCACCAGGGGTCTTGGCATGTGTACTTTCTATGGATTGTTGAAAGGAAAAACTTTAGTGAGTTTTAGATTCCACAGATAATTGATATCATATGATATTTGTCTTTTGTCTTTGTCTGGCTTATTTCACTTAGTATGATAATCTCTAGGTCCATCCATGTTGCTGCAAATGGCATGATTTAATTTTTTATGGCTAAATAATATTACATTGTATATGTGTATCACATTTTATGTATCCATATGTTGATGGACGTTTAGGTTGCTCCCATGTCTTGGCTATTGTAAATAGCATTGCTATAAATGTTAGGGTGCATGCTTCTTTTCAAATTAGAATTTTCTCCCAGTATATGTCCAGGAGTGGGACTGTTGGATCATATGGTGACTCTTTCAATATTCACTGGAAGGAATATTCTTTGAAACAACTGAGATAATATTCATTGGAAGGACTGATACTGAAACTGAAGCTCCAATAATTTGGCCACCTGACGCGAATAACTAAATCATTGGAAAAGATCCTGATACTGAGAAAGATTGAAGGAAGGAGGAGGGCAAGAGAGTATGAGATGGTTGGATGGCATCACTGACTCGATGGACATGAGTTTGAGCAAACTCTGGGAGTTAGTGATGGACAGGGAAGCCTGGTGTGCTGTAGTCATGGAGTTACAAAGAGTCAAATACAACTGAGTGACTGAACTGAACTTATGGGGACTCTATTTTTAGGACCTACTGTATAGAACAGGAAACTAGATTCAATACTTAACAACTTGCAAGTGTAAAGAATATGAAAAACAATATATATATATACACACACACACACACACACTGAAATACTTTGCTACACACCATTGTAAATTTACAACACAGCATTGTAAATCAAGTGTACTTTAAAAAAAAGCTACAATAAAAAGGAAAGAGGAAAGAAAGCACTATAGTCAGTGAGTGTGCCTGGCTCATTCAAGGAAAGTTTAGGTAAAAAAGACAGTAGCTATAGCAAGATGTATCAAGAGAAGGTTGTTAGTTTTCTCCTTTTTTATAAAGAAGGAATGTGTGCATCTTAGGTTGCTTCAGTTATGTCCAACTCTGTGCAACCCTATGGACTATAACCCAACAGGCTCCCCTGTCCATGGGATTCTCCAGGCAAGAATACTGGAATGGGTTGTTATGCCCTCCTCCAGGGGATCCTCCCAACCCAAGGATCACATGCACATCTTTTTATGTCTTCTATGTTAGCAGGTGGGTTCTTTTCCACTAGTGCCACCTGGGAAACCAAAAGAGAAAATGTATAGCATTATCATATGCAAGGGGATTAACTGAAGATAGAGGAAAATTTTAAGGAATATAGGGGAAATGGATGGAATTATCACCTTGTGAAAGGGATGGGAACATATGCACAAGTGGAGAAGTTATTTTTAATAAGACTACAGACTTTTCACTTGCCACAATAGTCAGGAACACAGAACGTGTGGTTCACAAGCAAGGTGAGGAAATGCTATGTGTGATTGCTTCTCTTTCTGGAAGTGACGTCATCAGCTGGAAGTGAGAATGGGGCAGAAGTCTATTGCAGCTGTGAGGTGAGAGGATGAGATGGAAAACAGCAGGATAATGAATGACCTAGGAAAATGTGGGCAATGTCCTCTGCCAGGCCAAGGCCTCACTTGAGGCTACTCGTCAAGAAATTTAAATAAAGCCAGTAAACAGGACTGTGATTGTCTTCAGCAACAACTGAATCCAGGAGTAGGTAGAGAATTGATTTTAAAAATGGGGAAGTATAAAAGAAAGCATGGCAGTGATAAGGGAAATGATACTTTAAAACACAGGTTAAAATTCCAAACTCTGGAATCAAAACTAGTTAAGAAAGGACAGGAGTACATGAAAGAGACAAGATTTTGACAGGCTCAAAATAGTAGATTTGAAGCTTTTTAACAGGTAAACTGGAATAGAAAAGAGGCACACAGCAGATTCATGGAACTGAGCTTATGAATTTAGAGAACAGAAGATCTAATTACAGAGAGACCATGTTATTGGAAAAAGCATCTATGTGTATTTATAAACTCTAAAAACTTAACAGGTTTATTGAAAAGGTTTTGGTAAAATAATAATAAGAAGAATCTAAAATCTACAAAGAACAAAGGAAAGTAAACTGAATTTTAAAAAGATTCCCAGAAGGAGAGGTAACTAAAACCACAATGAGATAACCTTCCACACACATCAGAATGGCTACCATAAAAAATGAGAGATAATAACACACATTAATGTGATAAAACGGAACTCTACTGTATCCCTTGTTGGACTGAAAAGTGATACAGATACTTTGAAAAAGAGTTTGGCAGTTTTGAGACCATGTTATTGGAAAAAGCATCTACGTGTATTTATAAATTCTAAAAACTTAACAGGTTTATTGCAAAGGTTTTGGTAAAATAATAATAAGAAGAACCTAAAATCTACAAAGAACAAAGGAAAGTAAACTGAATTTAAAAAAGACTCCCAGGAGGAGAGGTAAGTAAAACCACAATGAGATAACCTTCCACACACATCAGAATGGCTACCATAAAAAATGCGAGATAATAACATACATTAATGTGATAAAATGGAACTCTACTGTATCCCTTGTTGGACTGAAAAGTGATACAGATACTTTGAAAAAGAGTTTGGCAGTTTCTTAAAATATTAAGTATATAGTTACCAAGCAACTCCACTCCTACATTTCTAAACGAGAGAAATGAAAGTATTCAGTCTACATAAAGACTTGAAAACAAATATAGATAGTAGAGTGACTCATAATAACCAATATATAGAAACAGTTCATATGTCCATAAACTGGTAATTTGATCAAGAAAGTGTGTACATCTATACAATGGAATACTATTCATCAATGAAAGGAATGAAATACTGACATGCTACCACTTGTATAAACCTGAGAAACATTAGGTAAATTGTAAGAATATAGAACAGATTGTATATTCTATCATTCGTCTCTTATACACATCT
>SJYX01008215.1:71680-94599 GCA_006410675.1 Oreotragus oreotragus | reverse complement strand
ATCAATGCAAAGAAATAGAGGAAAACAACAGAATGGGAAAGACTAGAGATCTCTTCAAGAAAATTAGAGATACCAAGGGAACATTTCATGCAAAGATGGGCTCGATAAAAGACAGAAATGGTATGGACCTAACAGAAGCAGAAGATATTAAGAAGAGGTGGCGAGAATACACAGAAGAACTATACAAAAAAATCTTCAGGACCCAGATAATCACAATGGTGTGATCACTCACATTCACCTAGAGCCAGACATCCTGGAATGCAACGTCAAGTGATCCTTAGGAAACATCACTATGAACAAAGTTAGTGAAGGTGATGGAATTCCAGTTGAGCTATTTCAAGACCTAAAAGATGATACTGTGATACTGTGAAAGTGCTGCACTCAATATGCCAGCAAATTTGGAAAACTCAGCAGTGACCATGGGACTGGAAAAGGTCAGTTTTCATTCCATTCCCAAAGAAAGGCAATGACAAAGAATGTTGAAATTACCGCACAGTTGCATTCGTCTCACATGCTAGTAAAATAATGTTCAAAATTCTCCAGGCCAGGCTTTAACAGTATGTGAACCATGAACTTTCAGATATTCAAGCTGTATTTAGAAAAGGCAGAGGAACCAGAGAACAAATTGCCAATATCTGTTGGATCATTGGAAAAACCAGTTCCAGAAAAACATCTACTTCTGTTTAATGGACTATGCTAAAGACTTTTTAAAGTCTTACATGTGTGCATGCTATGTCACTTCAGCCGTGTCTGACTCTGAATCCATGGACTGCAGCCACCAGACCCCTCTATCCATGGTATTCTCCAGGCAAGAATATTGAGGGGGTTCTCTAAGTGATCTTTCTGACTCAATAATTGAATCCAGGTCTCCTGCACTGCAGGTAGGTTCTTTAAATTCTTGGGTTATGTCAAAACCTAATCTTTTGCTAAGAGCTTAAAATGAAGGTAGGGTAGGTAAATGTCTTAAGAGGGTAGGTAAATGTCTTGATTGCAAATGTGTGGTATTCCAAAGAGTAGACCTTTAACAGTAAGATTTAAGTACTTGTAGGTCTCTGGAGAGTTTCTCAGATGGCTCAGTGTAAAGAATCCACCTGCCAATGCAGGGAGATGCAGAGACTCAGGTTTACCCCTGGGTCAGGAAGATCCCCTGGAGGAGGTCAAGGCAAGTGGCTCTAGTACACTTGCATGAAGAATCCCATAGACAGAAGAGCTGTGTGGGCATTGGGTGACATAGGGTGTCATAGGGTGTCCATAATATGCTGTGTGGGCATAGGGTGTCATAGGGTGTCATATGGTGTCCATAGGGTGGCAGAGTGGCATGACCAAGTGACTGATTATATACACATGGGTCTCTCATGGATTATTAAGAAGAATAACAGAAAGAGATATTATATAGTGAGCATTGAAAAGAGAAATAAAAATGGAGAATTGAGTGGTGAAAAATACAGACACTCTTAAAAGCTTATAGATTTAATCACTTCTGTGATTACCCTTTAACCCTCCCAAATCAGCTCACAGCAATTCAGTTCTTGATGTTTTGTTTCACTGCTACTCTTTTTTCCAGGCTTACTGTCTTTTAAGGCATCTGAATTGATAAGAAATTAAGTTGTTATGTGTATGTGTGCAGCTTAATAGACAATGCATTGTCTAAAATGCAAGAAAATCTTGCAAGTTTAAAATCAGAGAATACATCGCTAACTGCTGATTGCAAATGTAGGCACAGCAAAGGCACAATACTGACCTCTTAGTAACATTTAGCTTGTGATCCTACTTCAGCATGCCAACAGTGACATGGAGTCATTAAAATATTATAGGAAAAGCTGCCTTTTGAAATATTGTATGTTCTATTACTTAAAGAACTCACCTAGAGCATTTGTAAAAAAGAAAAAAGAAAACTTCCCAGGGCCACCTGACTCTCTGCAGGCTACAAACATCAGTCTTTAGTTCATTTACTAAATAGGCATAAAATTTATATTATACTATTAAAATTCTTGTAGGATGATAGTAAAAAAAAAAAGGGGGGGATTTATTTGGAAGGAATGATGCTGAAGCTGAAACTCCAGTACTTTGGCCACCTCATGCGAAGAGTTGACTCTTTGGAAAAGACTCTGATGCTGGAAGGGATTAGGGACAGGAGGAGAGGGGATGATAGAGGATAAGATGGCTGGATGGCATCACTGACTCGATGGACTTGAGTCTGAGTGAACTCCGGGAGTTGGTGATGGACAGGGAAGCCTGGCGTGCTGCGATTCATGGGGTCGCAAAGAGTCAGACACGACTGAGCAACTGAACTGAACTGAACTGATAGTAGAAAAGGAAAAAGTAGTAAGATAGTTAAGTGTAAAAACTTGCTACATATCATCTGTGCTAAGCATGTGTAAATCTATAAAATTTGTAAAAGAATCAGTGGAAAATTCCACTCATTTCCAATAGCATCAGCAGTGAATTTCAGTAAGGATGACAGAAGACCAAAAACACCCTTTAAGATTTGTATCTCCTGATTTAATTTCTGTTTAATTTCTGTGTGCCTTTCTCCTCTACTGTGTACTTGTGAGCCCCTAATACACTTCCATTTGTTTTTACTCCCGTTGTCCTTAGACTCCATGCGTGTGTGCTAGATGGCTTCAGGCATATCTGCCTCTGTGTAACCCCATGAACTGTAGCCTGCCAGGCTCCTCTGTCCATGGGATTCTTCAAGCAAGAACACTAGAGCCAGTGGCAATGCCCTCCTCTGGGAGATCTTCTCAACTCAGGGATCAAACTTGTGTCTCTTCTGTCTTCCTACAGTGGCAGGCAGCTTCTTTATGGCTAGCACCACCTGGAAGCCACCTTAGACTCCATCCTTGATGAAATAAAGTTCTTTGCAGTTTTCTTTTCTTGCCCCAGTAGTGATTTCTAGAAATTGGGCTTTTTAAATACAAAATTAAATTATTAAGATGTGTTTTAGCTACAGTTTATGAGAAAAATTTGCAGTTTCTTATGCTGAATATTATCTAGAATTGTATGTTTGATATGTTTCAATGCTAGATTAATGAGGGAAGGGTAGAGAGGGTCAGAAAGGAATTAATAATTCAAATAATCCATAATATAAATTGTTCTTCTCAGTTCTACTTTTGTCACTTTCCATACCTAAGGGAAGGTGTATCCTTTCAAATTCAGTTATACTTGGAGAGTGAAGCTGCTGCTGAGTTGAAGAAAAGATCATTAGTATCCTAAGGATGCATGCTTACTTCATTTTTATTTAAACTAACATAGAAGTGTAACATTTATTGTGGAACTACTGAGTATCTGGAAAACTCCACATGAAATAACAGCCACAGAAATTTTTATAACGAACTGTAAAGGGTATCTCAATGTCTATTTCAAAACTGATTTGATGAATACAGAAAAGGTCAAACTAAAAATAACTAGACTGAATCAGTCATAAGTGTAGTAACATATGCCTCATTTAATAATGAACTCTAAATTTGCACCACAGTTTAAGTAGTATCATGAATGCTAATTCTGACAGCAAAGGGTTATGAACTACCTGTTGACTTGCGCCCGGCACAAGGTCAGGTAGTTAAGCGCTAATGAAACCCTGATATACCAGAAGGTGAATGACTGATGCGAGTGGGCTGCTGGGAAGATACTGCAATAGCGCTGTGACACATTCAGAATGACACCGTGTCCTGAAACAGAAACGGCTGTGATCCCATCTGTTGATGAAGTCTAACTGCTTCAGTTAAAGCCTCGCTATGTAGGCTACATATTTCCTAGGAGATATTTTTTTATCTCCATAAACATTCAGATGTTACAAGTGCTAAACAGTTTCAGGTTCCCCTTACATATGCATGCGGTTAGCTATTTCTAAAGGTTTCATTAAATATTTTTGGCACGTTGAGCAACAATAAAGACTTGCGTGTGGGGATTGGAGGATAGTCAGTTTTACCCAAGAGCGGATTCAAAGTTTCTGAACATCGTGTTGTCCATGAAGATTTTTAAAATTTTGTGCCCATGGTAGTGATCAAATGGAAATTTAATTTACGCTTGTTAAAATTCAGAAAATCAAAGGGAGCCCTAAGCACTGAAACTCTGATAAAGCTGATGTTGTTAATGGGAATGTACTTTTAAATGATCTGCAAGTGTATATTCTATCAAGTCGGTATTTTTATCATATTCCCCAATCACTTGAACCTTATGAAAACAAATCAGCTTTTCATGTATCTCTGTCTCTTTTGAGGACTTCTCTATAGCCCTAACACATTCCCTCTGCTTACTTCATTGGCCTTTTAATTGTGCCATGGGAGTAAAAGATAAGCAACAGCGAATTAAGGGGAAAAAAGAGGAGAGGATTGATTTTCACAAAAAGCCCTATTCCAAAAGGCAATATTAAGGCAAAGTGAAATTAGATGAAGTAAAGCACACAAATATTCTTGCACGCACTAAGAGAAAGGAGCATTTGGAGTACGCATTTCAAATTACTCTTTTCTTGTTCCTTTAGGAAATCTTGATAATGTTGATATGACGTAACTCTAAGTGTATGGTTAAGTTTTTATCTTAGTCAAGAAATGACGTTCTGTTAAAACTAACTTTCAATATAACTGAGTTAAGCTTACTAATTGGAGGAAAACCACAAATCTATCAATCCCCATGTCAGTTTCTATTTTTCTTCTTCTAATGCCCCCCAGTGACTTCCCTGGTGGCTCAGACGGTTAAGCATCTGTCTACAATGAGGGAGATCCGGGTTCGATCCCTGGGCCGGGAAGATCCCCTGGAGAAGGAAATGGCAATCCACTCCAGTACTATTGCCTGGAAAATCCCATGGACAGAGGAGCCTGTTAGGCTACAGTCCATGGGGTCGCAAAGAATCGGACATGACTGAGAGACTTCGCTAATGCCCCCACCTACAATCACAGCAATAAGTTACAATGATTCCCATAGCCAGAACTGAAAATATTTCCAATTTTCCAAAAGAAAGCATTTTAAGTAATTAATTTTCATTTGTTTGGGGGATGAAGTTCATACTTTATAACTAATAAAGAGAGACTCAAAAATGCTTCCTATGCCCCTACTGTGTGTTTTTCACTAGGAATCAAAAGCTGAACAAACTACCGATTCTCAAAAGAATTATAATTCTATTAGCTATAAATCAAATAATGTGAATAAAAATTAGACAAACATTTATGTACATAATTTGAGTAGATGTTAATCATATGTTGCATGACTTGTAAAATGATGGGGTGAGCAACTTTCTAAAAGGGGAGGGCAACAGGGGACAAGAAACACAATTCTGTTGGAGAGTTTAACCAAGGAAAACAACCTCGTCTGGAGAATTGAGAAGATATCCAAAACAAATCAGACTTCAATTGCTATCCAAAGCAAAAGAAGGAGGTAAGTAATCATATGAGTGCAGTAGAATAAACTGACTCAAGGAAGGATCTGGTGTGCGCAAAATCTCCACGGTGATAAAGACAAGGGCACGTGCCAGAAGCTGCAGGAAAGCCATTGGTGAGAGAACAAGCATGCCTAGAAGATAAAGGAGAAGTCAGAGGATCATACACTGTAGGGTCTTTGCAAATCAGATTAAGAATTTTGTTCTTTATCTACAGTCCAGGGAAAAGCTGAGGAATGTGTCAGAGTGTCAGAGCATGTCAACTGAATTTAAAGAAACATGCCTGGGTGTAAGAGAGACTCCTTGATGACATGAGTAGCAGTGGCCAGTGGAAACGAGTGCCAGACAGAGGTGAAGCTGTTGGAGATATTTGAGATGAGAGAAAAGTAGAGGTGAGAGTGTGTAAACCAGATTGACATAATACTTTAAATAACAGAAAGTAATTCTCAGTGAAGACTCTACTAGGGCATTTTTGGAGAAGTTTTTATGAAACTAGAAGTCATTATTATTATTAATAATATAGTACATTGAATTGTGAATGGGAGCTAAAACAACTGCAGAAGTTTTATTAAAATAGAAGAATCATAGGACATTTAGGAAGAAGGCATATGTTAAAAGGAAAATCAAATTCAATGCTCCGTATTCTGACTCTTTTCTTTTAACTTTCTATTGGATTCAGTGTTCTCCTGTCAAATATCTGCCATGTGACTATTTGTGTGCTTGTGTATTTGAAACATTTTTCTTAGAGTTTCATTAAGATATATTCCAAGGAATTAAAGTAAAATAAAACATTTATGAAAAATGTTTTCCAAACAAAAAATCAGAGCTGGCACTGCATTACTTTTAAAAAGAGATGTTTCTAATGTCACTTTTGATTGTACACAGCTGGGTTCCTATATCAGTTTCTGCATGTAATCTGTTGTGAAATGCCATTTCAGGTTTTGTAATTGAAGATAATTGGGGATCACACAGACATGTAAATCAAAAAAAGGACTTCAGGGACCATATGAAGGGTCTTTAGGGGACGTGCATAAACACTTTGAGAAGCACTGAAATAAAACATTAAATAAACTTCACACATTAAATATGACAGCATATTGAACTTATAAAAGTTGTAGATATGGATTATGTCCATAATAACAAAACCCAAGTCTAAAGTCCATTTTTTCCTCAATCTTCTAAGAGAAAATATTTCCCACAACATTTCCAGTAAAACATGAAATATTAGTTTGGCTTAACTGTCTGTCTTTCAGAAGTCATGCCTTCCTTTCATTTTTTCCCCAATATCCAACCACATATTGTAATTTTGGTAGCTTTAAATAAACATTGACTATTAATATCTCTTACATTATATTTGAAATCAAATTATTATTATCAGACTGTGGTTACATACTGCAAGCTATGTTATCATAGTACAATTTTTGTAATTATTTTTCCCTCTTGAAAGTAAAAAAGAAATAAGCATGAAGCATTTTAACAATCAGTTCATTTCAGTCACTCAGTCATGTCCAACTCCTGCAACCCCATGGACTGCAGCACGTCAGGCTTCCCCGTCCATCACCAACTCCCTGAGTTTACCCAAACTCATGTCCAACATGCTGGTGAAGCCATCAAACCATCTCATCCTCTGTCATCTTCTCCTGCCTTCAATTTTTCCCAACATCAGGGTCTTTTTCAATGAGTCGGTTCTTCACATCATGTGGCCAAAGTATTGGAGTTTCAGCTTCAGCATCAGTCCTTCCAATGAATACTCAGGACTGATTTCCTTTAAGGTGGCCTGGTTTGATCTCCTTGTAGTCCAAGGGGCTCTCAAGAGTCTTCTCCAACATCACAGTTCAAAGACATCAATTCTTCCATGAGCTGCAATCTTTATAGTCCTACTCTTACATCCATACATGACTACTGGAAAAACCATAGCTTTGACTAGATGGACCTTTGTTGGCAAAGTAATGTCTCTGTTTTTTAATATGCTGTCTAGGTTGGTCATAAGTTTTTTTCCAAGGAGCAAGGGTCTTTTAATTTCATGGCTTCAGTCATTATCTGCAGTGATTTTGGTGCCCCCCAAATGATGTATCTCACTGTTTCCATGACAATTCCCCATCTATTTGTCATGAAGTGATGGGAATGGATGCCATGATCTTTGCTTTCTGAATGTGAAGCTTTAAGCCAACCATTTGACTCTCCTTTCACTTTCATCAAGAGGCTCTTTAGTTCCTCTTTATTTTCTGCCATAAGGGTGGTGCCATCTGCTTATCTGAGGTTATTGATATTTCTCTTGGCAATCTTAATTACAGCTTCTGCTTCATCCAGACTGGCATTTCTCATGTACTCTGCATATAAGTTAAATAAGCAGGGTGACAATACACAGCTTTAACCTACTCCTTTCCCTACTTGGAACCAATCTGTTGTTCCATGTCTGGTTCTAACTGTTGCTTCTCGACTAGCATATAGATTTCTTAGGAGGCAGATCAAGTGGGCTGACATTCCCATCTCTTTAATAGTTTTTCACAGTTTATTGTGATCCACACAGTCACAGGCTTTGGCATAGTCAATAAAGCAAAAATAGATGTTTTTCTAGAACTCTCTTGCTTTTCAATGACCCAACTGATGTTGGAAATTTGATCTCTGGTTCCTCTGGTTTTTCTAAATCCAACTTGAACATCTGGAAGCTCATGGTTCACATACTGTTGAAGCTTTACTTGAAGAATTTTAAGCATTACTTTGCTGGTGTGTGAGATGAGTGCAATTGTGCAGTAGTTTGAACATTCTTTGGCATTGCCTTTCTTTGGGATTGGAATGTAACCTGACCTTTTCTAGTCCTGTGGCCACTGCTGAGTTTTCCAGATTTGCTTATATATTGAGTGTAGCATTTTCTTTGGGGAAGGCAATGGCACCCCACCCCAGTACCCTTGCCTGGAAAATCCAATGGATGGAGTAGCCTGGTGGGCTGCAGTCCATGGGGTTGCTAACAGTCAGACAGACTGAGCGACTTCACTTTCACTCTTCTCTTTCATGCATTGGAGAAGGAAATGGCAACCCACTCCAGTATTCTTGCCTGGAGAATCCCAGGGATGGGGGAGCCTGGTGGGCTGCCGTCTATGGGGTTGCACAGAGTCGGACATGACTGAAGCGACTTAGCAGCAGCAGCAGCAGCACTTTCATAGCATCATCTTTTATAATTTGAAATCACTCAACTGGAATTCCATCATCTCCACTAGCTTTGTTTTTTAGTGATGCTTCCTTAGGCCTATTTAACTTCACATTCCAAGATGTCTGGCTCTAGGTGAGTGATCAAAACATTGTGTTTATCTGGATCACGAATATCTTTTCTGTATAGTTCTTATATTTCTTGCCACCTCTTCTTAATATCTTCTGCTTCTGTTAGGTCCATACTATTTCTGTTCTTTATTAGGCCCATCTTTACAGGAAATGTAGAGAAGACTCTACACGTGGACATCACCAGATGGTCAATACTGAAATCAGACTGATTATATTCTTTGCAGCCCAAAGTGGAGAAGCTGTATACAGTCAGCAAACACAAGACTGGGAGATGACTGTGGTTCAGATCACGAACTCTTTATTGCCAAATTCAGATTTAAATTGAAAAATGTAGGGAAAACCACTAGACCATTCTGCTGCTGCTGCTGCTACTAAGTTGCTTCAGTCATGTCTGACTCTGTGCAACGCCATAGACGGCAGCCCACCAGGCTCCTCCATCCCCTGGATTTTCCAGGCAAAAGTACTGGACTGGGGTGACTAGACCATTCAGGTATGATCTAAAACAAATCCCTTATGATCATACAGTGGAAGTGACAAATAGATTCAAGGAATTAGATCTGATAGACAGAATGCCTGAAGAACTATGGATGAAGGTTTGTGACATTGTTCAGGAGGCAGTGATAAAGACCATCCCCAAGAAAAAGAAATGCAAAAAGACAAAATGGTTGTCTGATAAGGCCTTACAAATGGCTGAGAAAAGAAGAGAAACTAAAGGAAAGGAAAGATATACCCATTTGAATGCAGAGTTCCAAAGAATGGCAAGGAGAAATAAGAAAGCCTTCCTCAGTGATCAATACAAAGAAATAGAGGCAAACAATAGAATGGGAAAGACTAGAAATCTCTTTAAAAAATTTAGAGATAACAATGGAACAATTCATGCAAAGTTTTTAACAATAACTATAGATAAAATGTGTGTTGATCCATGATACGTTATGCCTCTATTTCTAATAAGGCTTTATGTAAGCAATGATTTCTGAATTTATTGTTAAATGTGTTGTAATTATAAAGGAAAGATATACCCATTTGAATGCAGAGTTCCAAAGAATGGCAAGGAGAAATAAGAAAGCCTTCCTCAGTGATCAATACAAAGAAATAGAGGCAAACAATAGAATGGGAAAGACTAGAAATCTCTTTAAAAAATTTAGAGATAACAATGGAACAATTCATGCAAAGTTTTTAACAATAACTATAGATAAAATGTGTGTTGATCCATGATACGTTATGCCTCTATTTCTAATAAGGCTTTATGTAAGCAATGGTTTCTGAATTTATTGTTAAATGTGTTGTAATTATCAGCCATTACTAGTAATCTGATTTTCTTCATGTTAATTATATGTCACTGCTTTATGTACATGGCATTGTATGAACTGGTTTTATTGATATTTTCATTTAAATAAATAATTTAACACAAAACAGTGCCCTGAGTTAGTGCCCTTTGAAGCCAATTCTGTCTTGGAAAAACTGTCCTTCCCTCCAGAGGTTCTATCACAGTTTGCTGAGATAATAAGTATTTATGGAAAGGATGATAATGCCCTTGTCAGTGCTGTCCATTCGAGCTAGAATGTGAACCACATATATCAGTGTAAATACTTTAGAAGCCACTGTATATAGAAGCCACTATACAGTCCATGAAATTCTCCAGGCCAGAATACAGGAGTGGGTACATTTCCCATCTCCAGGGGATCTTCCCAACCCAGGTATCGAACCCAGGTCTCCCGCACTGCAGATGGATTCTTTACCAGCTGAGCCACAAGAGAAGCCCATCCTAGGAGCCACATTACACAAATAAAGAAATCAGAGGACATTAATTTTGATAATTAATTGTATTTAACACTACATATGTATAATACCATTTTACTGTATAAGTAATATAAAAATCTATCAAATAACTTTTATCATTGCAGGTGTATATTTTACATTTGTAATACTCAATTTGGACAGGAACATTTTGTAAAAATACTAGACCTAGACTTGAAGGTGAAGTCGCTCAGTCATGTCTGACTCTTTGCGACCCCGTGGACTGTAACCTACTAGGCTTCTCTGTCCTTGGGATTCTCCAGGCAAGAATACTGGAGTGGACTGCCATTTCCTTCTCCAGGGGATCTTCCCGACCCAGGGATCGAACCTGGGTCTCCTGCATTGGANCAGTCATGTCTGACTCTTTGCGACCCCGTGGACTGTAACCTACTAGGCTTCTCTGTCCTTGGGATTCTCCAGGCAAGAATACTGGAGTGGACTGCCATTTCCTTCTCCAGGGGATCTTCCCGACCCAGGGATCGAACCTGGGTCTCCTGCATTGGAGGCAAACACTTTAACCTCTGAGCCACCAGACCTAGACTTAGATTTAATAAAATATACAATGGAAAAGGTGGATTCATATGCTCAAGCTTTTATGAGGTATGTACAAGTTTTCCACCAATCAAATTAAATGGAAAATCAATTTTAAAACTTAAGTAAATATGTTTGGACACAATCTGAGAAGTTAGTATCCAAATGTACAGTGTACTCTTACAACAAACAAGTAGCAAAAAAAAAAAAAAAAAGATAAAAAGAGAGAAATACTGTATGGTGTCAGTTTATGTGGAATCTATAAAGCCAAACTCATAGAAAAGTTACTGAGCAAAAATTTAGTTTCATTAACCCACATTTATTTTCTTAAGCTCCAAGATCACTGCTGATGGTGAATGTAGCCATGACATATAAGACGCTTGTTCCTTGAAAAAAAAGCTGTGACCAACCTAGACAGTATATTAAAAAGGAGAGACATTACTTTGCCAACAAAAGTCTGTCTAGTCAAAGCTATGGTTTTTCCAGTAGTCAAGTATGGATGTGAGAGTTGGATCATAAAGAAAGCTGAGTGCCGAATTGATGTTTTTGAACTGTGATGTTGGAGAAGACTCTTGAGAGTCCCTTGGACTGCAAGGAGATCCAACTAGTCAATCCTAAAGGAAATCAGTCCTGAATATTCATTGGAGGGACTGATGCTGAAGCTGAAACTCTAATACTTTGGCCACTTGATGCGAAGAACTGATTCATTGGAGAAAGCCCTGATGCTGGGAAAGATTGAAGGCAAGAGGAGAAGGGGACAAGAGAGGATGAGATGGTTGGATGTCATCATTGACTCAGTGAACATGCATTTGAGCAAGCTCCAGTAGATGGTGAAGGATAGGGAAGCCTGACATGCTGAAGTCCATGGGGTTGCAGAGTCAGACATGACTGAGCAACTGAACAACTGAACACTGAACAACTAAATAACAATCCACATACAGTAAAGCCAATGTACTGATACCAAGTTGCAGTGAGGGAGAGTGCAGAGTTTAGTGTAGAACCCCATACAAGTAATTTCAGATAGCTAATTCTCAAAAAGCTTGAAATTCCTATTGGATTTCAACAAAGCATTTTTAAAGGCAACATGTGGGATGGGAATCCCTGGTTGTGTGAGCAGTCTGTGTGCAATTTTCTGATTAGTTGATGATGAGATAAAAGGGACCTGTCATACAGTATCAGTCCTTAAACTCTTATGTCTGGGGGCAATGTGCTCATGGTCATCAAGTAGTTAATTTCTTTCATTTGGTGGAGATTTTAGTATCTGTAAATTAGCTCAGGAAATGGGCATCAGATACTATTATTTACGTAATTCAAAGAGGAGGTAAAGCAAAGGATATGGAGGAGGGGTCTTCCCCAAGAAGTCCCAGAGAAACCTCAATTACAGAAAGAGAGTAGAATGGACATTACCAGTAGAAGGGGCTGGGGAAAATGGAAAGGTACTGGTCAAAGGGTATAAGCTTCCAGTTATAAGATGAATAAGTTCTGAGAGCTTAGTGTACATCATGGTGACCACAATCAAAAATACTGTATCACATGCTTGAAAGTTGTGCATACTGTAGATCTTACATATTCTCACACTCTAACACAGGCACACGCACACACAATGGTAATCATGCAATCATTTCCTAATATATACAAGCATGAAATTATCAAATCATACAGCTAAATGGCCAAATACAGATTGATACGTCTAGGGAAAAGTTTCACATTCAAGTTACTTAAGATAAAATTTAAAAATCAGTTCTCATTCTCAGTTCAGTTCAGTTTAGCCGCTCAGTTGTGTCTGACTCTTTGGGACTCCATGGGTGGCAGCACACCAGTCTACCCTGTCCATAGTCAACTCCAGATCTTGCTCAAACTCATGTCTGTAGAGCTGGTGATGCCATCCAACCATCTCATCCTCTGTTGTTTACTTCTCCTCCCTCTTTCAATATTTCCAAGCATCAGGGTCTTTTCCAAGGAGTCAGTTCTTTGCCTCAGGTGACCAAAGTATTGGAGTTTCAGCTTTAGCATCAATCCTTCCAATGAATATTCACTGCTTATTTCCTTTAGGATGGACTGGTTTCATCTCCTTGTTATCCAAGGAACTCTCAAGAATCTTCTCCATCACCACAGTTCAAAAGCATCAATTCTTTGGAGCTCAGCTGTCTTTATGGTCCAACTCTCACAAGATACATGACTACTGGAAAAACCATACCTTTCACTGTATGGACCTTTATTGGCAAAGCAATGTCTCTGCTTTTTAATATTTCCTAATCACTAATGCCAAAAAAGCTGACATTGAACAGTTCTGTGAAGACTTACAAGACCTTTCCTAACACACACACACACACACACACACAAAAAGTGGTGTAGTAAGGGTCTGCAGTTATCAATATTTTTATCCTATGACCTTCATTACTGTCTCTTATACACATCTAGATGTGTATAAGAGACAGGAGAAATACTGTATGGTGTCAGTTTATGTGGAATCTATAAAGCCAAACTCATAGAAAAGTTACTGAGCAAAAATTTAGTTTCATTAACCAACATTTATTTTCTTAAGCTCCAAGATCACTGCTGATGGTGAATGTAGCCATGACATATAAGACGCTTGTTCCTTGAAAAAAAAGCTGTGACCAACCTAGACAGTATATTAAAAAGGAGAGACATTACTTTGCCAACAAAAGTCTGTCTAGTCAAAGCTATGGTTTTTCCAGTAGTCAAGTATGGATGTGAGAGTTGGATCATAAAGAAAGCTGAGTGCCGAATTGATGTTTTTGAACTGTGATGTTGGAGAAGACTCTTGAGAGTCCCTTGGACTGCAAGGAGATCCAACTAGTCAATCCTAAAGGAAATCAGTCCTGAATATTCATTGGAGGGACTGATGCTGAAGCTGAAACTCTAATACTTTGGCCACTTGATGCGAAGAACTGATTCATTGGAGAAAGCCCTGATGCTGGGAAAGATTGAAGGCAAGAGGAGAAGGGGACAAGAGAGGATGAGATGGTTGGATGTCATCATTGACTCAGTGAACATGCATTTGAGCAAGCTCCAGTAGATGGTGAAGGATAGGGAAGCCTGACATGCTGAAGTCCATGGGGTTGCAGAGTCAGACATGACTGAGCAACTGAACAACTGAACACTGAACAACTAAATAACAATCCACATACAGTAAAGCCAATGTACTGATACCAAGTTGCAGTGAGGGAGAGTGCAGAGTTTAGTGTAGAACCCCATACAAGTAATTTCAGATAGCTAATTCTCAAAAAGCTTGAAATTCCTATTGGATTTCAACAAAGCATTTTTAAAGGCAACATGTGGGATGGGAATCCCTGGTTGTGTGAGCAGTCTGTGTGCAATTTTCTGATTAGTTGATGATGAGATAAAAGGGACCTGTCATACAGTATCAGTCCTTAAACTCTTATGTCTGGGGGCAATGTGCTCATGGTCATCAAGTAGTTAATTTCTTTCATTTGGTGGAGATTTTAGTATCTGTAAATTAGCTCAGGAAATGGGCATCAGATACTATTATTTACATAATTCAAAGAGGAGGTAAAGCAAAGGATATGGAGGAGGGGTCTTCCCCAAGAAGTCCCAGAGAAACCTCAATTACAGAAAGAGAGTAGAATGGACATTACCAGTAGAAGGGGCTGGGGAAAATGGAAAGGTACTGGTCAAAGGGTATAAGCTTCCAGTTATAAGATGAATAAGTTCTGAGAGCTTAGTGTACATCATGGTGACCACAATCAAAAATACTGTATCACATGCTTGAAAGTTGTGCATACTGTAGATCTTACATATTCTCACACTCTAACACAGGCACACGCACACACAATGGTAATCATGCAATCATTTCCTAATATATACAAGCATGAAATTATCAAATCATACAGCTAAATGGCCAAATACAGATTGATACGTCTAGGGAAAAGTTTCACATTCAAGTTACTTAAGATAAAATTTAAAAATCAGTTCTCATTCTCAGTTCAGTTCAGTTTAGCCGCTCAGTTGTGTCTGACTCTTTGGGACTCCATGGGTGGCAGCACACCAGTCTACCCTGTCCATAGTCAACTCCAGATCTTGCTCAAACTCATGTCTGTAGAGCTGGTGATGCCATCCAACCATCTCATCCTCTGTTGTTTACTTCTCCTCCCTCTTTCAATATTTCCAAGCATCAGGGTCTTTTCCAAGGAGTCAGTTCTTTGCCTCAGGTGACCAAAGTATTGGAGTTTCAGCTTTAGCATCAATCCTTCCAATGAATATTCACTGCTTATTTCCTTTAGGATGGACTGGTTTCATCTCCTTGTTATCCAAGGAACTCTCAAGAATCTTCTCCATCACCACAGTTCAAAAGCATCAATTCTTTGGAGCTCAGCTGTCTTTATGGTCCAACTCTCACAAGATACATGACTACTGGAAAAACCATACCTTTCACTGTATGGACCTTTATTGGCAAAGCAATGTCTCTGCTTTTTAATATTTCCTAATCACTAATGCCAAAAAAGCTGACATTGAACAGTTCTGTGAAGACTTACAAGACCTTTCCTAACACACACACACACACACACACACAAAAAGTGGTGTAGTAAGGGTCTGCAGTTATCAATATTTTTATCCTATGACCTTCATTATGTCCTATTATCTTAATATTTAATACATTAATGGGTTGTCATTTGTTATTGTTTGTTAATCACTAAGTTTTGTCTGACTCTTTTGTGACCCCATGGACTGTCAGGCTCCTCCGTCCACGGGATTTCCCAGGCAAGAACACTGGAGTGGGTTGCCATTTCCTTCTCCAGGGGATCTTCCTGACCTGGGGGTCAGACCGGCATCTCCTGTGTTGCAGGCAGATTCTTTACCACTGACTCACCAGGGAAGCCCTAGTAGAAAAAAATACACTTGGAAATTTTAGAATTTGTAGTGTTATTTATAAATTTTCTTTCAGAAAATAGCTTCTTAATGTTACTTTTATTGCTTGCATTTTACATACCATAGTATAGATAGATAGTGAGTCAGGAAGATCCTCTGGAGGAGGGCATGGCAACCCACTCCAGTATTCTTGTCCAGAGAAGCCCATGGACAGGAGGCTGTAGGGCTGTGGTTCATAGGGTCACTAAGAGTCAGAGACAACTGAAGCTACTTAGCACATAGATAGATAGATGATAGGTATTTGGATAAATTGGTTGTTACTGCTACTATATAATTATACACAGTAGTATTCTCTAGGGTTACATAATCCAATATAGTAGCTACTGCTCTCTGCTCTCTGCTCTGCTAAGTCACTTCAGTCGTGTCCGACTCCGTGGGACCCCATAGATGGCAGCCCACCAGGCTTCCCAATCCCTGAGATTCTCCAGGCAAGAACACTGGAGTGGGTTGCCATTTCTTTCTTCAATGCATGAAAGTGAAAAGTGAAAGGGAAGTTGCTCAGTTGTGTCTGACTCTTATCGACCCCGTGGACTGCAGCCTACCAGGCTCCTCCCATGGGATTTTCCAGGCAAGAGTACTGGAGTGGGTTGTCATTGTCTTTTCCATGATAGCTACTAGACTCATTAACATCAAACATTCTACTGTGGCTTGCCTAAATTATTATATAGTGTAGGGATAAAGTATACACTGGAGTTCAATGAGTTAGTGTATAAAAATATCATATATCATATATCATTAATAATTTTAATTGAATGCACATTTCACTAATGTATTATTTCACCTAACTCTTTTGACTTTTGAAAATGAAGATAATAGAAAATTATTTACAGCTGCCATTATTTTTCTATTGTATGGTCTTGCTCTAAAGTTTTAAAATATCCTTTAAAATTTATTGAGCACAACTTATTTTGAAAATAGTATAACAGTACTTATTACGTACATGGGCTTAGCAGATGGCAAGTGATAAAGAATTCATCTGTCAGTGCAGAACATGCAGGAGACTTGGGTTTGTTCCTTGGGTCAAGAAAATCTTTTCAAGATGGGAAATGGCAACCTACTCATGTATTTTTGTCTGGAAAATTTCATAGACAGAGGAGCCTGGTGGGCTACTGTCCATGGGGTCACAAAGAGTTGTGCACAGTTGAGCAAGTGAGCACATATTGCATACACAGATAGACATGTATGTAACATGCTGCTGCTAAGGTGCTTCAGTCGTGTCCGACTCTGTGTGACTCCACAGATGACAGCCCACCAGGCTCCTCTGTCCCTGGGATTCTCCAGGCAAGAACACTGGAGTGGGTTGCCATTTCCTTCTCCAATGCATGCATGCATGCTAGATCACTTCAGTCGTGTCCAACTCTGTGCTACCCCTTGGACAGCAGCCCACTAGGCTCTTCTGTCCACAGGATTCTCCAGGCAAGAATACTGGAGTGGGTTGCCATTTCCTTCTTCTGTATGTAATATACTAAATTATTTTAAAGTATACATTGTTTAAAAAGCACAGTGATGTTATTTATATAATGCCTTTGAGAGAATACGCTTCCTATCATGCATGCTAGATCACTTCAGTCGTGTCCAACTCTGTGCTACCCCTTGGACAGCAGCCCACTAGGCTCTTCTGTCCACAGGATTCTCCAGGCAAGAATACTGGAGTGGGTTGCCATTTCCTTCTTCTGTATGTAATATACTAAATTATTTTAAAGTATACATTGTTTAAAAAGCACAGTGATGTTATTTATATAATGCCTTTGAGAGAATACGCTTCCTATTTTATCTGGAAGAATTTTCTATACACAATAAAATTTAAATACTTCATATCAGTCACAGACATGCCTCTAAGTTAAGATTTGTGCCTTTATGCCAAATGTAACACATAAAACATAAACATATCCAGTAAATAAGAAGCAAGCACTTACATTTTAGAACAATTAGAGTACTTTTCCTAGTCTGTTTCTGAATACTGCAGGGCATTTTGTGTTTTCCATTGATAATACAGAAAACAGTGACATGTATATCATTCATATGTATGGAATTAGCTTCAGATATCAGCAATGTTTAAGTAATAAAGTACATGTATTTGAATCTGTGACAGAAAGGAAGTTAAAAGATTTTAATTGTGCCCCCTTCTTCTTAAATCTTTTTAGTGAGTTTTTTTCATATTTTTCATTATAATTAGCCATGTTGCAAGAACATGTATTTTAGCTATGATTACATTAAAAAAAATAAAACCAAAAGAACATCTACGTTAATTCAAGAGATCATTATGACTGTGACTAGCATCTTATTACAATGTTAAAACTAAGGGAATTTGAAGTTCATGAAGTAATTTAATTCTGCTTTTACAGATGAGAAATGGAGCTGTCATTTTTAATACAAATATTGAGAATTAATTATGTGCTAGGTATGCCTTTCTGGTGACAAAATATTATCCTTGACTTCCCTTTACTGGTGATTACATTTTACTGGAGAGAAAACAACAACAAAAAAAATGTAAGTTCAGCAAGACAGTTCAGTTCAGTCGCTCAGTTGTGTCCAAATCTTTGGGAAACCATGGACTGCGGCACGCAAGGCTTCCCTGTCCATTGCCAGTTCCTGGAGCTTGCTCAAATTCACATCCATCAAGACAGTGATGCCATCCAACCATCTCATCCATTGTCATCCCTTCTCCTCTCACCTGCAATCTTTCCCAGTATCAGGGTCTTTTCCAGGGAGTCAGTTCTTCACATCAAGTGGCCAAGTATTGGAGCTTCAGCTTCAGCATCATTCCTAGCAATGAATATTCAGGACTGATTTCCTTTAGGATTGACTGGTTTGATCTCCTTGCAGTCCAAGGGACTCTCAAGAGTCTTCTCCAACACCACAGTTTAAACGTATCAATTCTCTCATGATCAGCTTTCTTTATAGTCCAACTCTCACATCCATACTTGACCACTGGAAAAACCATAGCTTTGACTAGACTGACTTTTGTTGGCAAGATAACGTCTCTGCTTTTTAATATGCTATCTAGGTTGGTCATAGCTTTTCTTCTAAGGAGCAAGTGCCTTTTAATTTTGCCTTTTAATTTCATGGCTGCAGTCACCATCTGCAGTAATTTTAGAGCCCCCCAAAATAAAGTACATCACCATTTCCATTGTTTCCCCATCATTTGCCATGAAGTGATGGGGCCGATGCCATGATCTTAGTGTTCTGAATGTTGAATGTTAGCAATCCAGTGCATGGTAATAAGTGCTGTTATATGTGGAAGACCAGGTTGCTGCAGTACATAACAAACTATAAAAGGAGCTAAAAAATACAGCAAACTAGTGAATATAGCAAATAAAGAAGCAGACTCACAGATACAGAGAACAAACTAGTGGCTACATATGTGGAGGGGAGGGGTGATAGAAAGATGAGGTGTGAGAAGTACAAACAGTTGGGTGCAACGTAGGCTTAAGGATGAACTGTACAACATGGTGGATATAACCAATATTTTGAATTAATGGTAAATGGAAAGTAACACTTAAAAAACGTATTTCAAATGTAAAAAAAAAAAGAAAAATCAGCTGACTTATGTTGGGAGGGAGGTGAGGTGAGGTGAAGTCACTCAGTCATGTCCGACTCTTTGCGACCCCGTGGACTGTAACCTACTAGGCTTCTCCATCCATGGGATTCTCCAGGCAAGAATACTGGAGTGGATTGTCATTTCCTTCTCCAGGGGATCTTCCCGACCCAGGGACTGAACCCGGGTCTCCCCCATTGGAGGCAGACGCTTTAACCTCTGAGCCACCAGGGAAAGAAAAGGACTAGTGAGACTTCCTCCTAAAGAGATTTTCTTAAAAGGTAAAGTTAGTACAAGAGAACACGCTGGTCATAGCAGAGAGCCTCTTCCAACAACACAAGAGACGACTCTACACATGGACATCACCAGATGGTCAACAGTGAAATCATATTGATTATATTCTTTGTAGCCAAAAGTGAAGAAGTGCTGTGCAGTCAGAAAAAAACAAGAATGGGGGATGACTATGGCTCAGATCATGAACTCCTTGTTTCCAAGTTCAGACTTAAACTGAAGAAAGTAGGGAACACCACTAGGCTATTCAGGTATAGCTTATATCAAATCCCTTATGATTGTTTGGTGGAAGTGACAAATAGATTCAAGGAAATAGATCTGACAGAGTGCCTGAAGAACTATGGACAGGCGTTCATAACATTGTACAGAGGACCGTGACCAAAACCATCCCCAAGAAAAAGAAATGCAACAAGACAAAATGGTTGTCTGTGGAGGCCTTACAAATACTGAGAAAAGAAGAGAAGCAAAAGACAAAGGAGAAAAGGAAAGATATACCAATCTGAATACAGATTTCTAAAGAATAACAAGGAGATATATGAAAGCCTTCTTAAGGGAATGATGCAAAGAAATAAAAGAAAACAATAGAATGAGAAAGAACAAAGATCTCTTCCAGTAGATTAGAGATACCAAGGAAAATTTCATTCAAGTACGGGCACAATTAAGAACAGAAGTGGTATGGACCAAACAGAAGCAGAAGGTATTAAGAAGAGGTGGGAAGAATACATAGAAAACCCGTGCAAAAAGTGCCTTCAGTTCAGTTCAGTTCAGTCGCTCAGTCGTGTCCGACTCTTTGCGACCCCATGAATCGCAACACACCAGGCCTCCCTGTTCAACCACGATGGTGTGATCACTCACTTAGAGCTATACTTCCTGGGGTGCGAAGTCAAGCGAGTCTTATGGAAAATTACTACAAACAAAGCTAGTGAAGGTAATGGAATTCCAGCTGAGCTATTTCAAATCCTAAAAGATGCTGCTGCTGAAGTCCTGCACACAGTATGTCAGCAAATTTGAAAATCTCAGCAGTGGCCACAGGACAGGAAAATGTCAGTTTTATTTCCAATCCCCTAAAAAGGCAATGCTAGCTAGGTAATGTTCAAAATCCTTTAAGTGCAGCTTCAAAAGTATGTGAACCAAGAATCCCCAGCTCTATCAACTAGATTTTGAATTGGCAGAAACCAGAGATCAAAATGTCAACATCTGTTGGATCATAGAAAAAGCAAGGGCATTCAGGAAAAAAATCTACTTCTGCTTCATTGACTATGTTAAAGCTTTTGACTGTGTGGATCACAACAAACTGTGGAAAATTAACTTGTATGCAGGTCAAGAGGCAAGTTAGAACCAGACATGGAACAACAGACTGGTTCCAATTTGGGAAAGGAGTATGTCAAGGGTGTATATTGTCACTCTGCTTATTTAACTTATATGCAGAGTATTTCAGGTGAAATACCAAGCTGGATGAATAACAAGCTGGAGTCAAAACTGCTGGGAGAAATATCAATAACCTCAGATATGCAGATGACACCACCCTCATGGCAGAAAGTGAAGAGAAACTAAAGGGGTGAAAGAGAAACTAAAGAGGAGCGTGAAAGTGCTGGCTTAAATCTCAACATTAAAAAAATTAAGATTGTGACATCCAGTTCCATCACTTCACGGCAAATAGGGAAGTAATGAAAATAGTGACAAACTGTATTTTCCTGAAGTCCAAAATCACTGCAGATGGTGACTGCAGCAATGAAATTAAGAGAGGCTAGCTCCCGGAAAGAAAAGTTATAACAAACCTAGAGAGCTTATTATAAACCAGAGACATCACTTTGCCAACAGAGGTCCCATAGTCAAAGCTATGGTTTTTCCAGCAGTCATCTGCTGATGTGAGAGTTGGACCTAAAGAAAGCTGAGAGCCAAAGAATTAAAGCATTTTAATTGTGGTGCCAGAGAAGACTCCTGAGAGTCCCTTTGATAGCAAGAAGATCAAATTAATCAATCCTAAAGAAAATCAACCCTGAATTTTCACTGGAAGGACTGAATCTAAAGCTGAAGCTCCATTACTCTGGCCACCTGATGCAAAAAGCCAGCACACTGGGAAAGACCCTCATGTTTGGAAAGACTGAGGGCAGAAAGAGAAGGGGACAACAGAGGATGAGATGGTTGGATGACATCATCAACACAATGGACATGAGTTTCAGCAAACTCTGTGAGATAGTGATGGCCAGGGAAGCCTGGCAGGCTGCAGTCCCTGGGATCTCAAACAGTCAGATGCCTTAGTGACTGAATAACCAGGGCCTGTATCATATGACTTAGATATTCATAAGCATAATGGTGTGCATAATTTCTTCTTGAACTTTTCTTATTTTCCTTTTCATCTTGTCACACACACTGTCTCATTCTCTAGGATTTATGAGTCAAAATCTGAGTATGTAGCCTCCATGAAATCTCCCAGGGCTAATCTAAGTAAACTAGTGTTATCTTTCAATGCTTTTCCCTCTCATCTCAAATGTGGACTGCGTATAATAATTATAAATTGGCAAATGAGTGTTGTTACTTTCAGACACTATACTAGATGTATCATATCCTATTTTATGTATTCCACCCAATCATTCTATGAAATTGATAATGACAGAATCCCCATTTTACAGAGGGAAAAATTTAGGAATAGATTGATGATCACATGTTCATTTAGCCTGAAAGTAGTGGAATTAGTACTCTGAAATAGTCTTTACTAATACAAGACCTTTTAGAACTAACACCGAAAAAAGATGTCCTTTTCATTATAGGGGACTGGAATGCAAAAGTAAGAAGTCAAGAAACACCTGGAGTAACAGGCAAATTTGGCCTTGGAATGCAGAATGAAGCAGGGCAAAGACTAATAGAGTTTTGCCAAGAAAATGCACTGGTCATAGCAAACACCCTCTTCCAGCAACACAAGAGAAGACTCTACACATGGACATCACCAGATGGTCAACACCAAAATCAGATTGATTATATTCTTTGCAGCCAAAGATGGAGAAGCTCTATACAGTCAACAAAAACAAGACCAGGAGCTGACTGTGGCTCAGATCATGAACTCCTTATTTCCAAATTCAGACTTAAATTGAAGAAAGTAGGGAAAACCGCTAGACCATTCAGGTATGACCTAAATCAAATCCCTTATGATTATACAGTGGAAGTGAGAAATAGATTTAAGGGCCTAGATCTGATAGA
>SJYX01008215.1:53485-67911 GCA_006410675.1 Oreotragus oreotragus | reverse complement strand
ATATTCAAAAGCAGAGACATTACTTTGCCGACTAAGGTCCGCCTAGTCAAGGCTATGGTTTTTCCTGTGGTCATGTATGGATGTGAGAGTTGGACTGTGAAGAAAGCTGAGCGCCGAAGAATTGATGCTTTTGAACTGTGGTGTTGGAGAAGACTCTTGAGAGTCCCTTGGACTGCAAGGAGATCCAACCAGTCCATCCTGAAGGAGATCAGCCCTTGGATTTCTTTGGAAGGAATGATGCTAAAGCTGAAACTCCAGTACTTTGGCCACCTCATGCCAAGAGTTGACTCATTGGAAAAGACTCTGATGCTGGGAGGGATTGGGGGCAGGAGGAGAAGGGGACGACCGAGGATGAGATGGCTGGATGACATCACCGACTCGATGGTCGTGAGTGTGAGTGAACTCCGGGAGTTGGTGATGGACAGGGAGGCCTGGCGTGCTGCGATTCATGGGGTCGCAAAGAGTCGGACACGACTGAGCGACTGAACTGAACTGAACTGAATACAAGCTTACTTTGGAGATATTGTGGATTTGGTTCCAGATCACTGTGATAAAGTAAATAGTGCAATAAAGCTAGTCATATGAATTTTTTGCCTTCCCCGTGCATATAAAAGTTACAGAGGATGAGATGGCTGGATGGCATCACTGACTCGATGGACGTGAGTTTGAGTGAACTCTGGGAGTTGGTGGTGGACAGGGAGGCCTGGAGTGCTGCAATTCATGGAGTCGCAAAGAGTCGGACACAAGTGAGCAACTGAACTGACTAACTGACTATTAAGTGTGAAATAGCATTATGTCTAAAAATGTACATACCTTAATTAGAAAATATTTTATAGTTAAAAAAATGCTAACCATCATATGAGCCTTCAGGGAGTCATAATCATCTTGCAATAGTTACAATGAAGATCACTGCTCACAGATCACTATAACAACTTTAATCATAATAAAAAAGTGAAATATTTCAAGAATTACCAAAATATGACACAGAGACCTGTAGTGAGCAAATGTTTTTGGAAAAACAGGCACCAGTAGATGTGCTCAATTCAGGATTACCCCAAAACTTCAATTTGTAAAAAATGCTATATCTCTGAAGGGCAATAAAATAATAAAATGAGGTATCCCTGTATACATTTTGGCCAGTATATTTGTGATATTATTATATCACAGATTGAATATTATTATTTTACAGATTGTACTTTTAGGGAGAGAACTAAAATATATTAAAAAATTTATTCACAAACAAACATTACTAAAATAGTTGACTTTTACCTATAAAGGTAAAATCCTACACTAAACCTCAAACCTCACATGACTTTTCTCACCAAAGATCTTACCCACGGCCACCACTTACTTTAAGTCTGCTGGCTAAGACTTCTGCTTAAGAATATTTATATAATTTCTAGTGTCTTTTCTATGAGTAGATTCTCCATGGTCTTAATTGAGATTATGTTTAAAATGTAAAAAGAAGGCTGTGAATAGATGAGGAGACCTACCGTCTGGGGGTTGGGAAGATCCTCTGGAGAAGGAAATGGCTACCCACTCCAGTACTCTTGCCTGGAGAATTCCATGGACAGAAGAGCCTGGCAGGCTACAGTCCATGGGGTCACAAAGACTTGGACACCGCTGAGTGACTAACACTTTCACTTTCACCATCACTTGTGCACTGTTGGAGAAAGAACAACTCTGAAAATCCCTTTAACTGAATCAAAGAGGTTGTTGCTCCATAGAGTCAGGGAAGAAACTGAGGATGTTGGCATTCTTGTCATTGAAATATACAATGGATACAAATGATTTTCAGTCACCTATGGCATTTAGCCTGTATTGTTAGAATTCTACTGGTTAATAACAAGAATACAGACAAGTAGAAATCATTTGAAGACAAATAGAATGAATGTTGATGATTGTTCCTACTGACAGCTCAAGAAAAACCTGAGGTTGGTGATTTTGGCTTAGCTGTTGTTCATCTATAATGACTGGTACATTTCCATTTTAAATCTCTAGACATTATGCTAGAAACTGTGTTCAAGTACAAGAGAAGCTCTGCCTAGTAATTTCTGATGGTTGGTGTGGAAAATGACTCAGTAATGCCTCTTGACCCATAGAGTCACTTCAGTTTGTTTTTCAACCTCCTCCTCTCACAAGGTCAAAATGTGTGTCATTTATGACACTGGCATCTTCCCAGCTGAGTGCTTAAAATGTGCAGCCTTGAACTATATCATTATATATGATAGTCATACTAAGCCTATCAAAACATGTTCCTGGAACGGACATCCCATTCTGGCTGTGTATACAAGATTTGGCTGCTTGTACTGAATAACTTATATTTTCCAGTGTGGACACAGGCAGGAACTAAATCCTTATCTAAATTCACTCTACTGGAAATGTACTTTTAGAGAGGAAATGGGCCTTAGTTATAATCTAGTGTGACACATTCAGCCTGCAGAAGAGGAAAGCAATGCCTAGAGGTGATAAGTAATCTTAAAGTTCGATCATGAGATAATGACAGAGAAAGTACTAGAACACTATCTCCCATTTTCCAGCATGAAGTTCTTCTGATTAATTATCATTGTTATATAGACCACAGCAGTTGTCAAGGCACTCCCATGTTGTCACAAGTTACTGAAGGCTCAGCTGATTTACACACTTTCTAGGCCTTCTTTGCACTGACCTGTAATTCCTACATCCTGGCCACATAACATAGTCGAAACTTGCTGTGGGATTGAATAATGTCTCCTTGGCCATATCTGTAGCAATAATCAGTGCTCCAGATACAAGCTCAGCTAGTCAGTTTATTGCATTTGAGACCCTGGGATTCTAGAAAAAAGCTCCTGCAAAGCTTGACATCACAGCTACCACTTCCCACTTAGCCTCTGTCACCAAAGAGTTTAGAATAACCTTAACTAGCACCAATGCATAGAATCAGCTTTGAATCTGTGAACACATGGGCTGTCAGGAATACACTGCGACATCAGACAAGTCTGTGGCCAATAACTGTTCCACTTCCCTTCTGGTGCCTCGATATCTTCTTTTAGCAAATGAGAATGGCTCCCACCCCCAGCCAGGCCCAGCCTTTGTGTTCCAAGCATATGTTTGAGGAGCTCAAAGTCTTCTTCCCCTGTTGCTTATCTGAGATCCCTCACCCAGCACATTATTGCCTGGAAATGCAGTGCAGAGTAATTTCTATATAAATATCTGTGAATCATTACATTAGTGAAGGCAGAGGAAGTCAACCCAAGGAATAACAGTAATTGTAATAGTAGTGGCCAAAACCGGCACAATAATCACCAAATGTTTGACAGAAAGTATGTATGCTAAATTATATTCCTTATATAAAGCTAAGAATTGGCAGAAGGCAAACTGATGTGGCACCCCAGGGTACCAGTGAGAATTAGGTTCAACTACATGCTAACTCAGGTTAGCAGTGGCTTAAACACACAAGATTTTATTATCTCCCTTTATATGGTCAGATGTAAGCAATCCAGGACTTCTATGCATTTCACAAAGCTATAAGAAATCCAGTGAATTGCTACTTTCACCATTCCTGCCATGATTATTTTCCAGAAAGTACAATATAGCTGCTGGGGCTCTAGCCACTGCATCTACATTCTAGATAGGAGGGAGAATGAAGGACAGAGAATGTTACACAATATTTACACTTTACTGGTGATTAGTTTTGTCACTAAATGCTCTGTGAGAGCACAGAGGACAAGAAATGGGGGAAAGAACAGAAATCAGAGGAGGGGCAAAGATGTGATTCCCATTACATCCCCTATTATGCAATTACAGAATAGGAGGCCTAACAGTAACCCTAGCCCTAATTTTCAGGATCCAGAGAGGCTGAGGAGGGACAGGGAGTTCTATTCCCAGCTCGACCCAAGAGCTGAGCCCTGAGCAGCCTGGAGCTTGGGCCCCGTCCCTTTACATGTAGATGTCCATGGACCTGCCACCCAGGGAGCTCTCTGCTCTCTGTTTGCGGAGATGCTTTGCTGTTCCTTTGTATTGGTCTTTCTAGTTTTTTTCTTCCTAATTTCTGTGATTTCCAACCCATAGCAAATGACCATGATGGTTTCCTTTAATCACACACACACAAAATCACTCTGCTGAGAATTCAAACTGCCATATAGTTTACTAATAGCTGAAGGTTCTAATGAGATTATAGCAGCAGAATCTGCCCTACCATCTAAAACTTCTCTGCTGGCAAGCATGGACAGGAAGCATCACAAGGCTAGGCTATGGCCGTTTCAGCAGAGAGAGGTATGAACTCCTTTCTGAAGGGGGAAAAAATCTATAGTAAACACAGAGACCTGCCAACAAAAAGCTGCCCAGTCTATTGTTTTATTGAAAAAGTTTGTCCTGGAATCATGCAGGTGAGAAGCGGTTCAATTTCGGTGGGTAACTACAGCAATTTCTGTAAGTTTTATTTTCAAGAATAAAATAAATAGCAGATGTATATTCATGTTTGAGACACAAAGCTCCTAGAGGATATAATCTCTAAACATGAAATACACTTCCTCATACACTTATATTGTTTCCTGCACAGGTAGAAAGTTCTCAGTTGTAAATACTCCATCATTACAGACATTAGCTGGCCCGACATAGTATGCAAGGCTGGAGACAAAGGTAAGAGGCATGCAGAAGTGAGCAATAGCTTAATTTTGACTTAACAAGGAAACCAAGATCAAATCTCACTTAGTAGGTGGGGAAAGTTTCCGGAATTTTCCTGTAGGCCCTTTCTACAGTAAGTCCTCTACATATGAGCAAGTTCCATTCTGAGAGTGGGTTCTTAAGTTTGATTTGTTTGTAAATCCAACAGAGTTAACCTAGGAACCCAGCTAATACATTTGGCTATATAGAACTGTACTATAATAAGTTTGTAATATTTTTCACACAAATAACACATACAAAATAAACAAGCACAAAAATAAAGAAAACATTTTAAATTATACAGTACAGAACTTTGACAAGTACAGTAGTACAAGCGATATCATTGTTCTTTTGCTTGCTCCCAAGTACTCTTGCCTGGAAAATCCCATGGATGTAGGAGCTTGGTAGGCTGCAGTCCATGGGGTCGCTAAGACTCAGACACAACTGAGTGACTTCACTCTCACTTTTCACTTTCATTCATTGGAGAAGGAAATGGCAACCCACTCCAGTGTTCTTGCCTGGAGAATCCCAGGGACAGGGGAGCCTGGTGGGCTGCTGTTTAGGGGGTCGCACAGAGTCAGACATGACTGAAGTGACTTATCAGGAACATCCTGGACCTGAAATAAAGACACTGTACTCTATACAGTATAGAATTCAACACTGTATTCCATACAATACTGTACAGTAAAGTATGCAAAAGTGCAACCACTTGTGAAAGATGTATACACATGATATTGGCATGCACATGAATATGATTGATTGGACATCTGAATGCAGGTTAGCAACTTTGAGAGTTACCAACTTGAAGGTTTGTATATAGGGAACTCATCGTATTTACTCATCAGAGTATGACCTTAGTCAGTGTTTCCAAACATATTTCCAGCCAGACTTCATCAGGCTTGCTGGTGGTGTTTTTGAAAAATCCCTAAATACCTACCAAATACAAATAGGTGGTAGGGAGATCAAGGCCCAGGTGACTCTATCTTTAAATCTGGAAATATTAGGAGGAAAATGTAACTTAAAGAACAAAAAAATGTAGACAGCAAATATCTAGAGAGAGCCGATATTCACAATACCGCTAAACACAAATGGCCATCTCAGTGATGTGGCATGATTTGCTCGACATTGCAGCAGTGAATAGAGAGACTGGGATAATAGGTCAGGATATTTTCTTACTTATTTTGTGACAGTTTCATCGAATATCTGTCCTCTCCTTTATTTTTTCACAGTGCTGATATATCATCCCCTTAAAGACTATTTTTATTTGTCAACCAACATATTTATACTATTCCTCATTGATTAATAATCTAATATTTTATGGTATAAACTATGATACAACATAATAATACATTATATTTGAGCTGCAAACATCTTTAATAAATAAGGTATATATTTTTGGTAATTGTATAAATTATGGAAATTTTCTCTATACCAGAAATAACAACAAAATATGAAAATAGGACAAACATTTTAACAGGAAACTTTCAGTGAGAAATTATATCTTTTGTAGATAAAAGGGGGATATTCAACTTCTCTTTACCAATAATGAATATAATAAATTAAAACTTAAAGGAGTCTTTGAAGTACATACCAGTATCCTAGTCTGTTTTCCTTTCTAAAGCTAACTCTTTGTGCTTTTGATTGCAGAGGAGAGACACAGTGTTTTGGATGTATTATTCAGTCAACAAGTTTTACTGAATTCCTTTAATGAGTTAGACATTGTACTATATACTGAATGCCCAATATAGTTGGACACAGTTTATTTGAATAAAAGAAAAAAATATATATATTAGCATATTAGGGTTACAGTGAAGTAGTAAGTAAAGTGCTGTATCAGTTCAGTTCAGTTCAGTCACTCAGTCGTGTCCAACTTTTTGCGACCTCATGAATTGCAGCACACCAGGCCTCCCTGTCCGTCACCAACACCTGGAGTTCACTCAGACTCATGTCCATCGAGTCAGTGATGCCATCCAGCCATCTCATCCTCTGTCGTCCCTTCTCCTCCTGCCCCCAGTCCCTCCCAACATCAGATTCTTTTCCAATGAATCAACTCTTCGCATGAGGTGGCCAAAGTACTGGAGTTTCAGCTTCAGCATCATTCCTTCCAAAGAAATCCCAGGGTTGATCTCCTTCAGAATGGACTGGTTGGATCTCCTTGCAGTGCAAGGGACTCTCAAGAGTCTTCTCCAACACGACAGTTTAAAAGCATCAATTCTTCGGCACTCAGCCTTCTTTATGATCCAACTCTCACATCCATACTTGACTACTGGAAAAACCATAGCTTTGACTAGACAGACCTTTGTTGGCAAAGTAATGTCTCTGTTTATGAATATGCTATCTAGGTTGGTCATAACTTTCCTTCCAAAGAGTAAGTGTCTTCTAATTGCATGTCTGTAATCACCATCTACATGGATTTCGGAGCCCCAAAAAATTAAGTCTGACACTGTTTCCCTGTCTATTTCCCATGAAGTGATGGGACCAGATGCCACGATCTTCGTTTTCTGAATGTTAAGCCTTAAGCCAACTTTTTCACTCGCCTCTTTCACTTTCATCAAGAGACTTTTTAGTTCCCTTTCATTTTCGGCCATAAGGGTGGTGTCATCTGCATATCTGAGGTTGATATTTTTCCTGGCAATCTTGATTCCAGCTTGTGCTTCTTCCAGTCCAGCATTTCTCGTGATGTACTCTGCATATACGTTAAATACGTTTGGTGACAATATACAGCCTTGATGTACTCCTTTTCCTATCTGAAACCAGTCTGTTGTTCCATGTCCAGTTCTAACTGTTGCTTCTTGACCTGCATATAGGTTTCTCAAGAGGCAAGCCAGGTGGTCTCGTATACCCTTCTCTTTCAGAATTTTCCACAGTTTATTGTGATCCATACAGTCAAAGGATTGGCATAGTCAATAAAGCAGAAATAGATGTTTTTCTGGAACTCTCCTGATTTTTCCATGATCCAGCAGATATTGGCAAGTTGATCTCTGGTTCCTCTGCCTTTTCTAAAACCAGCTTGAACATCAGGGAGTTCACGGTTCATGTATTGCTGAAGCCTGGCTTGGAGAATTTTGAGCATTATTTTACTAGTGTGTGAGATGAGTGCAAAGTGCTATATAGGCAGCAGAGGAAAAAAACAGAAAAAGAAAAACAACAACTCTGCCTGAGTACAATTAGAAAAAGCAATCAAAGAATTGGAATTTGGTTTGAAAATTCAGTAGATGTTGATCAGATAGAGAAGACAGCAAGGGTATATAAAAAGGTATGCATTGATGAAGTTATAGAATATATGTAGGTATATGTGGACATGGGCTACCCTGGTGGCTCAGTTAGTAAAGAATCTGCCTGCAATGCAGAAGATCTGGGTTCGATCCCTGGACTAGGAAGATCCCCTGGAGGAAGGCATGACAACCCACTCCAGTATTCTTGCCTAGAGAATCCCCATGGACAGAGGAGCCTGGCGGGCTGCAGTCCCTGGGGTCGCAAAGAATAGGATGCAACTGAGTGATTAAGCACAGCACAGCATATGTGAACAAATATATACATCATATGTTTATGATGCAAAAGGACAAGGAAGCCTGGCATGTTGCAGTCTTTGGGTTGCAAAGAGTCTGACACGACTTGGCAGCTGAACAACAACCACAACATGCGTGAACATGGCATACTTAAGAAATGGACTATGAGTTTGTCTTTTGACAGGATTCTAAGCTGTAAGGGATACCTGTACTTTTGGATGAATTTACAAAGATAGGAATTATACTCCAGACTGAAAAATATATAACCAAAATAAATGAAGAAAAAATAGTTCTTAAGACACTAAATATAAAAGGAACAAAGTAACACTGATGCCTGAGAGACATAAAACATGTTTTGAGACCCATGATTGCCCCAGTTTGCAATATGCAATCCCAGATCCCCATGAAGGAAACATCAACCCAAACAGAGCCTCTCTGGCTCCACGAATGGAAAGATGGGGCTGAGAGTCTGATGAG
The DNA here is from genome assembly GCA_006410675.1 of Oreotragus oreotragus. NCBI lineage: Eukaryota > Metazoa > Chordata > Mammalia > Artiodactyla > Bovidae > Oreotragus > Oreotragus oreotragus. The sequence goes on along the minus strand of SJYX01008215.1, from coordinate 59,281 downwards.
ACCAAAGAGGCTGGGGTAATCAGAACAGAACACTATAGAAAAGAGAGCTTCACACATAGAGAAACCCGAGATCTTCAGAGTTCTCTTTGAGGAGCCAGCACAGCCCTGATCACTGCGTGCATGTGAAGAAACTGTCTGAGACTGAGGGAAAAAAAAAAATCTTCAATGTCACAATTTCTAGCACTGACACAAAATTGAGGAAGAGCTATTCCTTTAATTAGAGTGAAGAATCTCATAATTCTCAGGGCAGTGTATAATCAAAATGATATTACTTAGAGAACAGGAAAAATTAGCCCTAGATGAAAACTAATAAAAATGAAAAGCAAGATGTAGAAAGATCAAACTGTTTCCAAGTAATCTGACTGAATCTCAAGAGAAAGGAAAATATATATATTCTTGAATATTAGCAATACAAAAATGTCCAGTGCACAATTAAGTAAAATCAAAACTAGTAGCATCCAATCAAAAATCAGAAGGCATGCAAAGAAGTAAACTATCATTTATAATGAAGAGAAAGTCAAGTCTATTGATACAGACCAAAATTTACGTAGATGATAGGATTAGAAGACAAAACATTAGCTCTGTTATTGTAACTCTTTCAACTGTTTTAGAAGTTAGAGGAAAGATTAGATATGCTAAGTTGGAACATGAAAGATATAAAACTTTCTACATCGGGGATGAAAAATACATTGGATAAAATTTACAGTCAAATAGACATGCAGAAGGAATGATTAGTGATCTTGAAAACATCAGTAGAGCCTTTCCAAAACGAAATGCACAGAGAGTTAAACAAAATAATAATAAATGGATAGAGCTTTTAGTGATCTTTGAAATCACTTCAAGCAGCACACATGAAAGGAGGAGGGGGAAATAGAAGATATATTTGAATAAATAATAGCTGAAATGTTTACAGAGTTTAAAAAAAAATAACCCTTTAAAAGCACTGATTCAAGAAGTACCATGAATCTAAATCACAAGATACATGAAGAAAATGATATAGTTTCATAATATTCAGATAGTCTTAAATCAGCAATTTTTTAAATCACTAAAGTAGCCAGAAAAAAAAAAGACATATTAAATACAAATGGAAAAGATGAGGATGAGGACAATTTTAATATTTATCATTCAAAACAACATGAGCTTGAAGGTGGTACAGCAAGATCTTTTAAGTATAGAAAAGTTAAACAAACAATTTTTTTTTAATTATCAATATAATGGCATTTTTTCTGCCCAGGAGGGAAAAAAAATAGACTTTTTAAAGATATCAAAAAGCTAAAAGAATTCATCCGCAGCATACTTGCACAACAAGAAATGTAAAATGAAAACCTTCAAACAGGAAAAATATCATAGCATATGTAGTTCTCAGTTCAGTTAAGTTACTCAGTCATGTCCAACTCTTTGCAACCCCATGGACTGCAGCATGCCAGGCCTGCCTGTCCATTGCCAACTCCTGGAGCTTCCTCAAACTCATGTCCATTGATTCAGTGATGCCATCCAACCATCTAATCCCCTGTCATCCCCTTCTCCTCCTGCCTTCAATCTTTCCCAGCATCAGGCTCTTTTCAAATAAGTCAGCTCTTCACATCAGGTGGCCAAATTATTGGAGTTTCAGCATCAACATCAGTCCTTCCAATGAATATTCAAGACTGATTTCCTTTAGAATGGACTGGTTGGATCTCCTTGCAGTCCAAGAGACACTCAAGAGTCTTCTCTAACACCACAGTTCAAAAGCATCAGTTTTCTGCCCCAGCTTTCTTTATAGTCCAACTCTCACATCCATACACGATCATAGCTTTGACTAGATGAACCTTTTTTGGCAAAGTAATGTCTCTGCTTTTTAATATGCTGTCTAAGTTGGTCATAACTTTTTTTCCAAGGAGCAAGCATCTTTTAATTTCATGGCTACAGCCACTATCTGTAGTGATTTTGGAGCCCAAAACAACAAAGTTTGTCACTGTTTCCACATCTATTTGCCATGAAGTGATGGTACCAGATCCTATGATCTTAGTGTTTTTTTTTTCTTCTTCTGTTTTCCTAATTTATTTATTTTTTAAATTGAATGATAGTTGCTTTATAGAATTTTATTTTCTGTCAAACATCAACATGAATCAATGTTGAGCTTTAAGTCAGCTTTTTCACTCTCCTCTTTCACTTTCATCAAGAGGCTCTCTAGTTCCTCTTCCCTTTCTGCCATAAAGTTGGTATCATCTATATATCTGAGGTTATTAATATTTCTCCCAGCAATCTTGATTCCAGCTTGTGCTTCATCCAACCTGTAATTTCACATGATGTACTCTGCATCATGTTAAGTAAGCAAGGTGACAATATGTAGCCTTGACATACTCCTTTCTCACTTTGGAACAAGTCTGATACCTCATGTCCAGTTCTAAGTGTTGCTTCTTTACCTGCATACAGATTTCTCAGCAGTCAGTTAAGGTGGTCTGGTATTCCCATCACTTCAAGAATTTTCCACTGTTTGATGTGATCCACACGGTCAAAAGCTTTAGAATAGTCAGTGAAGCAGAAGTAGATGTTTTTCTGGAATTCTCTTGATTGGTTTTACAAGTTTCTATTTAAATAAAAAATTAAGTGGTATTCTTAAAATGTTTATAGTTCATTGCATGTCATTTATACCTAAATACAGATGTTTTAAAAAGCAGTATAAAGAACTGAGTGGAGATAAACCTAAATGTATAGATTGGAGAATGATTGTGACTGGGCCTTGAATACTGTGGAATTGTAACTTTGTTTTTTGTGCCATGGTTTTTCAAACCAAACAGGTGAGTGAGTATGGCTATAGGCATATTACTTGTTTTACTTGGACCACAATTGCCTTATACATGTAGTGACACGATTGTTTTCAATAAGAACTTCTTCAGTTAAAAAAAAAAGTTTTGGAAATCATTACCTTGTTAATAGAGAAAAGCATAGCCAGCATTGCCTGAATGTGAGAATAGTGGTGTCTATTCATTTTTCCATTTCTCTTTTTCTTCTTATACTTGCTTTATAACCAGTCAGTAAGACAGCCAGGAAAAATAAATTCCATGTTCTCTATGCCCCTAAAACACTTTTTACTATTCTTCTAAATAGAATAGATGTTAATTTATGTTTTTGATTATTGTTATTCCTAAGATTTGTGAGGGTTCACGAATTCCTGATGTTAAGATGCTAACTCAATTTTGAAATAGTTTTCACTTAATTAACTGTAGAGACTATATCTGTACTGTAATTGTATCAAATTCTTATTATATAGGGGTTTCCCTGGGAGCTCAGTTAGTAAAGGATCTGTTTGCAGTGCAGGAGACCAGGGATCGATGTCTGGGTCAGGAAGATCCCCTGGAGAAGGAAATGGCAACCCACTCCAGAATTCTTGCCTGGAAAATCCTAGGGAAGGGGGAGCCTGGAGGGNATGATCTTAGTGTTTTTTTTTTCTTCTTCTGTTTTCCTAATTTATTTATTTTTTAAATTGAATGATAGTTGCTTTATAGAATTTTATTTTCTGTCAAACATCAACATGAATCAATGTTGAGCTTTAAGTCAGCTTTTTCACTCTCCTCTTTCACTTTCATCAAGAGGCTCTCTAGTTCCTCTTCCCTTTCTGCCATAAAGTTGGTATCATCTATATATCTGAGGTTATTAATATTTCTCCCAGCAATCTTGATTCCAGCTTGTGGTTCATCCAGCCTGTAATTTCACATGTTTTAAGTCAGCTTTTTCACTCTCCTCTTTCACTTTCATCAAGAGGCTCTCTAGTTCCTCTTCCCTTTCTGCCATAAAGTTGGTATCATCTATATATCTGAGGTTATTAATATTTCTCCCAGCAATCTTGATTCCAGCTTGTGCTTCATCCAACCTGTAATTTCACATGATGTACTCTGCATCATGTTAAGTAAGCAAGGTGACAATATGTAGCCTTGACATACTCCTTTCTCACTTTGGAACAAGTCTGATACCTCATGTCCAGTTCTAAGTGTTGCTTCTTTACCTGCATACAGATTTCTCAGCAGTCAGTTAAGGTGGTCTGGTATTCCCATCACTTCAAGAATTTTCCACTGTTTGATGTGATCCACACGGTCAAAAGCTTTAGAATAGTCAGTGAAGCAGAAGTAGATGTTTTTCTGGAATTCTCTTGATTGGTTTTACAAGTTTCTATTTAAATAAAAAATTAAGTGGTATTCTTAAAATGTTTATAGTTCATTGCATGTCATTTATACCTAAATACAGATGTTTTAAAAAGCAGTATAAAGAACTGAGTGGAGATAAACCTAAATGTATAGATTGGAGAATGATTGTGACTGGGCCTTGAATACTGTGGAATTGTAACTTTGTTTTTTGTGCCATGGTTTTTCAAACCAAACAGGTGAGTGAGTATGGCTATAGGCATATTACTTGTTTTACTTGGACCACAATTGCCTTATACATGTAGTGACACGATTGTTTTCAATAAGAACTTCTTCAGTTAAAAAAAAAAGTTTTGGAAATCATTACCTTGTTAATAGAGAAAAGCATAGCCAGCATTGCCTGAATGTGAGAATAGTGGTGTCTATTCATTTTTCCATTTCTCTTTTTCTTCTTATACTTGCTTTATAACCATTCAGTAAGACAGCCAGGAAAAATAAATTCCATGTTCTCTATGCCCCTAAAACACTTTTTACTATTCTTCTAAATAGAATAGATGTTAATTTATGTTTTTGATTATTGTTATTCCTAAGATTTGTGAGGGTTCACGAATTCCTGATGTTAAGATGCTAACTCAATTTTGAAATAGTTTTCACTTAATTAACTGTAGAGACTATATCTGTACTGTAATTGTATCAAATTCTTATTATATAGGGGTTTCCCTGGGAGCTCAGTTAGTAAAGGATCTGTTTGCAGTGCAGGAGACCAGGGATCGATGTCTGGGTCAGGAAGATCCCCTGGAGAAGGAAATGGCAACCCACTCCAGAATTCTTGCCTGGAAAATCCTAGGGAAGGGGGAGCCTGGAGGGCTACAATCCATGGAGGGTCACAAGAGTCTATATATCTCATTAAATAAAAATATTCACCCTGCCCAACTATATTTTAATATAGTCCTTATTATCTTTCCAAAGATTATAACTTGGTAATAAGGAGATGATGGTCTGAGCCACAGTCAGCTCCTGGTCTTGTTTTTGTTGACTGTATAGAGCTTCTCCATCTTCGGCTGCAAAGAATATAATCAATCTGATTTCGGTGTTGACCATCTGATGATGTCCATGTGTAGAGTCTTCTCTGTGTTGTTGGAAGAGGGTGTTTGCTATGACCAGTGCATTTTCTTGGCAAAACTCTATTAGTCTTTGCCCTGCTTCATTCCACATTCCAAGGCCAAATTTGCCTGTTACTGCAGGTGTTTCTTGACTTCCTACTTTAGCATTCCAGTCCCCTATAATGAAAAGGACATCTTTTTTGGGTGTTAGTTCTAAAAGGTCTTGTAGGTCTTCATAAAACCGTTCAACTTCAGCTTCTTTAGCATTACTGGTTGGGGCATAGGCTTGGATAACTGTGATATTGAATGATTTACCTTGGAGTCGAACAGAGATCATTCTGTCATTTTTGAGATTGCATGCAAGTACTGCATTTCGGACTCTTTTGTTGACCATGATGGCTACTCCGTTTCTTCTGAGGGATTCCTGCCTGCAGTAGTAGATATAATGGTCATCTGAGTTAAATTCACCCATTCCAGTCCATTTTAGTTCGCTGATTCCTAGAATGTCGACGTTCACTCTTGCCATCTCTTGTTTGACCACTTCCAATTTGCCTTGATTCATGGACCTGACA
>SJYX01008215.1:17703-43699 GCA_006410675.1 Oreotragus oreotragus | reverse complement strand
GCTTACTCCTTGGAAGAAAAGTTATGACCAACCTAGATAGTATATTCAAAAGCAGAGACATTACTTTGCCGACTAAGGTCCATCTAGTCAAGACTATGGTTTTTCCTGTGGTCATGTACGGATGTGAGAGTTGGACTGTGAAGAAGGCTGAGTGCCGAAGAATCGATGCTTTTGAACTGTGGTGTTGGAGAAGACTCTTGAGAGTCCCTTGGACTGCAAAGAGATCCAACCAGTCCATTCTGAAGGAGATCAACCCTGGGATTTCTTTGGAAGTAATGATGCTAAAGCTGAAACTCCAGTACTTTGGCCACCTCATGAGAAGAATTGACTCATTGGAAAAGACTCTGATGCTGGGAGGTATTGGAGGCACGAGGAGAAGAGAACGACTGAGGATGAGATGGCTGGATGGCATCACGGACTCGATGAACGTGAGTCTGACTGAACTCCTGGAGATAGTGATGGACAGGGAGGCCTGGCATGCTGCGATTCATGGGGTCGCAAATAGTCGGACGCGACTGAGCGACTGAACTGAACTGAACTGAAAGATTATAAAGCCAGAAGAATAAACTAGATTAGAATACGAATCTACATATACACAATTTCTTCTGTCTTCTAAACAGTTTGCAAAACTTGGTTGCCTGAGTCATTGCTGCTGCTGCTGCTAAGTCACTTCAGTTGTGTCCGACTCTGTGTGACCCCATAGACGGCAGCCCACCAGGCTCCCCCATCCCTGGGATTCTCCAGGCAAGAACACTGGAGTNAGCTATTGACACAGAAAAGGTGTTTAGGAAAGACACAGCAATTAAAGTTGTTAAACACATGCTATATGCTAAGTCACTTCAGTCGTGTCCGACTCTGTGTGACCCCATAGACGGCAGCCCACCAGGCTCCCCCATCCCTGGGATTCTCCAGGCAAGAACACTGGAGTGGGTTGCCATTTCCTTCTCCACTGCATGAAAGAGAAAAGTGAAAGTGAAGTCACAGTCTGTCCGACTGTTAGCGACCCCATGGACTGCAGCCCACCAGGCTACTCCGTCCATTGGATTTTCCAGGCAAGAGTACTGGGGTGGGGTGCCATTGCCTGAATCATTACTAAGTATATAATTATAATGAATTTCACGCAATAAGGGTGACACTTTCAAATTAGGAAAAGAAAAAGCTGAATAGTAAGTTGAGTGTTTGTGTATTAAAGACCCAGCTCACTCCCAAAGGAAAAAAAAAAATCAGCTTTTACTTTTTTAGCTCGGCATTCCATAAACTTATTTGATGAGTCCTTTATAAAACATCATTTAATATAGCATGGCTTATTAGTTTTCTGCAACACACAATTTGAGGAACATTGATGCTAGAGCATTTCAGCATATGCTATTTACAAATCACCTATATATAAACAGGAGTCAATATTCCAACTGACAAGATAATTAGTATTAAATACTTGTAGATGAGGCCCCGAATATTAATTTGAATAAAGACAGTGAAGGACAGGGAGGCCTGGCATGTTGCAGTCCATGGGAACACAAAGATTCAAACATGACTGAGTGACTGAACACCTATTTAAACATTTCACAAACATTCCCTAATCATTACTTCTTAAACCAGTGACCAAAAGACTCCAAACCACAAATAAGGAAATATTTCAAGTAGAAACAAGTGATTAAGAGAGTCAACTGTTACAAAGAACTCAAAACAAGAATGAGGTTGTTTTAGAGCATTTAAGATATTTCATGCCCTAGCAATGACTTGAATTGAGATTTTAAACAAATGAGGAATTAGAGACAGTAAGTTAAGAAGATACATATTCTATTTTGAAAAAGGAAAGTTGGATTATCCATAACAGGGTTCTGTTTTTAAGATGATAAGATTTAAAGATAGCTATTGACACAGAAAAGGTGTTTAGGAAAGACACAGCAATTAAAGTTGTTAAACACATGCTATATGCTAAGTCACTTCAGTCGTGTCTGACTCTGTGTGACCCCATAGACAGCAGCCCACCAGGCTCCCCCATCCCTGGGATTCTCCAGGCAAGAACACTGGAGTGGGTTGCCATTTCCTTCTCCACTGCATGAAAGAGAAAAGTGAAAGTGAAGTCGCTCAGTCTTTCCGACTGTTAGCGACCCCATGGACTGCAGCCCACCAGGCTACTCTGTCCATTGGATTTTCCAGGCAAGAGTACTGGGATGGGGTGCCATTGCCTTCCCCGTGTTAAAGACATATACATACAAAAAAGCAAGCTCTAACAAGGGTCAAGAATGAGTTGAATGTAAACTGCAGGTGAAGTCATATGTGGCTGGGAGATTATACATTAATACACTATTTTTTAGAGAACTATTTAGCTATATAAAATAAGAAATTCAATTGTTAGCCAGGCTTTGGGTCCTCAACACAATTTGATAATTTATCCTAAGTAAATAATTCAAAGGACAGATATTTTTACACAGACAATTTTGCTACATTGTTATTTATAATAGTGGAACATATATTCTTTGGTTTCCATGTATTTTTGGATAAGGAGTAGAATACTCAATTCCTCTTTGTACTTTGCTAATGTACAACTTATTAATATTGAGTAATACTAAATAATCAATACTTTCATACTTTAATAAGTTGTGCTCTAGACAAAAATGTAATTGTATTCAATTTAAAACTGAATTTTGTTTTTATATCAAAACTAATTTTTGAAGGTGCTAATGCCCTGCATTTGAATGAGATATTTTAACATTTTATTATTATTCTAATTCTAATTATTATTCTAATGCTGATTCTGACATAACTCTTTAGAATTCCTTCTCTGGGGATCTTCCCAATCCGGGGATCAAACCCAGGTCTCCCACATTGCAGACAGATGCTTTGCCCTCTTAGTCACCAGGGAAGCCCGTCCTAACAACACAACAGTAATTTTACTAATTTACTCTCATTCTAGGATTCGCTTAAAAACACAGCCATCTGATGTCAGTCAAGATTGTATGATATAGATATCAGTGTATCTTATTTCAGAAAATATGGCCTTCCAGCTGCATCTATTCATGTACTACTCTGACTGAATTCCTTGGCCTTAAGGTCAATAGCTTTACTTCTTCCTCTTCCATAAGAGCTGTTGCCTTGTTTATTAAGTTCATTCTCATGTTTTGAAATGTGATGTCTTACATCAGTATGTGTGTTTTTCACCTGGCCAAAATTACCTATCTTTCCTGACCAAAAATACCTGTCTGTGGTTTTATCAATATGGCATATGGTCCTACTCGTTGCTGTAATTGGTGATCTATCTATGTCTTATCAGTATGTCATAATTAGCAGGCGCATGTGGAGGTTTCGTACATAGAGATGAAGGGTGCATTCTGCATTGTTAGTGCTTTTCTTTAGATCCCGTGGCTTATTCATCATTTTGAAACATGCAGTTAACCATTCTCACCCACAGGGATTACTGAGTGTCAATATCAATGACATCTCATCCTCTAGCGCCTTCCTCAGCACTAAAGGTCATTACACCTTCACCATGATTTCCAGCCTAGGAAACATTTAGAAATGATCTGTTAAACTGATTTCCATGCCAATATTATTGTGGATCCTAACCAGTTCCTGTTTTATGTATTTTATATAATAAATTTCATTTGAAATAATGTTTAATTTCAAACAATGATAATATGGGCAAAAATTTTAGGTAGAAGAAATCTTTGGGTTATTTTACATCTTAAATCACACTATAATAATCATCTAATTATGCAAATATAATCAAAATAATAATCATTATTTATGGGGAAAAAGTAAAACTGAAAAATATTGTATTGCAATTGTAGACTTATACTCTCTTTCATTTCAAATAAAGTGTTATGTCAGGAAATTGTTTGACTAGGCATGACTTTGTTTCTGTTTTAACTGAGAAATACTGTGATTAGTTTTATAAGACCATGAATTTGTAATTTTGCCAAATGGCAAGCTTATGCAAATTCTCCAGAAATGTTTATTTTTTTTTCTAATGATAATTATAGTTTCTATGTCTTAAGTACATGTAATGTGCCCAGCACTGTGGATATATTGTCTAATTAATTTTTCAGACAACCCCATGAGAAATTTTATTGCCATTTCCACATGTAGATAAGACAATCAAAGAGAAGTTAAGTAATTTTTGATAAAGATCATTCAGCTAAGAAGAGTGAAAGTCAATATTTGAAGGGAGACATCGTTGAGTCCAAAGTTGGTGTGTCCTTCCATTACATTATTCTTCCTCTGTCTGGTAGTTTAAGAGAGAGAGAGAAAGAGGGTATGAAGAAGAGTGTTTTAGCTTTGGGGGATACTTAGAGGCTAGAGCAAAACATACACATACACACACACACACATCACACACTCACGCATTATCACAAATATTCTTTAAATGTTGAATTAAAATATATACATATATTTTCTAAGTATATATGTGACTATGTACATGTGTGCACACATATGTATATNGCAGCCCACCAGGCTCCCCCATCCCTGGGATTCTCCAGGCAAGAACACTGGAGTGGGTTGCCATTTCCTTCTCCACTGCATGAAAGAGAAAAGTGAAAGTGAAGTCGCTCGGTCTTTCCGACTGTTAGCGACCCCATGGACTGCAGCCCACCAGGCTACTCTGTCCATTGGATTTTCCAGGCAAGAGTACTGGGATGGGGTGCCATTGCCTTCCCCATGTTAAAGACATATACATACAAAAAAGCAAGCTCTAACAAGGGTCAAGAATGAGTTGAATGTAAACTGCAGGTGAAGTCATATGTGGCTGGGAGATTATACATTAATACACTATTTTTTAGAGAACTATTTAGCTATATAAAATAAGAAATTCAATTGTTAGCCAGGCTTTGGGTCCTCAACACAATTTGATAATTTATCCTAAGTAAATAATTCAAAGGACAGATATTTTTACACAGACAATTTTGCTACATTGTTATTTATAGTAGTGGAACATATATTCTTTGGTTTCCATGTATTTTTGGATAAGGAGTAGAATACTCAATTCCTCTTTGTACTTTGCTAATGTACAACTTATTAATATTGAGTAATACTAAATAATCAATACTTTCATACTTTAATAAGTTGTGCTCTAGACAAAAATGTAATTGTATTCAATTTAAAACTGAATTTTGTTTTTATATCAAAACTAATTTTTGAAGGTGCTAATGCCCTGCATTTGAATGAGATATTTTAACATTTTATTATTATTCTAATTCTAATTATTATTCTAATGCTGATTCTGACATAACTCTTTAGAGTTCCTTCTCTGGGGATCTTCCCAATCCAGGGATCAAACCCAGGTCTCCCACACTGCAGACAGATGCTTTGCCCTCTTAGTCACCAGGGAAGCCCGTCCTAACAACACAACAGTAATTTTACTAATTTACTCTCATTCTAGGATTCGCTTAAAAACACAGCCATCTGATGTCAGTCAAGATTGTATGATATAGATATCAGTGTATCTTATTTCAGAAAATATGGCCTTCCAGCTGCATCTATTCATGTACTACTCTGACTGAATTCCTTGGCCTTAAGGTCAGTAGCTTTACTTCTTCCTCTTCCATAAGAGCTGTTGCCTTGTTTATTAAGTTCATTCTCATGTTTTGAAATGTGATGTCTTACATCAGTATGTTTGTTTTTCACCTGGCCAAAATTACCTATCTTTCCTGACCAAAAATACCTGTCTGTGGTTTTATCAATATGGCATATGGTCCTACTCGTTGCTGTAATTGGTGATCTATCTATGTCTTATCAGTATGTCATAATTAGCAGGCGCATGTGGAGGTTTCGTACATAGAGATGAAGGGTGCATTCTGCATTGTTAGTGCTTTTCTTTAGATCCCTTGGCTTATTCATCATTTTGAAACATGCAGTTAACCATTCTCACCCACAGGGATTACTGAGTGTCAATATCAATGATATCTCATCCTCTAGCGCCTTCCTCAGCACTAAAGGTCATTACACCTTCACCATGATTTCCAGCCTAGGAAACATTTAGAAATGATCTGTTAAACTGATTTCCATGCCAATATTATTGTGGATCCTAACCAGTTCCTGTTTTATGTATTTTATATAATAAATTTCATTTGAAATAATGTTTAATTTCAAACAATGATAATATGGGCAAAAATTTTAGGTAGAAGAAATCTTTGGGTTATTTTACATCTTAAATCACACTATAATAATCATCTAATTATGCAAATATAATCAAAATAATAATCATTATTTATGGGGAAAAAGTAAAACTGAAAAATATTGTATTGCAATTGTAGACTTATACTCTCTTTCATTTCAAATAAAGTGTTATGTCAGGAAATTGTTTGACTAGGCATGACTTTGTTTCTGTTTTAACTGAGAAATACTGTGATTAGTTTTATAAGACCATGAATTTGTAATTTTGCCAAATGGCAAGCTTATGCAAATTCTCCAGAAATGTTTATTTTTTTTTCTAATGATAATTATAGTTTCTATGTCTTAAGTACATGTAATGTGCCCAGCACTGTGGATATATTGTCTAATTAATTTTTCAGACAACCCCATGAGAAATTTTATTGCCATTTCCACATGTAGATAAGACAATCAAAGAGAAGTTAAGTAATTTTTGATAAAGATCATTCAGCTAAGAAGAGTGAAAGTCAATATTTGAAGGGAGACATCGTTGAGTCCAAAGTTGGTGTGTCCTTCCATTACATTATTCTTCCTCTGTCTGGTAGTTTAAGAGAGAGAGAGAAAGAGGGTATGAAGAAGAGTGTTTTAGCTTTGGGGGATACTTAGAGGCTAGAGCAAAACATACACATACACACACACACACATCACACACTCACGCATTATCACAAATATTCTTTAAATGTTGAATTAAAATATATACATATATTTTCTAAGTATATATGTGACTATGTACATGTGTGCACACATATGTATATATATTCATTAAATGTTAAGTTTTTAAGTGTTATTAAATAATTTGAAACAAAAATTATTTGTAGCTGACTTATTTACTCAATGATACAGTTTTGCTTGGGAAAAAAAAAAAACAACAGATTTTTCTCTGTGCTTCTAGAGTGCTTCATGCTTCACTGTTCTCAAAGAAACTTATCCTTTTGAAGACAGTCTTGCAAAATTTGAATACACATTATGATCATAGATCTGTCTGATATTCAGGAAGCTTTTTCAGTTTTCTCACTTCTTTGGCATAACAAGATTCCATAAAAAGCACATGGTTACAAAGTGTTGATTAGATCAAGTTGGGTGGAATGGGTAACACCTTGGAAGACAGACCACATTAGAAATCAAAATAACTTCAGAAATTTTGGAAAGCAGCCATAAACAAACAGGATAAACTGGTATCTCCTGATAAAGAAGTAAAACTAAGAAAGCAAACTGAAAATTGCATATGATTAGTTACTTGTGTCTTTCAAGCAGTAAAAAGGAAAGCCCAAGGTGCTGCTAATATACTCTATCTGCTTTAACGCACACACTTTTGCATATTCACCAGCCCTTTGGGATGGAGGGTGAATGTAGTGTGCTTGCAATCTCAGTGACTTTGTCAGTGCTGACCTCCTCTCGGCTCCTGGCAGTGACCATGCTGGCACCAACACAGAACTGCTCACTGTGCAAAATCCTGTGAGAATATGATGCAGAGGAATATCATAGCTTCTTTCCATATTAGCAAGTGGAATTTGAAATTCTTCTTTCATGATTCTAAACTTGGTGGTTGAAAAGCACGGAATCAGAAAGCTCTCTTTTGCCATCATGTGAGTGATAGTAACAATTATTAGCATTTATTAACAAGTTTAATAGTAGCTAAATATTACAGGGTGCTTTCTAGGTCTTGTTGTCTTTTCTGCATGAGTTCTTCATGGTGTCAGCACTATTTTACAAAGGTAAAATGATCACCTCAGGGAAACCTACCCTTTTTAAAGAAATTAAATATTAATGTCACGATGATCTGGTAGGGGTTAATGTCAGGATTCAACACAGGTGTGCGCTGGCTACAGACTATACATTTTAAACGTCTCCTTCTGCCATTGGCTTCTCTGCATCTCTTCAAATACATACTTTCTGTGACAGAGGGATTCAAGTCATCTCCCCTTCAGTTGGTATCTTCTGGATCTTAGGGGTTCTAGGGTGCTCAAGGGATTCCTCTCCAGCGCCTTGTACCTGACAACCCAGTTCTTCCTCCAGTACAATCTGCCTTCCACTAATGACTTTTTCTGATTAGGACACCTGAGGAAAATTTTGCCTCCTTTGATTGAACATTTTTACCCTCCACTCAGGTCTAAGGAGAGAAATAATTCTTTCCACCTTTGATTTCTCCCTCCTTACTTGTTCTCCTGATGCTATTTCACCTAATATAAAAATGCTGTGCATGTGTGCTTACATGGTAAATTGCTTCAACCGTGTCCCTCCCTTTGTGACCCCATGGACTGTAACCCACCAGACTCCTCTGCCCATGGAATTCTCCAGGCAAGAATATGGAGTGGGTTGCATGCCCTCCTTCAGGGTATAAAAATGCTATGGAATATTTATCTTTCTTCCTAGGGTGATTTGTACTAAATGAGAAAAATTATAGGCCTCAGAAGTGAAATAATCCAAGGATTACATGGAAAAACAAATTCTCAAATTTGGGGGAAGTCAAGCCCTGGATAAAATCTAAATATCCAAAGGGAAAAAAAGATACAAGGGCAAGTGAATATTTTAAGACACATGATAGTAATGGGCTACCAGATTCTATTTTCATTAATGACACAAATGTGGGGGGAGAGCAAATTAGCCAAGGTGGCCTGTACAGGCTCTCTCGCCCCACATTTTCTAAAGGATGACTACGTAACCCCTGAGTGCCTTTGCAGCACCGCGCATGAACGTCAGGAACCATTCGCTGCGTCACCAGCTGCTTGTGTGCAGAATGCCTGTAGGAGCTTCACCGTGAAGGGCCTGGCTGCTGCTGCACCGGAGCTGCATTGGAGTGTGAGGCTATGTTTTGGCTAGGAAATGGCAACCCACTCCAGTACTCTTGCCTGGAGAATCCCATGGAGGGAGGAGCCTGGTAGGCTACAGTCCATGGGGTCGCAAAGGGTCGGACACGACTGAGCGACTTCACTTCACTTCACTTCATGGTTATGTGATGGCTGTTGCTACAGCTGCAGCATCAGCCAGGAGAACAGCTGTGTTCCGGCTACCATGCCAGCCAGGAGAGAATAACCATGTCTGCAGTTCCTGTGGCTCTGCGTTGTCTTCTTCCTGCCTCTTAGTTCACACTTTGCCTACGCAGGGTTCAACGTACAGTGCAGGCAGTGTGAATAGCAACACAATTGGTGCTGTGAACAGGAATACACAGAAGAAATCACAAGCTAAAATTAATCCGTGTAATAAGTGCTTACAATGTATCAGCCATTTGGCTAGATGCTGGAGGTGGTGGTGGTGGAGGTGGTGAATCAAAGCCCCTGCCCTCAGAGAGCCTGGGAGGATACAACATCAGTGAGGTGTAATTAGAATAAATGTAACAAATACTATGGTAGTGGCCAGCAGGGAACAATAGTAGTGACTATGGGAGGTGATACCTATTTAATCCCAGGAATTACAGAGGAGAATTTCTTTGGTAAATGACTTTTGAGTCAAATCTTTTGAGGAATAACTTCAATAACCATGTTTCTGATCCACCTAACACACTGATCTCTTAGTTGTTTGATATCTTTATGTCTGATAATAAAAAGGCAATATGCCCCAAAACACTTGACTTATGATATGTAGAAGTTAGATAAGAAATTATTATAGGGATTATCAGTAATGATAAACACAAAAGGTTCTGAAAACTTTAGCCCAGTATTATCTTTCTGTATGACTCAATATATACAATCAACTCCAGAGTGCAATCTGTATAAAATGAAGAAATCGCATGCAGCCTCTAAAGTGGCTTATTCTTTCATTATCAAAAGAGGGTCTGAAAAACTGGAACAATTTTTCTTTCCATGATATGCATGACACTTCTTGCCAAACTCTTGATCTCATTATTACTGGAAACTTCTTTCTCCTATAGAATAAGCCTACAATTTCCAAATTTATAGCAGTAGCTCAGGCATTTTTCAGAGCTATAGGTCTGTAATTCAACTTGTTTTTCAACATCTAGACTACATCTGTCACACAAACTAAGATGTTCAAAAGTGAGATAACTATTTATCTGTCCTCAAATTTACTTCACTAGGTCACCTAATATGAAGAACTGACTTATTGGAAAAGACACTGATGCTGGGAAAGATTAAAGACGGGAGGAGAAGGGGACATCAAAGGATAAGATGATTGGCTGGCACCACTAACTCGATGGACGTGAGTTTGAGTAAGCTCTGGTGGTTGATGATGGACAGGGAGGCCTGGCGTGCTGCAGTCCATGGGGTTGCAGAGTTGGACACAACTGAGCAACTGAACTTACTTCACTTGTCCCTCTTTTGAGTCCCAACAAGGAATTACAGACAGCTGTTATTTGCTCCTTTTAAATAGCTTTGAAATTTGAAATAAAATGGAGTCATTTTGATCTTAAGTGGCCTCTGCCTGCAAGGGCTTGCAGCAGGGCTTGGGTTCCCAGCCAGAGACTGGGCTGGGTCATGAAAATACCAGTTCCTAGCAACTAGCAACTAGACTAGCGATCAGTGACAAGGGCCCTGACCCTTCAGCTTTGCAATAAAGAATTCCCATAAAGATGGAAAGTAGCAAACCAAGTAGAGTGCTTATTAGGAGGAAAAAGAGAATAGTACACATGGATAGACCCAGGGGCAGCCTTAGAGGGAGCATCCTTGAGGCATGCTCTAGTAGCAGTTTGAATTATTTTTATGGAGTATTCCTGGTTTCCTTTGCCCAGTCTTGATTTGCCTGGTTCATAGTCCATATTTGGTATATCTCAGGATCCTCTCATGTGTATGCACACATCTCTTAGCCAAGATGTATTTTAGCAAAAAGGGGTCTGGGTAGAATACCCCTTGGCATAACTCCCCTTTGGCCTCCAAGGGACCTTTTCTGTGCATATGTGCTCAGGGCGATCTCCTGACGTCTAAAACTAGAAATATACGGTCTGGTCAGGGCTCAGCCTCCTCACTTAATTGCCCTGCTATTGGCTTGGAGTTCCAGTCAATAGAAAGTGAATTTCCAATTGCTTTATCCTTGAGGGGGGTGTTCCCATCTGCTTCCTGCCTCAATTTATGTCAAGGGGTTTAAAAATGGAGCTGGGAAGGGATTAATAAAGTGGACAATCCACACATCCTCCCCAGGTGGAACCACAAACTTTTGAAAAGGGCCAGATCACAAATATTCCAAGGATTCTGCAAGAACACCTACAGCTTGTCGCAAAAATGGTCTTCTGTCTCCTTTTAGCACTCAGGTTGTGTTTAGCCAAGACTAGCTTCTGCGTCCAACGCCAGTTAAGATTCTTTGCAATGCAAAATTCCTTCCTTTGCCTTTAAAAGACCTAGTTTTTACACCCTAGTGGAACACTGTTTCAGTTGTTACCCAAAACTGTGTGCCTCAAGTTGCAATTCATTATCCTCAAATAAAAGACTTTTGCTTGATGTTTGCCTCCTAGGTTTATTTAGATTGACATGCATGATGTAGAGGTGGGACCTATAGCAATCTCACCACCTCAGATGTTTGCTGGAATTAGTGTGCTGTTTACAGGGGCTGTCGTGCTCACCATTCCCTGGAACTGTCGTTCCCTTTGAGTGTGAGTCCTCTGAGGCTCCAGTCTCCCTTCTTTCATTTGAGGTTATGGTCACAGCCTTTGGGATCAGGCAGATTCTTCCCCTGGCAGGTGGTTATTTCACAGGTACCAGGGCTTGCGATTAAGTTACTGAAGTGGATTCCCCATGGAGGAATACCATGACTTCTGTATATGCGTCTTTAATCATGACTGTACTCTTCTAAGTTCCGCTGACAGGATTATTCTCCCTCAGAGACCTGAATTAGTCTTATGATTAAAAACTGTGTTCCTTCACCCCTCACCTTATAAATTTCTGTCTTGACCAACCAATAGCCCCAAAGATGATTTTCCATTTCAGTGGCCACAATGCGGCTCTTTAGAAGTCTCCAAAATTAAGAGCTGTGCACCAGCCCATTTCCTCTGTGTGTGCAAAAAGAGGGGAATGCCGAGTGCTTATTCCAAGTCATGGAGATCAACACTAATGCCTTACCTATTAATATTACAGTGAACAATAAGATCTTTAGCCAGATATATTCTCGATGTAGAAGGACCATTTAAGTAGCATCAACCCTTACAAAATCAGCTGAGGAAATGGTTATGGGCTCTCCATTCATCATCTTTTTCCCATACAGTAGAATCCTTGCTCAATTCTCATTATACTCAACACCTTTCAGTAACCCAACTTGCCTCATGTGAAATAGTGTTACTGAGTTTCCCTCATATTACTGTTTTCCACTGCAATAACCTCAACCTTGCAAGTTTCATCTCTTTCAGTTCACTTCAGTCTCTCAGTCTTGCCTGACTCTCTATGACCCCATGGACTGCAGCACGCCAGGCCTCCCTGTCCATCACCAACTCCTGGAGTTTACTCAAACTTGTGTTCGTTTGTTAGACCTCATGGTCTTTTCCTGGGACCCGTCTCTCCAAAGACCACCAAGACTCAGATTCGATGCAAACAGCAAGAGGATTTATTAAGCCGGCGCGCCAGGGTTCAGTCACCTCCGAGGAGGAACGAACCTCAAACAGTGGTTACAGAGCAGTATTTAAGCATAAGAGTTACAAACAGGTGCAGGTAGGGTGGGGAGCGCCCGATTGGTGGGCAGGTTTGGACCTTTACGTGGATAGGTCTGTACGCTTATCAGGTTGAAACGGCTGATAGGACCACATTACCACATTTCAATGGTTAGCTAATTCTCGGAAAAACACTCTCCTGGAAAGTCCCTGAGGGAAAAGCAAACAGCCTCTCTAGGGGGTCCCTGAGGGGGTCGGCCTGGAGGCCTGAGATAAGAGTTTGCTGCCTGAGTGAGCCTAAAGGCCTCATTCCATGAGATAAGGGCCCATTGCTTATAGTTAGCAAAATTTTAACTTTCCTTCTCATTCCCCTCTTCTTCTTGTCCGGATTTCAATCTTGAAATTCATAGACCGAGGTCTTCCTGGGAGAGTGCCGCATAGTGCCATCTCAGCATGAGTACTTGTATAGCACTTATCCTGTCCCTGATAAATGAAATTAACCGGTTGAGGACACAGGGCCCTATAGTTAGGAGGAGGAATAAAATGATTAAGGGCCCCATCAGGGTGGACACCAAGGTGGCAAACCACGGGGTCTTATTGAACCAGGACTCGAACCATCCTTGGGAATTTTCCCTGTCCTTCTGCCTGGCGGCTAGCCTCTCCTTTAGCTTGTTCATGGAATCTTTAATAACTCCGGAATGATCTACGTAAAAACAACATTCNCCTAAAGGCCTCATTCCATGAGATAAGGGCCCATTGCTTATAGTTAGCAAAATTTTAACTTTCCTTCTCAGCAGCAGGGCTCTATTTGTATGTGATTCGAAAATAAGTAGAATAACAATCTGTTGTTAAGAAGAGGTGCAGCGTGTAGTTAAGGGTACAGAAGCTAGATTGGACTGCCTGGGTTTGAAGTGTTTGCCACTTACTAGCTGTGTGCCTCTGAGCAAATCTCTAAACCTTTCTGTGCCTCAGTTTCCCTATCTGCCGAATGGGGATGGTAACGATATTTACCTTTATGATTGTTGTAAGGACTAGACTTAAAATATGTAACTAATTTAGAATACTGTCTTAAGAGTCCAAGCTATTAATACTGCATTTGCAATAAAACCATAAGGGAAATTTTAAACACAATATTCAGAAGCATTGTAACTTTTCGAAGCAAGGAGTTTGATAGGTTCAGAGCTGGGTATATGGGGGTCTCAAAGGTGCTAGTTAAGTTCTATTTTTTAAAGTTGGGTAATGGATATATTTTTGTTGTTTTATTACACTTCATAACTTACATGTAAACTGTCTTTTAAAATATCTATCAAATAGTGCGTAATTTTTTAAAGGTGAAAAAATCCTCCACCAAATATATTAAAATTTGTGACTCTTATGATCTTGCAGTACTCTCTGTTTCAGCTAAGGTTGCCCCTCCCCGACTTTCCTAGCATCCCCTGGAGGTAGTGACCTTTCAGACTTGGCCTGAGTGGCTCCTTTCAGGAGACTTTCCCAGACACCTGTACCCTGTGAGGCCCTGGGCCCAGCCCACATCACATGATCCTCCTGGAGTTACTCAGCAACCTTGTGCTGTTATCTTTACACATATCTTAACTTTTAAAATTCTATCCTTTTGAATGAGCATCACACTTAAAACCTTTAACAATTAGTATATGTTTACTTTGGGCTTCCCTGGTGGCTCAGCGATAAAGAATCCACCTGCAATGCAGACACTGCAGGAGACACAGATTCAGTCCCTGGGTTGGGAAGATCCCCTGGAGGCAGGCATGGCAAGCCACCCCAGTATTCTTGCCTGGAGAATCCCATGGACAGAGCAGCCTGGCGGGCTATAGTTCATGAGGTTGCAAAGAGTTGGACACGACTGAAGCAACTCAGCACACACACATGCACACATACGCTTACTTTAGAAAAAAGATACTTGTGCAAAAAAGAAAACGGTATTCTCACAATATCATCACTCAGCTATAACCACTGTTAATATCCTGATGTATGTCCTTCAGGACTTTATATTCTATTATACATTTAAAAACAAAATTACATTATAAAGTAGTGCTACTAAATGATATCCTTTTAAAACTTAATATACTGGAAACATCTTTTTTTTTGGAGAAGATTTCATTGCAGGAATAAACAGAAGAGATTCAACGGTTGCTTAGTCAACAGAAAAGAGGCAGAGTTTACTATAAGGATGCCTGGCGCTAAGGAACACAGGATCCACGAGACCCTAGAAGGCATTGCAGGTAAGACAGGCAGCAGGAGTTTGAGAAGGCCTTCTAGGGCTCCACCATTAGAATGATTACATGTCACTGTGTATCCGGGCGTTCTCTTCTCTATATTGACAGGCTTCCTTGCCCTAGGTATTATTTTTTAGGTCCTTCAAGCTTCTGCTTTTTCAATTTCTTCTTTCTCATGACCTAAACTTATTGAACCTTTGGCCTTTTTGTGGCCCATTATTACCCTTTCAGTCTCTTTATCGTGTGGAGTTTCACCTTTAGCCTCTCTCTGCCAATTACCTAAATCTCTCTGCAGTTTCTATTTCAGGCTCACAAGACTCAGATTCTGATAGACCGGGACAGTCTTAGGGGCAGGACTTCCGTCTCAGGACTTACGGTGAGTCAGCGGTCAAGAGCCTGGCTGTCCTTGAGCCAGGTGCTCACTGCTGATCTGCTTGGTTGTGAGCTTCCTCTGCCCCCCCTCCCNCTCCTTGCAGTCCAAGGGACTCTCAAGAGTTTTCTCCAACACCACAGTTCAAAAGCATCAATTCTTCAGTTCTCAGCTTTCTTTGTAGTCCAACTCTCACATCCATACATGACCACTGGAAAAATCATAGCCTTGACTAGATGGACCTTTGTTGCCAAAGTAATGTCTCATCACTTTACCTACTGACAAAACTCCTTATGACTGACTGGCTCTTACTGATCAGTTATTAATCACTAGAGCTATTTATAAGAAATTCCTATTGCTAATGCTGTAGTTTCATGGCTTATTGATGATGGCTCTTACTTGGAAAATGGTGAAGGATAAAATTGTGCTGGTCATGCTATCACCTCTTCCTTTGTGGTAATAGAAGCAGCTTCACTGCTTACCTCTACTTCAGCACAACAGGCAGAGAACTCCATTCTTTATCTTGAGCATGCACCCTAGCAGAAAACAAAACTACGAATTTCCATATGGATAATCACAATGCGTTGGGAGCAGTTCATGACTTTGACATACTTTAGAAGCAAAGATAATTATTGACCTTGGGAGAAAACCAGATTAGGAATGGAAATTGGGTAAACAAATTGTTGGGATCAAACCAATTTTTATCCAGCCTAGTCATCATTAAGGTGCCTGGGCATGAAAAATTAAATTTAGATGAAATAAAAGGAAATAATTTGGCTGATGAGGCTGCAAGGACAACTGCCTTATAAGCCATCCAACCTAAAACTGAAAAGTTATGGTAAATTTTGAATACCTTTCTAAAGAGGAGTCATTGAAAATGATGAAAGATGCCAATCTAAGGCATCACATTAAAAATACTTTATTGGACTGATAACAGTTGTATTTTTAGCCTGCTAATTAATTTATGGGCTCCCCTGCTGGCTCAGATGGTAAAGCCTCTGCCTGCAATGTGGGAGACCTGGGTTCAATCCCTGAGTTGGGAAGATCCCCTGGAGAAGGAAATGGCAACCCACTCCAGTACTCTTGCCTGGAAAATTCAATGGATGGAGGAGCTTGGTAGGCTATAGTCCATGGGGTCACAAAGAGTCTGACATGACTAAGCGACTTCACTTTCACCTTCAATTAATTTATAGTGTAGCCCAAATAGAAGATTTGCCTTGCCAGAGTCCTTGAAAAGAGTCTTGATGAAATGACTTGTCAGATGATCCAATGGGTGGCAGATAAACTTGGAATTTTCATGAAATATACTGGTGGGGTAATATTTCTAAGGCAGCCAAGAAGGCACAATTAACTAGTGCTGTCTGTCCTATATACATCCCAGGGAAAACTATCCAAACTGCCCTTTGGACATTCTGACTTGCCTAAAGGGAATTTTTAGGTATGTCAAATGGATTTTATCCAGTAGTTTCCTTCCCAAAGCTATAAATGTGGTTTTGTTACAGTTTACATATTTTCTCTTTCAGTTGGAGAATTCCCTTGCCAAAGAGCTACCAATTGGCTGTTGTAAAAATATTCCTAGAAAAGATGATATCCACCTGGACATGTCCTTGGAACTGCATCATGGCTGGGAAACATGTTTTACTGGCCATGTTATGAGATAGATCTGTGAGATTTGGTACATTCTACAACATTTGTATTGTGCTTTTCATCCTCAGTCTTCTAGAGTAATGGAAAGAAACAAGTGGCATTATTATGACTCAACTGGCAAAATTTACAGAGACCTTGAAATTGGCTTGGCATAAGGCATTTCCCCTGGTCTTTTTAAATCTGAAAGTTATCCCCTTTGGGAAACACAAGCTATCAGAATTTGAAATTATTGCTGGCTGACATGCATTTGGCTCTCTCTGTCCTTCAACTAATTAAAAATGACATGCTTTAATATTGTAAAGCACTAATCATAGTTTTATGTAAAAATCCTACCCAGATAGAACTATTTCCACAGTGTGGTCCTGGAAGATGAAGGCAAACCTCATAATCTACAATCAGATCATTTTGTTTTTTAAAAGATTTTTTACAAGTTAGACGGAAAGGTTCTTATCAGGTTCTTATAATTAATTCTTGTGCTGCAAAGCCTAAAGGTATTGATTCTTGGATTTATATTTCTCATTTAAAGAAGGCTACAAAACCTAACTGGGATTCTGAAACAGTTGGAGAAAACACTAACCAGGAAGTGAGACAGATGATATATTGATTTGACAGCTTTCCCAAGATTCGGGACAGGCACATTGTTTTAACCTTATTACTGATCCATTTCATGATAGATATTTTCTATGATACTGATAAATTTACTGAGTTTGATAATACTAATTCAACATTCTTGTTAAGAAAGACCCACTCAGTTGGCTGGTGGTTTCAGAATATCACTTAAATGGCACCCTTCATTGCATCCAAGATGGTGACTAGTCAACATTTTGTTGGAATCTGTTTAATATTAGTTGAAGTTTTTACCTTTCATGAAGGTTCTACTTTTGGTAAATGGGAGATAGTACTCTCGAGAATGATTCCTAAACTATATTCCTAAACTATAGCAAATGGGAGAAATCTCTCATTGCTGGTTATGCCTCCAAAAACCATGATCATCCATATCTAAGGACCTCCTAATTACACACACCACTAATTTCTCCTTGGTTCCCAAAGGTATGGTAGACTTTGTACATTAGCCCTTAAAACCTGCTTAAAGCGTAAAATTATTTGATCTGGTATTTCCACTTTTTTTTTTTTTTTGGTTGTCAATGCCACAAAATCTTTCTCCAAAGCCTTACTCATTTAACATTACAGCCACTTGAGCTCTCCCACTTTTCCTTTGCTTCTAGCATCAAGCAAATGGCTGACCAAAATTTGTAAGAATAGTGATCTCATTTGCCTTTGTCAAACCTTTTGTCACACTAGTTCAAGACAGTTGTCAGCTGGCCCTAAATGGTCTGCAATGGCCACACTGATCTTTGGCTTTATAGTATTCTGAAGTTTATACCTGTCAATTAAAACATGAAAAACCACACCCTTGACCATATAGTACGGGTCCTTTGACTTCAAGTTCTTGTTGAGGAAAAAAAAAAATACAGCCACAATATTACAGCACTAGCTGAGACTTGGCAGACACCTTTTTACACCTTATCTATTCTCCACTGATTTTCATTACCAAAGTATTTGTTTCCTGGATTGGTTAAGTCC
The DNA here is from genome assembly GCA_006410675.1 of Oreotragus oreotragus. Lineage (NCBI taxonomy): Eukaryota > Metazoa > Chordata > Mammalia > Artiodactyla > Bovidae > Oreotragus > Oreotragus oreotragus. The sequence continues at coordinate 25,185 of SJYX01008215.1, read as the reverse complement.
ATATACCCTGTTGATATATTATTTACTGCTAGCCATAATTAAATAAGCAAATTCTACCACTTGACTTGGCTCAATGAAAAATACATCTGGATTCCCTAGCAAAGGTTGTATTAGATAGTCAAATAATATCCAGATTGTCACTTTGTAGAACAGAGTGGCAGCTACAGCCAAAACGTCCTATTGTACATGGATCCACACTTTTGACAAAGCTGAGTTAGAGTTCACAAAAATTAGAACAATACAATAACACAAGACCTTTCTGCTCCAGTGTCTTTCATTGGCTCTTTCCTTATCGATATTTTCCATTGGCTTTCTTCAAGTGTGGGTACTTGGATTAATAATAGCAGGTTTTCAAAGTGACTTCTCATTGCTTTTAGGTTTAAAGTAAATGTATACACAAAATGAATTACAGCTTTTGTGAGATCTGATGCATTTCTACATCATCTTTGGTTTTATCTACTCTCAACATCCATTCTGCTCCCTCTCTCCCCAATCCCACAGATGTCATTGGTCTTCTTTCAAGTTAATTAACACATATTTTTTAAAGCTTCCTTATAACTAACCTAGATAGCATATTAAAAAACAGAGATATTACTTTGCCAAAAAAAGTCCATCTAGTCAAGGCTCTAGTTTTTCCAGTGGTCATGTATGGAAGTGAGAGTTGGACTGTGAAGAAAGCTGAGCACCGAAGAATTGATGCTTTTGAACTGCGGTGTTGGAGAAGACTCTTGAGAGTCCCTTGGACTGCAAGAAGATCCAACCAGTCCATCCTAAAGGAGATTGGTCCTGGGTGTTCATTGGAAGAACTGATGCTGAAGCTGAAACTCCAATACTTCAGCCACCTCATGCGAAGAGTTGACTCATTGGAAAAGACCCTGATGCTGGGAGGGATTGGGGGCAGGAGGAAAAGGGGATGACAGAGGATAAGATGGCTGGATGGGATTACCAACTCGATGCACATGAGTTTGATAAACTCCAGGAGTTGGTGATAGACAGGGAGGCCTGGCGTGCTGTGATTCATGGGGTTGCAAAGAGTCAAACACAACTGAGCCACTGAACTGAAATGAACTGAACTGAACCACACTTTTCCTCTGAAACATTTTAATTCCCTCCCACTCCTTTCACTTTTGAATATTCAGGTCTCAATTTGAATGTCATTTTCCCCAAGAAATTCTCCACTGATATCCAAAGTTTGTATTGTCATTGTATTCCTATCTCTTCATTTACAAATATTTATTAACTGTCACATATGTTCTAGGTGTTGTTGATTTTTGTAATAACTGTCATAAGGGCAGCAACAAAATAAGGAAAGGTCACAGAAACTAGAAGAATACCTTACCCATAACATGTGCCAAAAATTATTTGTTGGATGGGTATTTGAGTTACCAAGAATTTAGACAAGCTAAGAAGAGAAATGAGAGAGTTTTAGGTAGAGATTACAGTGTTAGTGAATCATAAAAATATTCTTAATTAAGGATGAAGAAGTGACTATGTGGTTAAATATGAGAATAGTATGATATCCTTAGTATAACAGATACAGAAATACCTATAGCAAATATTCAGTTCAATTCAGTTCAGTTGCTCAGTTGTGTCTGACTCTTTGCGACCCCATGAAACACAGGATGCCAGGCCCCCCTATCGATCACCAACTCGCAGAGTTTACTCAAACTCATGTCCATTGAGTCAGTGACGCCATCCAACTATCTCATCCTCTGTCATCCCCTTCTCCTCCTTCCTTCAATCTTTCCCAGCATCAGGGTCCTTTCCAATGAGTCAACTCTTCACATCAGGTGGCCAAAGTATTGGAGTTTCAGCTTCAGCATCAGTCCTTCCAATGAATTCCCAGGACTGATCTACTTTAGAATGGACTGGTTGGATCTCCTTGCAGTTTGAGGGACTCTGAAGAGTCTTTTCCAACACCACAGTTCAAAAGCATCAATTCTTTGGTGCTCAGCTTTCTTCACAGTCCAACTCTCACATCCATACATGACCACAGGAAAAACCAGAGCCTTGACTAAACGGACCTTTGTTGGCAAAATACGCTGTCTAGGTTGGTCATAGCTTTCCTTCCAAGGAGCAAGCGTCTTTTAATTTCATGGCTGCAATTACCATCTGCAGTGATTTTGGAGTCCCCCAAAATAAAGTCTGACACTGTTTTCACTGTTTCCCCATCTATTTCCCATGAAGTGATGGGACCAGATGCCATGATCTTTGTTTTCTGAATGTTGAGCTTTAAGCCAACTTTTTCACTCTCCTCTTTCACTTTCATCAATTAATCCTAATATATAACAGAACTATAGCTGTCTCTTATACACATCTGACTTCACTTTCACTTTCTTTTTCATTATTGAATATCTGGAAGTTCACGGTTCAAGTATTGCTGGAGCCTGGCTTGGAGAATTTTGAGCGTTACTTTACTAGCGTGTGAGATGAGTGCTATTGTGTGGTAGTTTGAGCATGTTTTGGCATTGCCTTTCTTTGGGATTGGAATGAAAACTGACCTTTTTGCTGCGTTTTTCAAATTTGCTGGCATATTGAGTGCAACACTTTCACAGCATCATCTTTTACAATTTGAAGTAACTCAACTGGAATTCCATCACCTCCACTAGCTTAGTTTGTAGTGATGCTTCCTAAGGCCCATTTGACTTCATATTCCAGGATGTCTGGCTCTAGGTGAGTGATATATATAGCAAATATAGCACATACTTACGAAATGCATCAGTTAAAAAATAGGAAGTTGGGCAGTAGATAAATTTTATCTGAAAATGAGTGATACATTTGTTTAGTTTTTCTGTAAAATTGAGATATATTTAATTTGATGGTAAATATCAAACAGAGGACCATCAATTAGACACAAGAAGATAAAGTTTTATTTCATGGGGAAAAATCCGAGTTGTTGGATTAAAGAGTGGATCAAGCCCAGGTGGCAGGACTCCTGGGTCAGAAACAATAGAAGGAAATCTTTGTGAAACTGGAGGGAAATTAAGAACTTTATTATTTCTATTAATTTGTTGGGAATAAGGANATTAGACACAAGAAGATAAAGTTTTATTTCATGGGGAAAAATCCAAGTTGTTGGATTAAAGAGTGGATCAAGCCCAGGTGGCAGGACTCCTGGGTCAGAAACAATAGAAGGAAATCTTTGTGAAACTGGAGGGAAATTAAGAACTTTATTATTTCTATTAATTTGTTGGGAATAAGGAAACAGAAAATATGTTTTTGAGAAAATGCAGTATCTTATGAAGAAACCAGTATTGTCTGCTGCAAGTAAAGAGGGAAAGCCAGGAGAATGGTAAAGGTTTGAAACAGCCATGAAAGGAATTAGAAGAGGGAACTAACAAGAAACACAAGGAAAGTAACAGTGGAGCAGTACTGAATACTGGGTTGAGGCTGGCAATTAAATTAGAGTGTTAGAGAGAACTAAGAAAAGAGACAATTATGAGCAATTCTGCCATTATCATTTTTTGTTATCAGCAGCTTTTTTTACAATCTTCCATGATCTATTTTAGTCATCTGTGCAAATGGAACTATACAAATGCTTTCATAAAGGTGTGAGCTAAATTAAAATTAACAAGTGCATGATTGAAAGGGAGAGATAACATGTTCATCTATTTTCATTTCTACAAATAGCAGAAAGTACTATATGATAATGTATCTATAATCAGAACACTATTAGTCCATTAAATACGAGTCATAGTTTTCTTTCAGGCTATCTTGATTTTCAACATAAATATTTTCTGAAAGCTGCGTGTATGTTTTAAAGAAAGTGAAGTTTGTCTTATTCATGGTTGGGAGATTTGCATGTATTATATGATTGACACAGAAAGAAATATTATGGTGAACAATTTTATGGCAGATATGCCCAAGGTAATTCAGATGAGAGAATTACTAACAAAGCAAGCAAAGGAAATTCCATATTAAAACTTGTTAAATGGAAGTATAAGTCTTTAATGATTATATCATTATAAAAATCCATCATGCAAATGGAACTTCTATGGCCTTGCTGAGTAAATTTTACATGACTTTTATGGTCTGAAATTGTGTAAAGTTAAACTTATTTGTGCCCTCAAATGTCAGCTATCTTATGGGGCACCAAATAACTGGGACAAAGTCTATAAACCATATTGAATTCCTCAGGCATTTAAAAAATTTATAGAAAAAAAATTATATTCAAGTTCTTTACAAAGTGTTTTGTTGATGATAAAACTAATGTATTCACATTAGGAAATTTGGAAAATAAGCACAACACCATGATTTTAATAGCAGTTTCTCCTGCATCTCGCCATGTTTGCTTTCCCATAGCTGGCATCTTGCTACATATAGCAAACATGAATTTTACAATACTTCTGTATGTCTTTATTTCTTTTTAATAGACTTTCACTTCTGACTGTAGCCTCTATTTTGCCTGATGATAGTAAATTTGATATAGCTATTTCAAGTTTATACTTGTTCCTTTTTAAATTTTTGCTTTCTCCAAACTTATTCAGACTTTGGTGGGAATATATGAGCATGTCCATAACCTCCCTTGAAAATTGTTAAGACATAACCCATTCTATCTCAAGGCTAGTTTCACAAGAGAAGAGAAAGCCTTCTAACTTTGCAATATCTCAGTAACATTCATGCCATTTTAAGCGGAATGGGGAAAACAACTCCTTGCTTTTCAGTCCTAATTTAAGCAGCTTTGCATGAGGTTGTCCAAGATAGACACAAGATAGTACTCTTGTAAGCTCTGTCTACTGTATTTTGTCTACTGTAATATAGGGATGTTGCTAGTAATCCATGTCCCTTAAAAAAATTTTTTTTTTCTTATTTTATTCAAATACCACTCTGCTTACACATGGTCCAAAAACACCTGAATCATAACACAAATAAAATCACATGTTGGGGCTTCCCAGGTGGTTCAGTGGTAAATAATCTGCCTACCAGTGCAGGAGACACAGGAGATGGAGGTTTGATCCCTGGGTTGGGAATATCCCCTGGAGGAGGAAATGGCAACTTACTCTGGTATTCTTGCCTGGAGAATCCCCTGGACAGAGGAGCCTGGTGAGCCACAGTCCATGGAGTTGGAAAGTGTGGGACATGACTGATGGACTGAGCATGCATGCAATCGCATATTAAAGACTGGTCTCAAACATCACAGCCAATGATGCTATACTTGCCTGTGATCTCTTCACTCCAGTTGATTTCCAAATGAAACCATACAATATCATAGTTATCCAAGTCTATGCCTCAACCACTAATGCCACAGAAGCTGAAATTGAACAGTTCTATGAAGACCTACAAGATCTTCTAGAACTAACACCAAAAATAAAAGATGTCCATTTCATCATAGGGGACTGGAATGCAAAAGGAACAAGTCAAGAGATACTTGGAGTAACAGGCAAGTTTGGCCTTGGAGTACAAAATGAAGCAGAGCAAAGGCTAAAAGAGTTTTGCCAAGAAAATGCACTGGTCATAGCAAACACCCTCTTCTTACAACACAAGCAAACACCCTCTTCCTACAACACAAGCAAACATCCTCTTCCTACAAAACAAGCAATGACTCTATATATGGNAAGCAGCAGCAGCAGCAGCTGTTATTTCATCTTTTATATTTGTTTAGATTTTAATTGTAAAATTTTTCTCCCTATGGTGTACAACCGTTGCTAATCTTGCTTGGAATTTTAAGTCACTTAAAATATATAATTAAAGATTTAAAAAATCTAGGTTGGCTTCTTGCAGGTTGTCACAGTTTCTGCATGACTTAGTCATCAGCCAATGAGCTGGGCTTTGAGGCTTTGAACATGCTCAAAAACCTCGTCTTCAACACTCTGCTGACTGGGCAAAAGGGCTGCAGATGCCAGCTACTCTTATCTGAATATTTGCTTATGCATAAACATTTCACAATTTGATGTTTATCAGATGTCAGTCTCTAGAACTTCAAAATGGTTGTTTCAGACAATTTTGTCTAGTTTTATTCTTGATTTTGGGGAAGAAGATTTACTAGTATCTGGATTCTGCTATAGCTAGAAATCACAACTCTTCACTGACTTTTACTTTTCAACATGTTCAGGAATCAAGAGTTCTTAACCATTAAATGGAAAGGAATGAATTTATTGCTTGATTAAAACATGGAATTGTGACATTCTTAAGCTTAATGTGAATAGAAAAGATACAAGCAGATAAATGTCATTTCAACTCATTGACAGGTTGATTTCATCTGCTTTACTGGAATTTTACTTGATCCTAATACAAGGCTTTTTATCAAGTTTCCTCTAAAACAGTTTGGTAATCTTGAAATGACTAAGTGCTCAGCAATGAGATTGTTAGAACAACAGTACTCTGGAGTACTAATGGCTTCAATTCACAGAAGAAATAGGGTGAAAACAAAAATGTAGGGTGAGGCCTATGGAATGAGATTAATTCTGGCGATTGTTATAATGGTGAATGAAGCAGTCAACTGAAATGCAAAATGACAGAAGTCATGTATAAAACAGAAAAAGATCAGGAAAGACATAGTGATAAAAATGCCTGGAAAAGTGATTTGTTGAGATCCGTGTTTGTGGAACCTTGCTTCTGGTATGCTATTTATTTAGGTGAGGTAAATTAAACTCATACAGTTCTGAAAAGTGTGCATTTTTTAGAAAATCTAACTAAAAGTCTAAAACAAACAAATAGAAAACAGCCAAATTTATCTTTCAATGTTTCCTTGAAAGAAGTGAAAGTGAAAGTCGCTCATTCATGTCCAACTCTTTGCAACTCCATGGACTCTAGCCTGCCAGGCTCCTCTGTCCATGGAATTCTCCCCGGGAAGAATACTGGTATGGGTTGCCATTTCCCTCTCCAGGAGAACTTCCCAACTCAGGGATCAAACTCAGGTCTCTGGCATTGCAGGTGGGTTCTTAAACTTCTGAACCACCAGGGAAGCCTTGGTACTTGGTAAAATGTTTGCATTTAATACATATGTACAACTATTATCCTTGCCTTACCACTTCAAAATGTTGGTATTGCATGTAAAATACTAAGATATAGAAGCCATAATTACCCATTATTTAAGGTCATAAGAAGTATCTGAAGGTTAATACGCTTGTGTAAAAAATGCTTAATTTAATACAGCAAAACGTGTTACACTGAAATGTTATTATATTCTACAGTTTCAGAGTTTCAGAAAAAGCACAAATATCAAGCAAATTTTGTTGCAAACATGACATCAAACATTTCATATTCTACTAGGCAAATTCAGGTGGTATCTACTAAGAAAATTTCAAATGTAAAGTGTTATAATAATTATGAGAGATGCTCCTTTAATTGTTAATGAAGTTTTAAGATTACCTATATAAAATGTATAACTATCATTATCTTGGTTTCCAGGGACACAGCATAGAACTTGATAGAGATTCTCTGCTGTTTTTATCAGTCTGAGTGCATTTATGCTTTTATGCCCTCCTATCCTTTTTTTTTTTTTTTTTTTTTTTTTTTTTTTTTTATTTGAACTCCAAGGAG
>SJYX01008212.1:172441-297463 GCA_006410675.1 Oreotragus oreotragus | reverse complement strand
TTTTTTTTTTTTTTTAAATAGAGTCAGTTTAGGCCACGAATATGAGCTCTGCTGATCACACACAGCCATGACTTGGAATATCCTACATTGACTGCATTTGGGCTGGGATGTGCAGCCCGAGTTGATTGTGTTAATTGTTCCTTTTGATGAATTAGAATCAGGTGGCAATGTAAGCAGTGAAGAGTCTGTGGGTCCTGATTTCATAAGACCCAAAGTTCAGAGACTGAATGTAGATTCACCCAGCCACATCCCCAGGCTTTGGCCGACCTCGTGTGAAGGATGATGATCCGTGAACAGGCTTGTCTTTGCTCTGAGCAGTTGGTGTAGGTGCAGTTTTAAAAATGAAAGAACATCTGTATTTGGGGTGTGTCAAACTCCTGTGATGATTTAGTAATACTTCCACTTTTCTAGGGACCTCTTGTGTTTACCTCATGGGGGGAGTGACTTGTCTGCTTGAGCTTGGAGAACACAGTGTAGGCGAAATATCAGAGACTTTCAGAATTTGGTTTTATAACCGAGAGATGAGTATTTGTTTTCCTTATTATGTTTGTGTGCTGGTGACTTCAGAGACTATAATTATCATGATTTCACCAGGTGGATCTAGCCCTCTTTTAATCCACTTCTGTGCCGCGCTGTTCTCATCTGTCAAATAGGAACAGTGGCCGCAGGGTCCCTGCTCTGGGGCCAGTGTGAGGCCGATACTCAGGGCCCTGTGCTGAGAACGCAGAGCAGGCACGCACAGTCGGAAATGCCGGCGGTGGGCAGCGTCCTCCTTCCATCCACTGTTGTCACCGTTCAGACTTCGTTCTCCATCGTTTTAGCTGCTTTAAGCTTTGTTTAGGGAGGACTAATGACAACAGTGTTCTATCAGTAACTCCCCTGGCATCAACATGAGCAGTATGGCAGAAGGCCATTTTAAGTTGTACTGCGATTCAGGGGAGAGTTGTGATTCTGATGAAATGGAATTTTTAAAATGTAGACTTGCCCGTTTAGGATCTAGTATTTGTTATCCTAGAAAGTTAGGTATCGTTAGTTGAGCTTTACACAGTAAACATAAACATCAGGTAAATTCTGCCTTCCTTTCATTTGTTATTGACTGCATATGGTTGTTTTGCTGGCTCGGAAGCGGGACAGGATACATTTCATACCTGAGGGACTTCAGAGAATTTAAGAAAGGAGCTAAATGAATGTGTCCATTCTCTTTTTCTTTAATGGCCAGCCATCCTCACCATTTTGGTTTAGTATCTAGTGAAGTGCTAAAAAAAACCTTTGGATAAGAAATTGAACCATCAAAATGTGTTTTGTTTTCTTAAATTTAAAGCACACACAGACACTTTGTAAACTCAGGTAACTGTACTGCATGCCCACTATCCACACACGTGTTGGAATGGGTGCTTTCATTTCCAAAAGAGTTTTCATAGCACTTAGATATGGGATTTATCTCCCTTTATTGCAGAAGAGGAAATGGTTCCTTTATTAGAAAAAGCTGGATTAAGATCAGTGGCATCTTCTAAGGCAATTTCCTCTAAATCCGCATCTTGCAGGACTTCGGACCCACTGCCCCTCTCCCAGGACCTAGCGGTCTTTTCAGTCTGTGATGTGGTTTCTGATTTCCACAGTAGCCTGCGTCCAGATGTCTCCTCTCCCTGTCCCCTCCACATCCTCTTCCTCCTCCGTGGCCGTCCTGTGCTCAGATCTGCCTGAACCTCTGTCCCCTCCTCCTCCTGGAGGAGGTGCCCCTCCCCTGTGGTATTGCTCCTCCCCCGCATCTCCCTCCCCTGGAGGAGGAGCTGCCCCTCCCCTGTGGTGTTGCCCCTCCCCCCCATCTCCCTCTCCTGGAGGAGGAGCTGCCCCTCCCCTGTGGTGTTGCCCCCCGCATCTCCCTCCCCTGGGGGAGGAGCTGCCCCTTACCTGTGGTGTTGCTCCTCCCCGCCCCCAGATCCCCTTTTCCCTGGAGGAGGAGCTGCCCCTTCCCTGTGGTGTTGCTCCTCTCCCCTGGTCCCTCCTCCCCCTGGAGGAGGAGCTATGGCTTTGCGCTGTTGCTTCTCCCACCACCCCCACCTCTGGTTCCTTGCCCAGACTTATAGGATAAAGATGCTCAACTGTGAGCTTGGTATGTTGTGATGTACACATGTGCTCTGTGTAAGTAGGAAAAATTCAAATACTCGTGGATACATGCCTACCCACAAACAGACTTACTTACGATTGATTTATGTACATATGGTGATAGTTTAAGGTTTCTCAGCAATACTTTTCAGAGAAGGCCATGGCAACCCACTCCAGTACTCTCGCCTGGAAAATCCCATGGATGGAGGAGCCTGGTAGGCTGCAGTCCATGGGGTCGCGGAGAGTCGGACACGACTGAAGCAACTTAGCAGCAGCAACAATACTTAAAAAAAATACAATANACTTTTCAGAGAAGGCCATGGCAACCCACTCCAGTACTCTCGCCTGGAAAATCCCATGGATGGAGGAGCCTGGTAGGCTGCAGTCCATGGGGTCGCGGAGAGTCGGACACGACTGAAGCAACTTAGCAGCAGCAACAATACTTAAAAAAAATACAATATTTTATATTTACTTTTAATCTTTGAAAATGTTTTATTTTTGTGATGACTCAAAGAACAGTAAAATAAAAACGTTTTAAGATGTATTTAGTTTGTGAACTCCATCAGGGCAGAAACTACATTGGCTCAGATTGTGCTTGTGTTGCCCAGCACAGACATTTGCATCTTGTCTGTTCTCAGTTGTTATTTTTTGTATTTACTTGAAAGGAGTTATTCCTTTGCTAGATCAGCTGAGAAAGACCTTCTTTATGGTTTTTCAGGTAAAACAGCCTGCATGTTAGGGTTAGGTGTTAAGTCCTTTGTACTGATTTTCTATGAAACTACTTAGTGAGTAAAAACCTGAACTCTTCTTAAATTCAGCTGTTTAAAGCTGCATGTAGTCAGCAAACGAGGGTCCCTCCCTGTGCTTTCTGATTGGTGCGGCCACAGCGATGTGAGCTGGCAGTACGTGTCAACCCTGACCTTAGCAGTGGGGTGGGCAGGTTGGTGTGGGTTTGTTTCTGGACGGCTGCAAGTTCTTTTTAGAATTTCTGGTGCCAGTTTTCTGTAGGTGAGGAGCAGGTTTACCCTGAAAATGAAACTGTAGTGTGTAACTGAAAGTCGCAGACGTGTGAATTTCATGACCCACTGGTGGTTTTCAGAAGAATTTTTGGCTGCTCTGTTCAATTTGAGAAGTTGTCCCTCAAGTCCTTGGGTTTAGCCGTCTGCTCTCCATATAGCTGAATCACTGATGAATGGATTGTCATAAGTTGTAATCTGCATCAATGTTTTTTCTTTCATTGAAAAAAAGTTTATTGAGTAACATCATGACACTTAAGACCTCACTCCGTTTTATAAAGTTAAGAATGACTATATGTTGAGTCTATAGAATCTTTGGCTTTACTAGTTCTTTAGTTTATATCATTCCCTTTGCTGGTTTAGTGAATTACCCCGGTTAAAAAAAATTATGTCCACGTATTCCCCGTATTTACAAAATACTGATTTTTTAAAAATAAAAATATTTTCAAAACACTTTAATATATTCAAAATAAAATATTTTCAAAGTATTTAGCTGAAATGGACTCAATATTTCCATCAGTTATCAGAGTTCTTACTGATTTTACTGATTTATCTTATTTGTTGGATTTAAGCCCCTATAGTTTGTTGAGAGGAAATTAAGGATTTTCTGAAAAACTTCATGTTATAATGATGCTGTTCTTCCTTCAGAGTTTTTAGTGATAAAAGTGAAGTAGCTTCTTATGATTTGGAACTTTTAGGAAATGGAACAAAAAGTTAGCCTCTGCTTCTAATGTGTTTTCGTAAGTGTGGAAATTTGTGGTTATGTGCTCGTATATAATTATTATGAAGTATATAGTTTTATAGAACAATATTGCTGTTCCTTGCATCAGGAATGTGTGTGTTAAGCCTTGGTAGAGGACTCTTTCTATCACGTGTCCTACACTTGATGCCTGAGTATGGCTGACGTGTGCGCTTTGGCTTTCTTGGAACAGTGATCTGGTGGTGTCAGGGTCACACACTGCCGAGCTCCTTTAACTTTTCTAGTGAGCTTACTCTCTGCCATTGGCTGCACAAAAATGTATCATATATATTTTGTCTTGGAGCATAAGGCTTAGAGTTCCATCAAGGAACAAAAAAAAATTTCATTAAACTTTTGGTAAATCCAGTAGCAGAAGTGACAGTAATACATTTGTGAAAAAGGGCACAATTCTTATGTCTATTCCATCTGCATGTTGGAAAGTGGTGATTGTCAGGGCTACGGTTTTAAGCCCTGACAATCACCACTTCGTTCATGGGAAATCCTCCTCGATTCCATCGTGGTGGCTGTTAGTGGTGGAAGAGCTGGATGAGGTTCTGTCCCCTGGGGCTGGTCATGTCCCTACTGAGAACCTCTGGTCTGAACTCGCTGCTGGGCTCCCGTGAGAAGGTACAGGGTCATCTGGTGTCAGAGGCAGAGTTGGTCCTGCTCCGGTTGTTGGTATAATTGTATATACGAAAGTACACGTCTGCACCGCTCACTAGTGACCGCGTGTGTGTGTGTGTGTGTATGTGTGTGTGGGCGGGGAGGTGGGTAGAATAAGATGTCAGACTTCAGCAGGGGCTTTGGGGGGGACCCCACAGGATGTGGTGGTGGGTTGTGCAGAGGAAGAAATTCAGGAAGACTTTCTGTTTTCTGTCTTATCCTGAGGCTGGATGATGTCGCCAGGACAGCAGCTGTAGGAAAAGAAGCAAGCATTTTCCTGCCGTGGTGTCTGGTGGCCGGCCCTCTGAGCTCCTTGCCTGGGGGCGCCACTTACTTGGTGGAATTCGGATGGTTTTCATTTTAGTTCCCATTGACCGAAGCCAGTAGGCCTGGGAGGTAGCACTGCTCCCAGATGCCGGCGGCTGTTGTGTGAAGGTGGGGTTGCGTCTGGGTAGTGAGCATAATACAGTGCAGCCTCCCTTTCTAAACTGACCCAAACCCCGATGCTTGTGGGTCTGCATGGCTGCGTGTCCCCACCCCTTGCTGAGTGGGTGCCCTCTCCACCGGCCCGTGTTCCTGTGTGGGGGCCACCTCTGTGCATCTGTGTGTCCTGATGCCCAGTGGCTGTCGCCCCATACAGCCCCATAGGGCATCCTCCACTCCGGTCCCTCCTGCCTGTGCTGCGCTGCCCTTGACCTGCTCCTGGGGGAGACCCTTCCTGTAGACCCGATACACTCCTTGGGCACTAAATTCTCGTCCCGATGGGGTGTTTTTTGCATGGGGACCATTCCTCTAGTTTCTGTTGGTTGACATCTCCTCTCTCCAAATACACACACACACACACACACACAGACCAGATGTCAGTTTGTGGCTGGTAGGGGTGTATGTGAAGCTCTGTGTCCGCAAGGACAGGCGTGCCCTGGCCTGAAGCCCCTTCCTCACCCCATCCCTCCTACCCTTTTTGAAGCTTTTTGGCCACTTGGGCTTCACTTAAATTTTCGTATTGTATTAGCAACTGAATTAAGTATCGTCTCTCCAATTACTTTTTTGCCCTCTGATAATCCCCTTTCTGACTTAATCTGTTTTCTTTTGAGTTATTAGCTTATTATCCGCACCCCCCTTCCCCTACTCCCCCGCCTCCATCAATTTGCCCTGGGTCCCTGTATTCAGTCTGCTTGGGACCTCGCAGCTGCTCACAAAGCCCTTTCATGGGGAGCCAGTGCCACCTTGTGGATATCTAGGTTATTGTCAAGGATGTTTGTTAACCCTCACTTCATTTTTCTAGTTCCTAGTAAATTGAAATTCAACGGCTTTGACTTTCACACACTTTAACACCTCACCTGAGTTACTGTCTATTCAACTATTAATTAACTTATTAATAAAATATCTGAGTGCCAGTTGAGCATCGTCTAGTGTGTATGTGGAGGTACTGAAGAGTAGAGGAAAGACTTCTGAGATAATGATACTGTGCTTCTTGTGAACAAGTCCAGAGTGGCTGGGAACCCAGCAGAGTGACTCACTTTATTTGGAAGGTACTAAAATGTTTCTCAGAGGAAGTGGTCGTTAACCTGGAATTCAAAGGATGAGTAAGGAGTTTACTAGGCTGAAGGCACCCTTTAGGAGCTGGAAGAGCAGGTTTGTTCGAAGGCCCTGAGGCATAGATGGAGGAGGCGCTGTAGGTTGGTGAGTGGCATGCTGTCTGAATCCCAGGTCTCGTTGGGGTTGAGAGCAGAGAGGAAAGGTGAAGGTGACCCTTTCAGAGGCGGTTGTGAGACAGAGGAAGAGACCAGTGTTTTGTGTCCCTGCTGTGCAGGATGCTTGCTCTGTATTGTGTCATTAAATCAGAGTGACGTGAAGGACTAATATCCCCATTTCACAGCTGAGGAATCAGAGCCCCAGGACCTGACGTCGCCAGGATCATTTGGCTGGTATGACAGAATGTGTGTTCCAAACCTTTACTCTTTGGAGGGCATCAGACTGCTGCTTTTAGGTGCTGGTCCTCGGGGCTGGGCTTCCTCCTGTCCAGGTTATAAGCAGAAGCCTGTCTTGATCTCGGTTCCCTGACCAGTTGCTGCCAAGATCCTGACGCGTTCCTACAAGCTGCAGCTCCTGGCCCTGCCTGCAGGGGGCCTCCATGCAGGTGGAGGGAGACACCTAGGTTGCTCAGGGATGAGAAATGGGTAGAGAAAAGCACAAAACAGAATAAATGAGATGGGATAAGTATTCTGGAGTGTGGGAATCCGTGAGAAGGCCTTATTGAAGAAGTGGTGTTAGAGCCATTCCTTTGGGGCACCGGGTGACTTAGAAGGTAGGGAGATACCATCTAGGAAGGGGGTTTGTGCTGAGGACCAGAGGGAAGTGAGCTGGGAAGAGCGGGACCAGGTTACACACTGCAAGGCTGCACCTGCCCTTTTGGTTTAGCCCAGGTGTGGGCACCCAGACTGGGCAGTCGTGATGGCTTTTTAGGGTCCTTCTGTCTGAGCACACGGCATGGCGGATCGGTCATTTTATGATGTCCTGTTTATATTTTGCTTGCTTGTTTCGTTTGGCTTGATTCATTTTCTCTCTGTTGACAGAATTGAAACAGAAGCTCTCCTCAGGGCCTTATGATACCCTGGGCTTTGTGGCTTTCATCTGGGTGGGTGTAGGATGGGAGATGTCGGAATCCAATCTTTGTCTGTTGGAGTCCTTCAGTTCAGTTCAGTTCAGTTCAGTTGCTCAGTTGTGTCCGACTCTTTGCGACCCCATGAATCGCAGCATGCCAGGCCTCCCTGTTCATCACCATCTCCCGGAGTTCACTCAGACTCAAGTCCATCGAGTCCGTGATGCCATCCAGCCATCTCATCCTCGGTCGTTCCCTTCTCCTCCTGCCCCCAATCCCTCCCAGCATTAGAGTCTTTTCCGATGAGTCAGCTCTTCACATGAGGTGGCCAAAGTACTGGAGTTTCAGCTTTAGCATCATTCCTTCCAAAGAAATCCCAGGTTTGATCTCCTTCAGAATGGACTGGTTGGATCTCCTTGCAGTCCACGGGACTCTTAAGAGTCTTCTCCAACATCACAGTTCAAAAGCATCAATTCTTCAGTGCTCAGGTTTCTTCACAGTCCAACTTTCACATCCATACATGACCACAGGAAAAACCATAGCCTTGACTAGGCGGACCTTAGTTGGCAAAGTAATGTCTCTGCTTTTGAATATACTATCTAGGTTGGTCATAACTTTTCTTCGAAGGAGTAAGCATCTTCTAATTTCATGGCTGCAGTCACCATCTGCAGTGATTTTGGAGCCCAAAAAAATAAAGTCTGACACTGTTTCCACTGTTTCCCCATCTATTTCCCATGAAGTGATGGGACCGGATGCCATGATCTTCGTTTTCTGAATGTTGAGCTTTAAGCCAACTTTTTCGCTCTCCTCCTTCACTTTCATCAAGAGGCTTTTTAGCTCCTCCTCACTTTCTGCCATAAGGGTGGTGTCATCAGCATATCTGAGGTTATTGATATTTCTCCCGGCAATCTTGATTCCAGCTTGTGTTTCTTCCAGTCCAGCGTTTCTCATGATGTACTCTGCATATAAGTTAAATAAGCAGGGAGACAATATACAGCCTTGACGTACTCCTTTTCCTATTTGGAACCAGTCTGTTGTTCCATGTCCAGTTCTAACTGTTGCTTCCTGACCTGCATACAGATTTCTCAAGAGGCAGGTTAGGTGGTCTGGTATTCCCATCTCTTTCAGAATTTTCCACAGTTTATTGTGATCCACACAGTCAAAGGCTTTGGCATAGTCAATAAAGCAGAAATAGATGTTTTTCTGGAACTCTCTTGCTTTTTCCATGATCCAGCGGATGTTGGCAATTTGATCTCTGGTTCCTCTGCCTGTTCTAAAACCAGCTTGAACATCAGGGAGTTCACGGTTCACATATTGCTGAAGCCTGGCTTGGAGAATTTTGAGCATTACTTTACTAGCGTGTGAGATGAGTGCAATTGTGCGGTAGTTTGAGCATTCTTTGGCATTGCCTTTCTTTGGAATTGGAATGAAAACTGACCTTTTCCAGTCCTGTGGCCACTGCTGAGTTTTCCAAATTTGCTGGCATATTGAGTGCAGCACTTTCACAGCATCATCTTCCAGGATTTGAAACAGCTCAACGGGAATTCCATCACCTCCACTAGCTTTGTTCTTAGTGATGCTTTCTAAGGCCCACTTGACTTCACATTCCAAGATGTCTGGCTCTAGATTAGTGATCACATCCTCATGATTATCTGGGTCGTGAAGATCTTTTCTGTACAGTTCTTCTGTGTATTCTTGCCACCTCTTCTTAATATCTTCTGCTTCTGTTAGGTCCATACCATTTCTATCCTTTATCGAGCCCATCTTTGCATGAAATGTTCCCTTGGTATCTCCAATTCTCTTGAAGAGATCTCTAGTCTTTCCCATTCTGTTGTTTTCCTCTATCTCTTTGCATTGATTGCTGAAGAAGGCTTTCTTATCTCTTCTTGCTATTCTTTGGAACTCTGCATTCAGATGCTTATATCTTTTCTTTTCTCCTTTGCTTTTCGCCTCTCTTCTTTTCAGTGCTATTTGTAAGGCTTCTCCAGACAGCCATTTTGCTTTTTTGCATTTCTTTTCCATGGGGATGGTCTTGATCCCTGTCTCCTGTACAATGTCACGAACCTCATTCCATAGTTCATCAGGAACTCTGTCTATCAGATCTAGGCCCTTAAATCTATTTCTCACTTCCACTGTATAATCATAAGGGATTTGATTTAGGTCATACCTGAATGGTCTAGCGGTTTTCCCTACTTTCTTCAATTTAAGTCTGAATTTGGAAATAAGGAGTTCATGATCTGAGCCACAGTCAGCTCCTGGTCTTGTTTTTGTTGACTGTATAGAGCTTCTCCATCTTTGGCTGCAAAGAATATAATCAATCTGATTTCGGTGTTGACCATCTGGTGATGTCCATGTGTAGAGTCTTCTCTTGTGTTGCTGGAAGAGGGTGTTTGCTATGACCAGTGCATTTTCTTGGCAAAACTCTATTAGTCTTTGCCCTGCTTCATTCCGCATTCCAAGGCCAAATTTGCCTGTTACTCCAGGTGTTTCTTGACTTCCTACTTTAGCATTCCAGTCCCCTATAATGAAAAGGACATCTTTTTTGGGTGTTAGTTCTACAAGGTCTTGTAGGTCTTCATAAAACCGTTCAACTTCAGCTTCTTCAGCATTACTGGTTGGGGCATAGACTTGGATAACTGTGATATTGAATGGTTTGCCTTGGAAACGAACAGAGATCATTCTGTCGTTTTTGAGATTGCATCCAAGTACTGCATTTCGGACTCTTTTGTTGACCATGATGGCTACTCCATTTCTTCTGAGGGATTCCTGCCTGCAGTAGTAGATATAATGGTCATCTGAGTTAAATTCACCCATTCCAGTCCATTTTAGTTCGCTGATTCCTAGAATGTCGACGTTCACCCTTGCCATCTCTTGTTTGACCACTTCCAATTTGCCTTGATTCATGGACCTGACATTCCAGGTTCCTATGCAATATTGTTCTTTACAGCATCGGATCTTGCTTCTGTCACCAGTCACATGCACAACTGGGTATTGTTCTTGCTTTGGCTCCATCCCTTCATTCTTTCTGGAGTTATTTCTCCACTGATCTCCAGTAGCATATTGGGCACCTAACGACCTGGGGAGATTCTCTTTTGATATCTTATCATTTTGCCTTTTCATACTGTTCATGGGGTTCTCAAGGCAAGAATACTGAAGTGGTTTGCCATTCCCTTCTCCAGGGGACCACATTCTGTCAGACCTCTCCACCATGACCCGCCCGCCTTGGGTTGCCCTGCAGGCATGGCTTGGTTTCATTGAGTTAGACAAGGCCCTGGTCCTAGTGTGATTAGACTGACTAGTTTTCTGTGAGTATGGTTTCAGTGTGTCTGCCCTCTGATGCCCTCTTGCAACACCTCCCATCTTACTTGGGTTTCTCTTACCGTGGGTTGTCTCTTCACGGCTGCTCCAGCAAAGCACAGCCGCTGCTCCTTACCTTGGATGAGGGGTATCTCCTTACCGCAGCAGTTCCTGACCTTCAACGTGGGACAGCTCCTCTAGGCCCTCCTGCGCAGCACGCAGCCACCCTTCTCCGGTTGCTCCTCCCAACGCCGGCTGTGGCCTCGGGCGTGGGTGGCTCCTCCCAGCTGCTGCCCTTGGCTTCGGGCCGAGGGTGGCTCCTCCCGGTCACCACCCCTGGCCTCGGGCGTGAGGTGGCTTCTCCTGGCCGCTGTCTAAAACGTCTAGGTCTTTAAGGGTTCATTTTGGTGATCAGAGGGGCCTCTGTAATCTCTAGATGTCTCTCTTCTACCTGTTACTGGCGATGTAACACTAAAGTTATTTGCAAATGGTCAGTTAGCCTGAGATTCCGCTTTTACCATTTCAGCAATCCTTGATGGGACTCCTGAGCTCATAATTTTAAAACATTAAACAACTGGGGAAAATATAAGTGACATTGGTGAATAAAATTAGTTGTATCCACAGTGACTGACGTGTAGCATTTTATCCCCCTGGCCATTTGTTCCTGTGAGGCTCATAATTGTTATTCCACTAGTCGGTCTTCTGTTAGCCAGCTGCGCCGCCACGTATGTCTGCAAGCGAGATCTCAGGTTCATTTTGCTTCCCCTCTTAGTGTAGACAAGTTGGATACTGTTACTGCTAGGTAATTTTTTTTCTCTTCATTTCTTTTTAAAAAGTAGTCATTACTTGGCAATATAGAGTCCTGCGGTGACAGGTGCCCTGTGGACAGGGGCGTGGTTGCAGATGTTTGAAGGAAAATGGCTTATGTCTACACTGAAACACTGCCTGCCTGATACATAATTATTATAAATGCATGAGAGGGCAGAGTAGCACAGTGGTTTCTAACGAACTCAGGAGACTTTCCTGGTCAATTGAATAAAACATATTTTATTGGTGGCATCTCACTGTGAGAAACTTAAGCGACTCATTGTTTTTGTATTCTTGGTTCTATTCTCTTTTTATAAGAAAGCCTTCCTCAGTGATCAGTGCAGATAAATAGAAGAAAACAATAGAATGGGAAAGACTAGAGATCTCCTCAAGAAAATTAGAGATACCAAGGGAACATTTCATGCAAAGATGGGCTCGATAAAAGACAGAAATGGTATGGACCTAACAGAAGCAGAAGATACTAAGAAGAGGTGGCAAGAATACACAGAACTATACAAAAAAGATCTTTATGACCCAGATGATCATGAAGGTGTGATCACTCACCTAAAGCCAGACATCTTAGAATGCGAAGTGAAGTGGGCCTTAGAAAGCATCACTATGAACAAAGCTAGTGGAGGTGATGGAATTCCAGTTGAGCTATTTCAAATCCTGAAAGATGATGCTGTGAAAGTGCTGCACTCAGTATGCCAGCAAATTTGGAAAACTCAGCAGTGGCCACAGGACTGGAAAAGGCCAGTTTTCATTCCAATCCTAAAGAAAGGCAATGGCAAAGAATGCTCAAACTATTGCACAATTGCACTCATCTCACACGCTTGTAAAGTAATGCTCAAAATTCTCCAAGCCAGGCTTCAAGAATACGTGAACTGTGAGCTTCCAGATATTCAAGCTGGATTTAGAAAAGGCAAAGGAACCAGAGATCAAATTGCCAACATCCATTGGGTCATCGAAAAAACAAGAGAGTTCCAGAAAAACATCTGCTTCTTCTTTATTGACTATGCCAAAGCCTTTCACTGTGTGGATCACCACAAATTGTGGAAAATTCTGAAAGAGATGGGAATACCAGACCTCTTGACCTGCCTTCTGAGAAATCTGTATGCAGGTCAGGAGGCAACAGTTAGAACTGGACATAGAACAATAGACTTGTTCCAAATCCGGAAAGGAGTACCTCAAGGCTGTATATTGTCTCCCTGCTTATTTAACTTACATGCAGAGTACATCATGAGAAACACTGGGCTGGATGAAGCACAAGCTGGAATCAAGATTGCCAGGAGAAACATCAATAACCTCAGATATGTGACTGAGCGCCGAAGAATTGATGCTTTTGAACTGTGGTGTTGGAGAAGACTCTTGAGAGTCCCTTGGACTGCAAGGAGATCCAACCAGTCCATTCTGAAGGCGATCAGTGCTGGGTATTCATTGAAAGGACTTACGTTGAAGCTGAAACTCCAATACTTTGGCCACCTGATGCGAAGAGCTGACTCATTTGAAAAGATCCTGATGCTGGGAAAGATTGAGACTGGGGAAAGAAGGGGATGACAGAGTATGAGATGGTTGGATGGCATCACCGATTCAATGGACATGAATTAAAGGAAACTTTGGGAATTGGTGATGGACCGGGATGCCTGGCGTGCTGCAGTCCATGGGGTTGCAAAGAGTCGGACAGGACTGAGCAACTGAACTGACTGACTGACTGATAAGATACGAATCTTTAAAAGAGACAACTCAATAATAAAGACATTATCAGCAACATGAATGGACCTAGAGATTGTCATATTGTGTGAAGTAAGAGAAAGACGAATATATAATATCACTTAAATGTAGAATCTAAAAAAGGATACAACACTGCTGTATTTAAAATGGATAACCAACAAGGACCTACTGTATAGCACAGGGAACTCTGCTCACTGTTATGTGGCAGCCTGGATGGGAGGAGCGTTTGGGAGAGGATGGGTATACGTGTGTGTGTGTGTGCGCGCGTGTGTTTGTGTGTGTGGGGGGCTGAGTCTCTCTGCTGTCCACCTGAAGCTCTCACAACACTGTTAATCGGCTGTTTGTGTGCTCAGTCGTGTCCGACTCTTTGCAACCCCATGGACTGTAGCCCGCCAGGTTCCTCCGTCCATGGAATTTTGCAGGCAAGAATACTAGAGTGGGTTGCCATTTTCTTCTCTGGGTAATCATCCTGACCCAGGGATCAAACCTATGTTTCCTACATTGGCAGGCAGATTCTTTACCACTGAGCCAAGCTAATACTATCAGCCATACTCCAATATAAAATAAATTTGTTTTTTTTTTTTAAAGAGTAAGGACTTCAAAATAAAAGTT
Organism: Oreotragus oreotragus; assembly: GCA_006410675.1. NCBI lineage: Eukaryota > Metazoa > Chordata > Mammalia > Artiodactyla > Bovidae > Oreotragus > Oreotragus oreotragus. The sequence continues at coordinate 283,890 of SJYX01008212.1, read as the reverse complement.
TTTGCCACTGATACCCACACATGTTAAAAAAAAATGGTACAAATGAATTTATCTTCAAAACAGAAATAGAGTTACAGATGTAGAAAAATAAGCTATGGTTACCAGAGGGTAATGGAGGAGAGGGATAAACTGGGAGATTGGTATTGAGATATACACACTACTATGTATAAAACAGATAACTGGTTATGTTTTAAACACATACACACATGTAGCTTAGTTGGTAAAGAATCTGCCTGTTATGTAGGAGATTCCTGGGTTGGGAAGATCCTCTGGAAAAGGGGAAGGCTACCCACTCCAGTATTCTGGTCTGGAGAATTCCATGGACTGTATAGTCCATGGGGTTGCAAAGAGTCAGACACGACTGAGCAACTTTCACTTTCACAGATGTATATATAAAACAGATTCACTTTGTTTTATACCTGAAACCAACAAACTGTTGTAAATCAATATACTTTGATAAAATTTTTTAAAAATCAAGGCATTTTGACTGTCATATTTGGCGTGGCAGGTAGTACGTGCCCACCAAATCCAGTCAAGTGTTGTAATGGTCATTCTCTAACAGATGTATATATAAAACAGATTCACTTTGTTTTATACCTGAAACCAACAAACTGTTGTAAATCAATATACTTTGATAAAATTTTTTAAAAATCAAGGCATTTTGACTGTCATATTTGGCGTGGCAGGTAGTACGTGCCCATCAAATCCAGTCAAGTGTTGTAATGGTCATTCTCTGCAAATGCCTCCTGCAACAAACACAGTCTTGTGAGTTAAGATTTGAATTTTTTGGAAAAGGGAGAGAAGCAGCTCATCCATCAGGCAAATGGCATTACAGTAAGTGGGAGAGGTCTAGAGGACCAGTTTCTTATCCTCACTTTTTAAATCCTTGCCGCGGCTTTCCTGGTATGAAGCATCAGCCCTATTTGTAGGATAATTGGTGGATGTTCAGGGATACTGAACTGGGTTGCGATTCCCTTCTTCAGGGGATCTTCCTGACCCTGGGATCGAACCCGCATCTCTTATGTCTCCTGCATCGGCAGGCGGGTTCTTTACCACTAGCGCCACCTGGGAAGTCTGGTGTCCTTTAAAAACTTTTGGAATCTGTTTGCCAAAATAGAAAAGATTTGGCAGAGGTTGCTGCAGACTGTTTTAAGTGTGGTTTGCCAGGATGCAGGTTCCATGCCGTCCTCTCAGGAAAGATGGGTGGGTGCGTACCTCCTTCCAGTGGTTAGAATGTGCACACGGTAGGGAGGTTTGGAGCAGCCCCTTAGAGTCTGAGATGGGGGCCACAGGCTGGGGTGACCGAGCCACACAGCAGGAAGAACCTGGTTCCAATACCGCTTGTTAATGTACATGCAAAAGAAATGAACTTTCTCCGTGCTTCAGCCACTGGTGTGTTTGGCTTTCTGTTTTCATAGTAAGCTGAGCTCTATCCTGACAAATAAATTTGATAAACTTGGCTCTTTAAAATAAAAAGAACTCGGCACATGGCAAAAAGCACACGAAACAAAGTCAAAGCTGATCAGCAACCTGGGGAGAAGGTTGTCACAGCTCATGTCTTCAAAATGATAGTTTTAATAAAGTGCTTCCAGATAAGAAGTCCCAGGGCTTGTAGAGCATTGGCTAGAAGTTATGATTTCACAGAAAAAGGAATGCGTAGGGTTCATGAACATAAGAAGAAAGGTGCTTTTACAATAATAAGAGGAAAAGTAAAAGTGAACTGAATGCAGTTTTTGTCGAGCAGATTGGCAAAACCCCTAACGTGTGATAAACGACCAGGTCCAGGGTTGCCATTTGCCTCGCCACACCCCCTCTGCCCTGCCCAGCTGCCCAGCCCGAGGCCTCTACACAACCTCTGTGCCCTTGGCTGAGAAGCCTCACCATCTGGGAGCCACTGGCCCCTCATCCCCTTTGCTCAGATGTGCTCTTTTCAATGAGACCATTGTGCTCTGCTCAGTGAGCATTTAAAATTATCACAACCCACTCCTATTTTCCTTGCCCTACACACTAACTTATTCCCCAGAGCATGGATTTATAATTCAGTAATTTATTATATTTATTGTTTATTTCTTCTTTTATTTTTTGGCTTTCTGGCCATGCCACTTGGAATGTGGGTTCTTATTAATAGTTCCCTGACCAGGGATCAAACCCATGTCCCCTGCCTTGGAGGCGCGGACTCTTAAACACGAATAGCCAGGGAAGTTAAGTGTATTATTTTACTGTGTATTGTCCAACCAGAATATAAGCCCTAGGAGGACAGGGATCTCTGTTGCTGCTGTTTCCTGAAGTCCCCTAGGCACCTAGAACAGCCCTCATTGAAAATTTGTTAAATATTTATTACATAAATAGACTCAGCTAGCACGGCCTTGGGGAGGTGGTAGGCTCCCGACTTACTCAGTGCTGCTGCTGCTAAGTCACTTCAGTCGTGTCCGACTCTCCGCGACCCCATAGATGGCAGCCCACCAGGCTCCCCTGTCCCTGGGGTTCTCCAGGCAAGAACACTGGAGTGGGTTGCCATTTCCTTCTCCAGTGCGTGAAAGTGAAAAGTGAAAGTGAAGTTGCTCAGTTGTGTCCGACTCTTCACGACCCCATGGACTGCAGCCCACCAGGCTCCTCCGTCCATGGGATTTTCCAGGCAAGAGTACTGGAGTGGGATGCCATTGCCTTCTCCAGAGTTACTCAATAACCACCCAATATTTATCAGAGTTAGAATGTCTGTGCCCTTTGACTCAGCAGCTGCACATCTAGTTACTAATCACAGTTACTCCTGTAGGTACAAGATCACTCATTACAGTTTTCATTTTATTTTTCAATGATTGCCTACAGTAAAAACCACTGAAATGATGGGCAGTAGGGGCTTGCGTGGCTCCCTTGTGGCTCATAAGTAAGGCATCCCCCTGCAGTGCAGGAGATACAGGAGATGTGGGTTTGATCCCTAGGTCAGGAAGATCCCCTGGAGAAGGGTATGGGCAACCCACTCCAGTATTCTTGCCTGGAGAATCCCCTGGACAGAGGAGCCTGGTGGGCTACAGTCCACGAGATCACAGAGTGAGACGTGAATGAAGCGACTTAGCACACACGCACACACACACACACACGCAGGGACTTGCTTAAGTCAGATAAGCCACGTCTAATAAGAGCTGTCTTCTGATGGAAAGACCTCTGTGTCGGCACATAGGAACGAACGCTGTAGCATATGCCCTCTTTTCTGTATAAAGAAGAGAAGAGGGTGGAGGGAATGAGTGTTTGTCCATCCTTGTGTGGATGAGGAAGTTCTAAATGATGCCCACAACTGTGGTAGAGAAATGTGGGGGCTTGGTAGACAGGGGAGATGGGTGGGAAAACTCAGTTCTACTCTTTACCTCTTTGTATGTTTCTTTTTATGAAACAAAATATTTTCAGCTCAAAAAATTAAACTAAAAAATAAAACTTGGAATGAAAATGGCACATGCTGTAGCTTTCAATATACAGATAGATATCATTAGGTTATTTGGCTGTGAAAAATCATTTAAAAAAATTATTCCAGTGGTTGAAGAATGGTATTTTAGGTACATGTTTTTTGATATTTCATTGTTCTTCAGGATTCTGAGATTAAGATGGGTACAGTGTGCCTTGTGTGTTTTTATTTTTATTTCTATTTGTTGGAGATAATCATCTGATGTTATTGTCTTTTCTTTTCAGTCCTGATGATATTGGGACCTGCTGGTACATCCTTCTCTCCGGTTCCGTGTTCATCAAGGAATCCATGTTTCTTCCACGAAGCAGGTATTGTATAGATGTTCTGTACTAGATGATCCATAGAGCTTGAAATCCTTTTGCAGAATGAGTATTTTTGCAGAATTCCTCTCTGCTTTAATTTCCTAGTCTACTGACACAAAGTAGGGCAGCAGCTTGGGGTGTTGGTTTGTAAATATTAAGAAAGGACTCTCCTGTGTTGTACACACTGTTCCAACTTCTGTAACAGAGGGCAAGGGTGAAGAACACATCTGTGATATGCTCCGTGGACCTGCCAGGCTAGTTGAGGTCATGTTTGTTCAGAGGGACTGAAGACGGCCTCTGTAACAGGGAGTCTCCTGCGCCTCTAACGGGAGGCCAAGGCGGTCCCGTGGGCCCGTGTTGGGTGAGAAGCCCAGCTGGCCGGGGCTGCCCCCAGACCCCTGTGCTCTCATCTCTGGGGCCCTGCCCCACACCCAGGCGCTCGCTGTGACTTCGGCTCCAGGTGCTGACTGTTGCCTTGTGACCTGTGTCGCTGACGTCCGTACCGTTTGATGGCCGTGTCTGTGTCTTTTCTTCATGATCATCTTCAGGCCACAGTCTGCGGGGTGGGCTGGGGACAGCTGTTACCTGGTTCCCAGCTGTGGCCAGAGAGGGTCAGGGCTCCCCAGTCACAAATGCAACTGCCTGTGCGTGGGTTCCTGAGGCCTCCTGAGACCACTGAGTTTCAGGAGTTATTTTTTTCCCCCTGGTTGTATATTTTCTACAATTAAATATTTTAATTTTGTCTAAAGATTTTAAAATCTTAACTAAGTATCTTTATTTAAAATGACTGAACACATACTTTATTTAAATTTATTAAAGGGTAGCAATTTGTGCCCCTCCAAGCTCCACCTTCTATAACCTAACTCTCTTATAAACATATTATGATATATTCTTGATAAATCATTCTGAATGGATGGGGGCACGTGAAGAATGTATTTTACACATTTTTCTAAGAAAGAGTGCGCAGGATAGGGAGAGGAAGTTTTTATCGGCCGGGGGAGGCACAGAGGTGTGGGGATGTGCTGGGGTGGCAGAAAGGAGGGCCAGAGGCACCACCTCCAATGGGAGCGTCCCCCAGCCTCCAGCCTCCCCGCCCTCCTGGCGGCCAGCGTTACTCTCCTGGGAGAATGGCCCACGAGGGAAGGAAGCCCCGTTGCCTGCTTGCTGTTCTTACNTGGCATTACAGTAAGTGGGAGAGGTCTAGAGGACCAGTTTCTTATCCTCACTTTTTAAATCCTTGCCGCGGCTTTCCTGGTATGAAGCATCAGCCCTATTTGTAGGATAATTGGTGGATGTTCAGGGATACTGAACTGGGTTGCGATTCCCTTCTTCAGGGGATCTTCCTGACCCTGGGATCGAACCCGCATCTCTTATGTCTCCTGCATCGGCAGGCGGGTTCTTTACCACTAGCGCCACCTGGGAAGTCTGGTGTCCTTTAAAAACTTTTGGAATCTGTTTGCCAAAATAGAAAAGATTTGGCAGAGGTTGCTGCAGACTGTTTTAAGTGTGGTTTGCCAGGATGCAGGTTCCATGCCGTCCTCTCAGGAAAGATGGGTGGGTGCGTACCTCCTTCCAGTGGTTAGAATGTGCACACGGTAGGGAGGTTTGGAGCAGCCCCTTAGAGTCTGAGATGGGGGCCACAGGCTGGGGTGACCGAGCCACACAGCAGGAAGAACCTGGTTCCAATACCGCTTGTTAATGTACATGCAAAAGAAATGAACTTTCTCCGTGCTTCAGCCACTGGTGTGTTTGGCTTTCTGTTTTCATAGTAAGCTGAGCTCTATCCTGACAAATAAATTTGATAAACTTGGCTCTTTAAAATAAAAAGAACTCGGCACATGGCAAAAAGCACACGAAACAAAGTCAAAGCTGATCAGCAACCTGGGGAGAAGGTTGTCACAGCTCATGTCTTCAAAATGATAGTTTTAATAAAGTGCTTCCAGATAAGAAGTCCCAGGGCTTGTAGAGCATTGGCTAGAAGTTATGATTTCACAGAAAAAGGAATGCGTAGGGTTCATGAACATAAGAAGAAAGGTGCTTTTACAATAATAAGAGGAAAAGTAAAAGTGAACTGAATGCAGTTTTTGTCGAGCAGATTGGCAAAACCCCTAACGTGTGATAAACGACCAGGTCCAGGGTTGCCATTTGCCTCGCCACACCCCCTCTGCCTTGCCCAGCTGCCCAGCCCGAGGCCTCTACACAACCTCTGTGCCCTTGGCTGAGAAGCCTCACCATCTGGGAGCCACTGGCCCCTCATCCCCTTTGCTCAGATGTGCTCTTTTCAATGAGACCATTGTGCTCTGCTCAGTGAGCATTTAAAATTATCACAACCCACTCCTATTTTCCTTGCCCTACACACTAACTTATTCCCCAGAGCATGGATTTATAATTCAGTAATTTATTATATTTATTGTTTATTTCTTCTTTTATTTTTTGGCTTTCTGGCCATGCCACTTGGAATGTGGGTTCTTATTAATAGTTCCCTGACCAGGGATCAAACCCATGTCCCCTGCCTTGGAGGCGCGGACTCTTAAACACGAATAGCCAGGGAAGTTAAGTGTATTATTTTACTGTGTATTGTCCAACCAGAATATAAGCCCTAGGAGGACAGGGATCTCTGTTGCTGCTGTTTCCTGAAGTCCCCTAGGCACCTAGAACAGCCCTCATTGAAAATTTGTTAAATATTTATTACATAAATAGACTCAGCTAGCACAGCCTTGGGGAGGTGGTAGGCTCCCGACTTACTCAGTGCTGCTGCTGCTAAGTCACTTCAGTCGTGTCCGACTCTCCGCGACCCCATAGATGGCAGCCCACCAGGCTCCCCTGTCCCTGGGGTTCTCCAGGCAAGAACACTGGAGTGGGTTGCCATTTCCTTCTCCAGTGCGTGAAAGTGAAAAGTGAAAGTGAAGTTGCTCAGTTGTGTCCGACTCTTCACGACCCCATGGACTGCAGCCCACCAGGCTCCTCCATCCATGGGATTTTCCAGGCAAGAGTACTGGAGTGGGATGCCATTGCCTTCTCCGGAGTTACTCAATAACCACCCAATATTTATCAGAGTTAGAATGTCTGTGCCCTTTGACTCAGCAGCTGCACATCTAGTTACTAATCACAGTTACTCCTGTAGGTACAAGATCACTCATTACAGTTTTCATTTTATTTTTCAGTGATTGCCTACAGTAAAAACCACTGAAATGATGGGCAGTAGGGGCTTGCGTGGCTCCCTGGTGGCTCATAAGTAAGGCATCCCCCTGCAGTGCAGGAGATACAGGAGATGTGGGTTTGATCCCTAGGTCAGGAAGATCCCCTGGAGAAGGGTATGGGCAACCCACTCCAGTATTCTTGCCTGGAGAATCCCCTGGACAGAGGAGCCTGGTGGGCTACAGTCCACGAGATCACAGAGTGAGACATGAATGAAGCGACTTAGCACACACGCACACACACACACACGCAGGGACTTGCTTAAGTCAGATAAGCCACGTCTAATAAGAGCTGTCTTCTGATGGAAAGACCTCTGTGTCGGCACATAGGAACGAACGCTGTAGCATATGCCCTCTTTTCTGTATAAAGAAGAGAAGAGGGTGGAGGGAATGAGTGTTTGTCCATCCTTGTGTGGATGAGGAAGTTCTAAATGATGCCCACAACTGTGGTAGAGAAATGTGGGGGCTTGGTAGACAGGGGAGATGGGTGGGAAAACTCAGTTCTACTCTTTACCTCTTTGTATGTTTCTTTTTATGAAACAAAATATTTTCAGCTCAAAAAATTAAACTAAAAAATAAAACTTGGAATGAAAATGGCACATGCTGTAGCTTTCAATATACAGATAGATATCATTAGGTTATTTGGCTGTGAAAAATCATTTAAAAAAATTATTCCAGTGGTTGAAGAATGGTATTTTAGGTACATGTTTTATGATATTTCATTGTTCTTCAGGATTCTGAGATTAAGATGGGTACAGTGTGCCTTGTGTGTTTTTATTTTTATTTCTATTTGTTGGAGATAATCATCTGATGTTATTGTCTTTTCTTTTCAGTCCTGATGATATTGGGACCTGCTGGTACATCCTTCTCTCCGGTTCCGTGTTCATCAAGGAATCCATGTTTCTTCCACGAAGCAGGTATTGTATAGATGTTCTGTACTAGATGATCCATAGAGCTTGAAATCCTTTTGCAGAATGAGTATTTTTGCAGAATTCCTCTCTGCTTTAATTTCCTAGTCTACTGACACAAAGTAGGGCAGCAGCTTGGGGTGTTGGTTTGTAAATATTAAGAAAGGACTCTCCTGTGTTGTACACACTGTTCCAACTTCTGTAACAGAGGGCAAGGGTGAAGAACACATCTGTGATATGCTCCGTGGACCTGCCAGGCTAGTTGAGGTCATGTTTGTTCAGAGGGACTGAAGACGGCCTCTGTAACAGGGAGTCTCCTGCGCCTCTAACGGGAGGCCAAGGCGGTCCCGTGGGCCCGTGTTGGGTGAGAAGCCCAGCTGGCCGGGGCTGCCCCCAGACCCCTGTGCTCTCATCTCTGGGGCCCTGCCCCACACCCAGGCGCTCGCTGTGACTTCGGCTCCAGGTGCTGACTGTTGCCTTGTGACCTGTGTCGCTGACGTCCGTACCGTTTGATGGCCGTGTCTGTGTCTTTTCTTCATGATCATCTTCAGGCCACAGTCTGCGGGGTGGGCTGGGGACAGCTGTTACCTGGTTCCCAGCTGTGGCCAGAGAGGGTCAGGGCTCCCCAGTCACAAATGCAACTGCCTGTGCGTGGGTTCCTGAGGCCTCCTGGGACCACTGAGTTTCAGGAGTTATTTTTTTCCCCCTGGTTGTATATTTTCTACAATTAAATATTTTAATTTTGTCTAAAGATTTTAAAATCTTAACTAAGTATCTTTATTTAAAATGACTGAACACATACTTTATTTAAATTTATTAAAGGGTAGCAATTTGTGCCCCTCCAAGCTCCACCTTCTATAACCTAACTCTCTTATAAACATATTATGATATATTCTTGATAAATCATTCTGAATGGATGGGGGCACGTGAAGAATGTATTTTACACATTTTTCTAAGAAAGAGTGCGCAGGATAGGGAGAGGAAGTTTTTATCGGCCGGGGGAGGCACAGAGGTGTGGGGATGTGCTGGGGTGGCAGAAAGGAGGGCCAGAGGCACCACCTCCAATGGGAGCGTCCCCCAGCCTCCAGCCTCCCCGCCCTCCTGGCGGCCAGCGTTACTCTCCTGGGAGAATGGCCCACGAGGGAAGGAAGCCCCGTTGCCTGCTTGCTGTTCTTACAGTGTAACTGATCCTAGTAGTGGGACGTTGAGGGTGCTGATGGGGGCCGTGATCGGAACAGAAGTCATAGTTGCAGTGAGGAAGAGCAGGGCTTTGTCAGTAGTGCTTTTTTTGCCAGGCATCATTTGGAAAGCTTCATGTGTAAATCATTTAACTTCATAAGTGTCCCTTGAGGTAGGTATGCTTGTTACCTGCGTTTCATAACTGAATTAAATGGCAGTGCAGGCTGGTGGGTGGTCGTCCATCCTGGAATTCTGCCCGGGAGGCCTGGTGTCACCCTGTGAGAGAGCCCTGTCATCCCTGGGATTGTGTTTCCCAAAGAGATAGAGAATTGACTAGAACACTCTTCTCTTTCCTTCAAACATATGACCTACTATCTGCTCTGACTCTATTTCTGAACTTGGAAGTGAGTAGAGGCAAAAAATATTTAAGCATTCATATGTTAAAAATTAAATGTAATTTTAATGTAAAAAATAATGGTAATTACCATATAAATGATCAAAGAGAAGGAAAATATTACCTGAAGTCTCATCCAAGATAGTGATCCTTTAATATTCTAGTCTTTTCCCACTTAGCCTTACATGTATGTGTTCTCCATACTTAAGAACATACTTAACAAACAATTTAATGTCTTGCTAATTTCAGTTAAAGAGTATGTATGTACTTGGCTTATAATGTCAGAAACTCTTTATAAAGGCTTACTCATTATGCATTTTGATGTCTGTTTAATGTTCAGTTATTTGAACTTTCCACAGTTTGGTTAATAATTGTAAAGGGTAAGTTTTTGATACCTTTTATTATAAATAATGCTATAATGAATGTACTTTGAAGTTTATGCATCTTAGGGAGAACCGAGGTTAAAAACTTCATCATTGTGATACCAAGTCTGCTGTATGATTGAAATCTATAGATTTGAGTTCCCAGCGTGGCAGAGGCCCCCTGGCCATGGCTGTCTTTCTTGACTGCCAGCCATCATCAGCTTCAAGTGACAGCTTGTTGTAACTTGTGGAAAGGGAACCCAATGTTCTGAAAACTGCTGTTCTACAAGAAAGAGGACTTGCAGTTCAGACCTATTCCATGAACACATTGGCTCCCATTTCTAATTATTTTCAAAGATAACACAAGTTACTCTTTGGCTGTCAGATGCTGGCGAGTCAGGGCTGTACTGGGATGAGGAGGGACGGTGTTTCCGACTGAGTGACAAGCCAGAGCTATTTATAGGTTATTTCTTCATGTTGCACCTGGTGACCTTTGCTGCGTCCAAGTTGTTTGTTTCCTCTGGGGATGTTGCCTTAGGAACAGTCCTGAAGGGCCCTCTGCTGGTCCTGCCTTAAAGGTTGACAGTGAGTCATAGATGCTTCCCTGTCCAGCAAACACTGAGGTTTGGCCAAAGCATCCTGTGGACTAGGTGTTAGGAGCAGTCTGGTTTTATAAAACGTCCAGTTCATGGGTGACTCTCTCTGTTTATCATGTTTTTCTCACAGTAGCCTGGAAATTGGTTATCAGTAACCTGACCATTCTCTTGAAAGTTTTAACTCGTTTTGAAGGTGATTCACCCCAAACAGCTAGTTCTGTATCAAAACACTTTGAACAACATTGTCATATTTTTAACTAATTCTCCTAAAATTGCGCTGATACTGCCCAGTGGGAAGGGTGGTGTCCATGAAGAAGATCTGCTGTTTGGCCTCCAGATTTAATGAGCTTTATTGGATTCCTCAGTTGACATTTAGGCCAGCATTTTATGTGTTTATTTTTTATTTTTGTTTTCTTTTTAGACAGATAAGGATTGTTCTTTAGTTTGGTTGTTCAAGCATGAGCATTGTTCCTTGATGAGATGTTTAACATTTGTGGAGCTCACTAATTCCTTTGTGACTGTCAGTGACAACATGCCCACTCTGCCGCACTGCACGCCACGTCAGTAATGAGATGTTGTTTTATGTGTTTCGTTGTGAACCTATTAGATATTTACCAAGTTTTGAAACATGGATATTTGCACAGTGGCTGTCATGTCACTTAGTAATGTTACATATAAAGCTAAACTCTTATTTGGAGTACAATTTGGGTTCTCGAAGCAATGTACAACATATCGCTGTTTTTCTTTTATTTCAAATAAATTTAGTGTCTTTGTATGATCAGAAGGAGGGTGAGCAAAGTAAGGCAGGAGTACAGCAGGGATTGTTCTCACTCTCATTTGGGAAAAGGCCAGAGTGGACACTTTCTATAGATGAACATGGAAATAGTATAAACTGTGTGTATTTTTCCAAGCCTATAAGCAGAACAGCTCTGGTCACTAAGTGGTCCAGGCTTTGCCCTGCTGTTTACATCTGCCATCGTGGTTGGTGGGTTGGTATATTTAGACAGTGACAGGCAAAGGGTAGTGAAGTGTCTTGAGGAAGGCGTTTTCCCCCTTAAGGTTTTCAGAGGCATCATTTGTAGTTACAGTGGGGCTGGTAAGCAGTGGATGAAAGTCATCTCAGCTGAAGATGCAGTTGTAGAAATAGTTTTTAAAGGAACGTTTGGTTTTTGTACATAATGGGCAGGACAATATTAATAATGTTTATTGCCCTAATGTGCTACAAATCCATGTATTTAAGGAACTGTAATAGGAATTGCTATATTCTTAAATTTTCTTACTTTTTAAACTGCCCCACTTTACAAATACCAAAGTCTATTTATAGTAAAGTCATAGAAAAGTAACGGGTTAATATTATTTTTCAGTTGCTGACTTCTTTGAAAGGCAGATAATTTTGGGTATTAAAGATAGGCCCAGACTGTTTCTAAACTTTCAATGTGATTTGGATTGTTTATAGAGAAGGACATAGTTTACCTAGGTTTTTGTTTGTTTGACCACACTACACAACTTGTGGGGTCTTAGGATCTTAGCTCCCTGACCAGGAATTGAATGCTGGCACTTGGCGTTGAGAGCTTGAAGTCCCAAATGTTGAACCACCAGGGAATTCCCTTACCTAGGTTGTGTATTAACTCATAGGATTGGACTATTTTTCTACTAATAAAAAAATAATTTTTACACCTATTTGTTAAAGAAAAAAGTAAAAAAAAAAAACAAAAAACCCCAATACACTAGATGTTATAGACATGAAGCTTTATGGTTATACAGATTCTTGTTGAATTTATATTGGTCATAATCTTGGGGCAAAAAGAAAATAAAAAACCCTCCTACTAAAATATTGAATCTAGGGACTTCTCTGGTGTAACTGTGGCTAAGACTCCATGCTCCCGAGGCAGGGGGCCTGGGTTCAATCGCTGGTCAGGGAGCTAGCTCCCACGTGCCGCAGCTAACAGTCTGCATGCTGCCACTAAAACCCCATGCAGCCGAATAAAACACTGAATCTGATTTTTTGAGGAAATTTAATCATCCAGGCCCCCAAGGAAGGGCCTTTCCATAGAAATGATCCTACATACCATATTTAATCGTAAACAGATAATATTTTTATTGCTCTGACAGTGAAAAACTTTCTCTATTTTTAATATTTAGAGCAGTCAGTCAGCAGTCTCTACCCTTCTGTATCAACGAAGAACCAGACGTCTGGCTGAAGGAAAAGATAAGCCCAGACTAGCTGCGAGCCTAGGAACTTGGATGATGACAAGGGAAAGTTCATCATGAAAGCTGGGAGCCAAAAAGGTTGGGGACAGAGGCTACACAGAGGGTGAAGGCTTCTCCCTCATGGGTCTTAGGGTCTGGGGACCAGATTTTGTTTGGCGGCAGACATGGTAGGTGAAGCAGCCTGTACTTTACATGTGGTGTAAGAAATCAGATCAATAACTGGCAAAGCGCTGTCTGTGGAAACGGCTACACGTTGAAATGCCATCAAAATTTAGGATTGGTTTACTGACACTTTTCATATTTGTGGGGTTTTCTCTCTTATTCTGAAGTGGGTTTGGTAGAGTTCCAATTTTGAGGCCTATTTCTGTGTTATTTCCAATATTAGTTGAAACTTGCCTTGAGCCCTACCATTTGGTCTCTACGTTCTGGCATCTACACGGAAGCCCAGTGGTCTCCACCCTGCGGACAGGCAGTTTAATACCTGGCTGGGAAGACAAGGCAGTCCTGTGTGCAGCATGAAAGAACTGCATTAAATGGTATAGGATCATTAAATGGTACAGTGTGAATCAGTTTAGCTAAGGCCACACCAAAGGCAAAATCCTCTCAGAGACAGGAGTATTTTAATGTATGTAGATGGTAGTTAAGTATGGCTCTTGAGGAACTGAATTTTATCTTTAAAAAAAAAATTAGTTATTTCGTTGTGCCCTAGCCTTAATTCCAGCACGTGGGATCTAGTTCCCCAACCAGGGATCCACCCTGGGCCCTCTGCATTGGGGGATAGGAGTCTTGGCCACTAGACCACTAGGGAAGTCCTGAGGGCGGGAATTTGGAATTGGGTTAATGGTTTAGACTGCTGAGCAGTGGTTGGAAAGGAGACCTGGATGCAGCAAAGAGCATAAGTGACAGCTCAGGAACACGAGTGAAGGAGGAGAATCCAAGCCTGGGCAGTCGGTCCAACAGGGCCATGAGAACAGGATCGTTTTTCTGGGATAGCAGTGCACCTCCAGGCAGGGAGCAGCGAGTTGCCAAGCACTGGAGACAGTGGCGGTGATGGGAGCCCAGCTTACACACCCGCGCCCCTTGGCTGGCAGGCCAGGGCTGCTGGTTGGATAGGGCTCAGGTGACACTGGCAGGGGCTGAAGGAGGACGTACAGCGTTGGTCTGCATCTCAGTGGCCGCGTCCACGGACCGTTAGCACTTCCCTTCCATTGACACCAGATACATCCACGGTGTAAAAATTAAAATTATGCTAGGGTGCTTTCAATAGTCACATTTTAAATTAGATCTGGCAGCTCTAATGAGGATAAGTGGGGAAACAAGACATTTAACTAATCGGTTCTGAGAGGCTGAAATAACTTCCCGTTTTGATTCCTATGACAAACAATGACTTCTGGATTAAAAATTGCTGGCCTCCCTTCTGCTTGCCAGTGTATGTGATAAGTTAATTGATTGCTTTGAGAACTCGCTGGTGGTTTTCAGTAGTGAAAGGGGGTGAAACAATGGAAGAATGATTCTGTGTCTGTGCAGTAGAGACTTAAGGTACAGTTAAATATTCCTTATTCCACGTAAAGGGCTGCATAGGATTAGAACGTCATATTCCAGAAAGGGCACAGATTTGTTTTGTCATGTGATGCCATATTGGAGATGGAGGCTGGCATTTAAAAAATAACTCCTGGTGAATTATGTCATGGAAGGGCACCTTTACTGGGCATGAACTGTATCCAAAAGGTGTGAAGGGCAGTGAGAGGCAGAGTGCTGGAAATTGTTTATCACAGGGGAGGTTTACCCCTAGCATTGGCAGCATCCCAACAGTGGCAGCACAGATGAAGCCCAGAAGGCAGAGAGTGGTTATGAAAGGAGGGATGGGAAAATAGAAAAACAAAAGAAAACCATGAATCATCTTAAACTGCCACATTGAGTTTTAAAAATAATGTACTGATCTTACATACCTTCTCACATGGGGAAATACCAGTAAAGTATAACAAGATTAAATGAGGTGATACATAAGCTTCTCAAAAGTTTTCTTTATAGCCAGTACTATTAGAAGTTTCTTGTCTTTCTTTAAGTGGGAACATCATCCCTTCCTTCTTTCTCCCTTCTTTGCTCCCTCCCTTCCAAGAGAAACCGTAAGACTGTGATATTTGAGGTGACCTAAAGCGGGTAGGTGACAACAGAGTTAGAAGGGCCGATAAGTTGTGTTGTTGCTGTCGTGTAGTCTATTCTAACACTCCACTGTCTCCAGTGGTTGCTCAGGCTCATGTCCACTGAGTCGCTGATACCATCTAACCATCTCATCCTCTGCTGCCCACTTCTTCTTTTGCCAGCATCAGGGTCTTTTCCAGTGAGTTGGCTCTTCACATCAGGTGGCCAAAGTATTAGAGCTTCAGCTTCAGCATCAGTCCTTCCAATGAATATTCAGGACTGATTTCCTTTAGGATTGACTGATTTGATCTCCTTGCTGTCCAAGGAACTCTCAAGAGTCTTCTACAGTACCACAGTTCGAAAGCCTGAGTTCTTTGGCACTCACCTTTCTTTATGGTCCAACTCTCACATCTGTATATGACTACTGGAAAAACCATAGGTTTGACTATGGGGACCTTTGTTGGCAAAGTGATGTCTCTGCTTTTTAATATGCTGTCTAGGTTGGTTATACTTTCCTTCCAAGGAGCAAGCGTCTTTTAATTAAGTTATAAGAACTGCCTGTTTCAAGCATTGTTTTGTGTACTCGACTATCATGCTCTTTTATCACCTTCAGGAGCAGGTGATTGGGACCTGTATTTGGCCAGTTAATGAAATAGTTGCTTAGGCAGGGAGTCATAGAAATGTATTTGTTTGTTTTAATGTGATCTGTACACATAAACATATGTATAACTGGATATAACTGGATTAAAGTACACACCTATAGGCACAGAGGTGTGTGTGTGTGTACACGTGTATGTGTGTGTATGAATGTCAGCCGGTCCTCTGGGACTTGACTGTTTTCCCTCCATCTTCTACAATTATTTTCCCCATATCCAGCCCAGCAGCAGTGAAAAAATTGACATACCCATTGACCATCAGTTCAGTTCAGTCGCTCAGTCATGTCTGACTCTTTGCAACCCCATGAACCGCAGCATGCCAGGCCTCCCTGTCCATCACCAACTGCTGGAGTTCACCTAAACCCACGTCCATTGAGTCAATGATGCCATTTAGCCATCTCATCCTCTGTCGTTCCCTTCTCCTCCTGCACCCAATCCCTCCCAGCATCAGAGTCTTTTCCAATGACTCAACTCTTCGCATGACGTGGCCAAAGTACTGGAGTTTCAGCTATAGCTTCAGTCCTTCCAAAGAAATCCCAGGGCTGATCTCCTTCAGAATGGACTGGTTGGATCTCCTTGCAGTCCCAGGGACTCTCAAACGTCTTCTCCAACACCACAATTCAAAAGCATCAATTTTGAGGTGCTCAGCTTTCTTCACAGTCCAACTCTCACATCCATACATGACCACTGGAAAAACCATAGCCTTGACTAGACGGACCTTTGTTGGCAAAGTAATGTCTCTGCTTTTTAATATGCTATCTAGGTTGGTCATAACTTTTCTTCCAAGGAGTGAGCGTCTTTTAATTTCATGGCTGCAGTCACCATCTGCAGTGATTTTGGAGCCCCCCAAAAATAAAGTCTGACGCTGTTTCCTCATTTATTTCCCATGACGTGGTGGGACCAGATGCCATGATCTTCGTTTTCTGAATGTTTAGCTTTAAGCCAACTTTTTTACTCTCTCACTTTCATCAAGAGGTTTTTTAGCTCCTCACTTTCTGCCATAAGGGTGGTGTCATCTGCATATCTGAGGTTATTGATATTTCTTCCAGCAGTCTTGATTCCAGTTTGTACTTCTTCCAGCCCAGCGTTTCTCATAGTGTACTCTGCATATAGGTTAAATAAGCAGGGTGACAATATATAGCCTTGACGTACTCCTTTTCCTATTTGGAACCAGTCTTTTGTTTCATGTCCAGTTCTAACTGTTGCTTCCTGACCTGCATATAGGTTTCTTAAGAGGCAGGTCAGGTGGTCTGGTATTCCCATCTCTTTCAGAATTTTCCACAGTTTATTGTGATCCACACAGTCAAAGTCTTTGGCATAGTCAGTAAAGCAGAAATGGATGTTTTTCTGGAACTCTCTTGCTTTTCCCATGATCCAGCGGATGTTGGCAATCAGAAGATATTAAGAAGAGGTGCCAAGAATATACAGAAGAATTGTACAAAAAGATCTTCACAACCAAGATAATCATGATGATGTGATCACTCACCTAGAGCCAGACATCCTGGAATGTGAAGTCAAGTGGGCCTTAGAAAGCATCACTATGAACAAAGCTATATGGGGGCGCACAGAGTTGGACACGACTGAAGCGACTTAGCAGCAGCAGCAGCAGTGGAGGTGATGAATTCCAGCTGAGCTGTTTCAAATCCTGAAAGATGATGCTGTGAAAGTGCTGCACTCAATATGCCAGCAAATTGGGAAAACTCAGCAATGGCCACAGGACTGGAAAAGGTCAGTTTTCATTCCAATCCCAAAAAAAGGCAATGCCAAAGAATGCTCAAACTACCGCACAATTGCACTCATCTCACATACTAGTAAAGTAATCCTCAAAATTCTCCAAGCCAGCCTTCAGCAATAACGTGAGCCTGTTGACCATAACGGTGCTCAAATGTGATGAGCATAGTGACTGGAGCTAACTTCCAGAATCCACCATCACCTTCGGCTGCTAGTTATGTCTCTCTGAGAGAACTTGGTGCTTAATTAGTATGCATGGGCCCTTCTATGCTGACCTCTGTCCTGAGTGGCTCCCCTGCAGTTATTCATATGCATCTTCTGTCTTCCACCCTCCAAATGTAGCTGAACCTCCGAGTGCCTGCCTGGAGCACGGAGCTGACACATGGAGATCTTGCTGTGTGTCACCAAGGCCAAGGGATAACGGCATTTTGAGAAGGGAGGTGGTCTGTTAGCCTGCTTTTTCATGGAGCGTCACTAGGGTGAGACTGGAAAATGACCTTGGATTTAACAACATGAAGGTTACTGAGTAAGCCCATTTCAGTGAAGCGGTGGGGCTACTTATGGAGATAAGTACTGGTGAAAGAGAAATTTTATCATTTCCAGAAATTTCACCGTGGGGAGGAGGGAGGAAGTGGTGTTTTGGCTGGAGTTGAGGGGTCGCGGGGGATGTATCTCTTTAGCAGATGCCAGAGTGTGTCTGTGTGTCGATGTGAGTACCCAGTGAAGAGGGCTTATACAAGAGGGTGGGGAGTTGTGGCAGACGTGGGTGAAGCCCACGACGGGGCAAGTGTTGGCTTTGGAAAGAGTGAAAGCGCTTTACCCTTTTATAGGCCCACGATCAGAGTCAAGGTCCAGGTGTGGTTGTGAAGCGCAGTGGTGGGTGCTGAGGAATTTGGGCAAGAGAGAAGTTGTGAAACAAAAGGAGTGTTGAGTGCCACTTGATATCAGTGGTCACTGACATGTGGTCATTTATGTCCCTCCCCAGCCCAGCAAGTGTTTGGGGGCAGGCATGGGGCAGGTGGGTGTGAGGGCTACTGGGTGGTGTTATTCTTGCACATGGCGAGGGGGCGAGGAGAGCAGGGTGTCCAGGCTCTGGGATTGGAGATACCATATCTGGAATGCTGCTTCTGTCATTAATGGCTTTATAAACAGCTTGTCACCTACTCCAGCAATTTCTTTGAGTCTCAGCTCTGACCTTTCCTTTCTCCTCTGACGGTTTTTTTTTTTTTNTTCACTTTCTGCCATAAGGGTGGTGTCATCTGCATATCTGAGGTTATTGATATTTCTTCCAGCAGTCTTGATTCCAGTTTGTACTTCTTCCAGCCCAGCGTTTCTCATAGTGTACTCTGCATATAGGTTAAATAAGCAGGGTGACAATATATAGCCTTGACGTACTCCTTTTCCTATTTGGAACCAGTCTTTTGTTTCATGTCCAGTTCTAACTGTTGCTTCCTGACCTGCATATAGGTTTCTTAAGAGGCAGGTCAGGTGGTCTGGTATTCCCATCTCTTTCAGAATTTTCCACAGTTTATTGTGATCCACACAGTCAAAGTCTTTGGCATAGTCAGTAAAGCAGAAATGGATGTTTTTCTGGAACTCTCTTGCTTTTCCCATGATCCAGCGGATGTTGGCAATCAGAAGATATTAAGAAGAGGTGCCAAGAATATACAGAAGAATTGTACAAAAAGATCTTCACAACCAAGATAATCATGATGATGTGATCACTCACCTAGAGCCAGACATCCTGGAATGTGAAGTCAAGTGGGCCTTAGAAAGCATCACTATGAACAAAGCTATATGGGGGCGCACAGAGTTGGACACGACTGAAGCGACTTAGCAGCAGCAGCAGCAGTGGAGGTGATGAATTCCAGCTGAGCTGTTTCAAATCCTGAAAGATGATGCTGTGAAAGTGCTGCACTCAATATGCCAGCAAATTGGGAAAACTCAGCAATGGCCACAGGACTGGAAAAGGTCAGTTTTCATTCCAATCCCAAAAAAAGGCAATGCCAAAGAATGCTCAAACTACTGCACAATTGCACTCATCTCACATACTAGTAAAGTAATCCTCAAAATTCTCCAAGCCAGCCTTCAGCAATAACGTGAACCTGTTGACCATAACGGTGCTCAAATGTGATGAGCATAGTGACTGGAGCTAACTTCCAGAATCCACCATCACCTTCGGCTGCTAGTTATGTCTCTCTGAGAGAACTTGGTGCTTAATTAGTATGCATGGGCCCTTCTATGCTGACCTCTGTCCTGAGTGGCTCCCCTGCAGTTATTCATATGCATCTTCTGTCTTCCACCCTCCAAATGTAGCTGAACCTCCGAGTGCCTGCCTGGAGCACGGAGCTGACACATGGAGATCTTGCTGTGTGTCACCAAGGCCAAGGGATAACGGCATTTTGAGAAGGGAGGTGGTCTGTTAGCCTGCTTTTTCATGGAGCGTCACTAGGGTGAGACTGGAAAATGACCTTGGATTTAACAACATGAAGGTTACTGAGTAAGCCCATTTCAGTGAAGCGGTGGGGCTACTTATGGAGATAAGTACTGGTGAAAGAGAAATTTTATCATTTCCAGAAATTTCACCGTGGGGAGGAGGGAGGAAGTGGTGTTTTGGCTGGAGTTGAGGGGTCGCGGGGGATGTATCTCTTTAGCAGATGCCAGAGTGTGTCTGTGTGTCGATGTGAGTACCCAGTGAAGAGGGCTTATACAAGAGGGTGGGGAGTTGTGGCAGACGTGGGTGAAGCCCACGACGGGGCAAGTGTTGGCTTTGGAAAGAGTGAAAGCGCTTTACCCTTTTATAGGCCCACGATCAGAGTCAAGGTCCAGGTGTGGTTGTGAAGCGCAGTGGTGGGTGCTGAGGAATTTGGGCAAGAGAGAAGTTGTGAAACAAAAGGAGTGTTGAGTGCCACTTGATATCAGTGGTCACTGACATGTGGTCATTTATGTCCCTCCCCAGCCCAGCAAGTGTTTGGGGGCAGGCATGGGGCAGGTGGGTGTGAGGGCTACTGGGTGGTGTTATTCTTGCACATGGCGAGGGGGCGAGGAGAGCAGGGTGTCCAGGCTCTGGGATTGGAGATACCATATCTGGAATGCTGCTTCTGTCATTAATGGCTTTATAAACAGCTTGTCACCTACTCCAGCAATTTCTTTGAGTCTCAGCTCTGACCTTTCCTTTCTCCTCTGACGGTTTTTTTTTTTTTTTTTCCTTTTAGCTAATAACACCTTAGAGTTAGCAGTGACCACATTTGCCAGGTCCCCTTCCTTCATCCCCACCAGCAAGGCCTTTATTGTCACCTGCTCTGTGCAGCTCCCTACTTGCCCTCAAGACTCTTGCATAGTGAAACCATATCGTCATTTAAAAGCCCAGACTCTTCTTGTTGATCCCTTGCATAATGAGCTTAAATGACACTCGGCTGCCAGACAGGCAGCACCCAGCCTCCTTGGTGAGATGGTCTTGGGCTGCTGCTCTCGGCTGGGATGGCCACCTCACTGTTGCCGCCCCCACTCCAGCCCCTCATGCCTCCTCACCCACTGTGAAAACCACAGGCTTTCTCCATTGCGAAAGTCTTTAAAGGCCTCAGCTGTGTATATTCATCTTTACTGCTGCAGGGCCTAGCCCAGAGCATGCATTTGATAAATATCATTGAATTGTATTGGTTCAGGATTCTATTTTTATTGTGCCCTTTAAAAAATCACTTAAAAAAAGAGCTTAACAATACTATGAGAACATAATCTCTCTGAGAAATCACTTGTAACAAGCTACAATTTATTGAAAGTCAGGTTAGTATAGAAAAGTCAGGAGGGAATGGGGCTGCAATGTGTTGGAAGAAGGCATCTGGGGAGCCTGGGCTGAGGGCAGCACACGATCCTTTTGGGATATGAAAGAGGGGAAAGGGCAGGTGGCATCTTACTGTATATTGTTTGCTCTCTGTATTAATTACAGTGAAGTTATTAATTTAGATTGCATAAAGCAATCACATAAATGCAGTAGGAGTTACTTTTTTCTCTCCTGTGAGAGAACCCTGAAGATCACCAGCCAGAATGGCCCCAGGTCCCATCTTTCTTCTTGGCTCATAGCGTTCTTGTACTCAGCATCCATTCAGGGCACAGACTGGCTGCTGAGCTCCAGCCATTACATCTGCAGTGGGAGCCAGAAGCAGGGGAAAGGTAGGTGAGCAAAAAGTTAACTTCTGTCCTTGAAACAAAGCTTCCTTTCACATCACATTGTCCAGGTGGAGTCATATGTCCGCTTCTAGTCACCCAGGAACCTAAGATCTGTCTTATTCTGAGATCATTGTGTCCCTGAAAATAATAATATACAAATAACCTTCTAAGAGACTTCCCTGGTGGCTCAGAGGGTAAAGAATCTGTCTGCAGTGGGGATACCCACGTTTGATCCCTGGGTTGGGAAGAGCCCATGGAGAAAGGAATGGCAACCCAGTCCAGCATTCTTGCCTTTAGAATCCCATGGACAGAGAAGTTCATGGGATCACAAAGAGTCAGACACAGCTGAGCGACTTTCACTTTTCATCTTTCTAGGGAGAAAAACTAGAGCAGGAAGCCAGCAGCCCCTTTTAATTTCCCTCACTCTCTCCCTGTTAGCTTTCTCTATCAGATCCTCTGTTCCTCAGCCCTGTGCCTCCCTCCTCAGTCCTTACATCATCTATAACTCCTGCCTGTGCTACTTGAGGGTGACTCAGGTTCAGGCATTCCCAGGACACACACAGGAGGTAAACATATATGTTAAAGATTTTAAAGGAAGCTGGGAAAGAATTCCAAATAAAGCAAATACGTCTTGAAACAAATGTGAACTTGGTTGGACTAGAGTTAATGCTTTTGAAGGCAGAGTTTAGTTGTGCTTGATGTAAATATATCCTGTGTTAAATTTGAAATAAGGTAGATGTCTAAATTAAAGGTAGAGTGAAATATGTTAAAAACTACAGTGGGATATACTAAAACATTCCCCCTTTGGGTATTGGCTGTACTCTCTGCTGTAGGACCCAGCATCTTCATCCTGGAAAGCTAGCATTGATTTAGCTTTGTTTCGACCCTATTCCAGTGTGATACCCAATACACAGAGCAGTATGATTCTCTGGAGAGGGAGCTCGTGGCTGGGTCAAGTTGGGAATTCAGTTGCTATAACTACAGCTGCACAGGTGAGCTGTGCATAAAAGTCAGGCTTCTGTGGTCCTTGGAATACCAGCATTGGTGATGTCCTAACAGAGTAAGTAGTCTTCAAGGGAAGCGTTCTGACGTATATGTATGTAGAGTTGATGTTCTAGCGCCTCTGATGCTTAAAGTCTTTAGTCAGGGAGCTTGTCATCTAGGACCTTTGTATAAATAAGCATGTGATTTCACCCTGGAAGTCTGTGTTGGCAGTGATGTTTGGTTCTCTTGCAAAAGATATTATACTTCATAAAGGTTTCAAAGTTTGATACATGTCAATGAAATACAACATTGTTTTTCTCCGTAAAATGTCGGAATTATTTACTGCTTAAGGGCAAAGGAGCTCGCACCCCTTGTGTGTGCACAGTTGTTCTGGGGAAGGGTTGATTTGGAGGGGTGTGTGAATTACTGCTCCACCTGTATGAATTCATGGTATCTTAAAATACAGAGCAACTCAATTTGGTTTTGTGTAAAGAAATACCCTTTCAGTGTTGGGAACACTGAGAGAAAATGTTAAGAGTAAGGCTCTCGCTAAGAGAGAAATTGATAGATGAAGCAAATTATACTTTGTAAAATAGGAATGTTGTTATTAAAATTCAATTTCTAATTAATCACAGTCCCGGGACCCTCTGTTTTATTTTACTGTTACTATAAAATTGCTATCACTGTTAACTTGCATGTGTGAAATATAGGTAAAAAGAAATACCCTTTCAGTGTTGGGAACACTGAGAGAAAATGTTAAGAGTAAGGCTCTCGCTAAGAGAGAAATTGATAGATGAAGCAAATTATACTTTGTAAAATAGGAATGTTGTTATTAAAATTCAATTTCTAATTAATCACAGTCCCGGGACCCTCTGTTTTATTTTACTGTTACTATAAAATTGCTATCACTGTTAACTTGCATGTGTGAAATATAGGTATCTATTATATATATATGATAGACAGCAAAGCTGTATATTTCAGTTAAAGAAAATGACTTTATGCTATACTGTGTACCACATTTTGTTTTTCAGTACTTTTAAAAATTGTTTAAAAGTACTTTGAGAATTAAGAATAGTTAAAATAAATTTAAATATAGCTTAGATATGTGTATCACTGCCTTTTTATGTTAAACTTTAACTAAGTATAATGTGGCTTTAAAAACTATATGCTTAATATTTATTACTGATTAGAATGTTGAAATGTAAGTTTAAAATAAAAAAGATTTCTTTTCTTAGATATTTCTTTCTTTTGTCACACATATATGGCTCAATAGGTGTTGGATATTTTTGCAATTAAATATAAATTTCTGGTATTGAATGCTCATGTGCTGTAGGCCTACACAAACATTAAATAACTGGATGTTCTTAGTTTAGCCTCATCTAAAATTTTTTGAGTGAGTCTGATATTTAAGGATAATTTTTACTTTATGATGACTTATTTTACATTTTATAGCTGTAAGCTGCTTAATGTGTCAGTTTCATTAAGATAAGTTTGCTATTTCTTGGGCATTTTCAGGTAATTTTAAAAACTCAGGCATTGCCCAAAATCTTTCCAATTTTCCTATATTTTATTATTATATTTTTAGTTCAAAAGGGTGTACTTAGAAAACTACCATTAAGTATTCATACTTAATTCAGTTTTATAAGTAAGAAAACTATTAATATTTTATTTCACTGTTAATAAAACTGTTAATATTTCATTCGGTCTAAATCACATGCGGGATATGTGTGTGCATATGTGTGCATATGTGTGTATGTGTATATATATCAGAAGTTTTTTACTGCCATGGTTCTTTATATAGTCTAAAATAATATTTATTATTCAGAATCTTGAGACCATTTCAGTTTGCCACTTAGTCATCTGATCTTGGATTTTAACTTATTAAAATAATTTTGGAAGCACAGAATGAAGCGTTATCTGTGATTAGCTTCTTCTGGGTTTTTAAATCATTATCCTATTTAAGTGAACTTTAAAAAACATTGAGGTAATATCAATACACATTAAGTAAAATTTTATATGTTAATTTTATATACAGTTCATGTGTGTCTTTATCAATATATACACATATATAGTTAATGTTGTGTATGGAAGCATCATTGTGGCTAAAGCAGTGGTTTTATTATCTATGTCAGAGTATAGAGTAGGTGCAGGAGACCTGGGTTTGATCCCTGGGTCAGGAAGATCCCCTGGAAAAGGAAATGGCAACCCACTCCAGTATTCTTGTCTGGAGAATCCCACGGACGAGGAGCCTGGTGGGCTATACTCCATGGGGTCGCAAGGAGTTGGAAAGGACTGAGCGACTGACGCACATAGTCCTTCAGATATATGGAGAAGAGCTACCTTATAATGATCCAAGCCTAAGCAGTATGTTTTAACTTTTCTTAGAAAGTGCTTGTGAGACAAAAAGTAGAAAAGATCCTGGATTAGAGTCCTTGTATTTGGCAATAAGGGGCTTCCTAGGTGGCTCGGTTGTAAAGAATCTGCCTGCCAGTGCAGGAGATGTGGGTTTGATCCCTGGTTTAGGAAGATCCCCTGGAGGAGGAAATGGCAACCCACTCCAGTATTCTTCCCTGGGAAATTCCATGGACAGAGGAGCCTGGTGGGCTACAGTCCATGGGGCCACAAAGGGTCAGACACGACTGAGTATGCATTTGGCCATGAAGATGGTTAGGAGTAATATGAATGATAACTGACCAAACTGGACCAATTATTAGATTCACTTGGCTTAGGATGAGTACTACACTGAGGCCCTAACCCTGGAGACTTTCAGTCCCCACAATCTGGGCTGGACCTGAACCTCTCTTTTCAGAGCTCACAAGCAGGTGGTCAACCAGATCTTAACTGAGCAATTGGGCTAATGACTGTGGAACTAGTAAATGCTGCAGTTTTATGATCAGTGAAGAAAGAGATCCTGGAAGATGCTGTAAAGCTGGGACCAGAGACAGGAACCCTATCTCTATGGACCTGACTAGCATTTTCATAGAAATAGAATCTGATAGGAGGTGCATGTGAGAGTAGTTTAGGAAAACTAATGATGGAATTTAGTGACTGGAATTACAGAGAAGGGAGAGGATAGAATAAAAGATACTTTGAACTTGCATGTCAGGTAGTGTGATGCCTTTGATAGCTACAACATAATTTAGAGGGGTTGAGGTGGGTGGTTTAGTTTCAGAAAACTAAGATCATGGCATCTGGTCCCATTACTTCATGGCAAATAGATGGGGAAACAATGGAAACAATGAGAGACTTTACTTTTTGAGGCTCCAAAATCACTGCAGATGGTGACTGCAGCCATGAAATTAAAAGACACTTGCTCCTTGGAAGAAGAGTTATGACCAACCTAGACAGCATATTGAAAAGCAGAGACATTACTTTGCCCACAAAGATCCATCTAGTCAAAGCTATGATTTTTCCAGTAGTCATGAATGGATGTGAGAGTTGGACTATAAAGAAGAAAGCTGAGCACCAGAGAATTGATGCTTTTGAACTGTGGTGTTGGAGAAGACTCTTGAAAGTCCCTTGGACAGCAAGGAGATCAAACTAGTCCATCCTAAAGGAAATCAGCCCTGAATATTCATTGGAAGGAGTGATGTTGGAGCTGAAACTCCGATACTTTGGCCACCTGATGTGAAGAACTGACTCACTAGAAAAATCCCCGATGCTGGGAAAGATTTGAAGGCAGGAGGAGAAGGAGATGACAGAAGATGAGATGGTTGGATGGCATCAGTGACTCAATGGGCATGAGTCTGAATAAACTTTGGGAATTGGTGATGGACAGGGAGGCCTGGTGTGCTGCAGTCCATGGGGTTGCAAAGAGTCAGACTCGACTGAGTGACTGAACTGAATTGAACTGAACTGAGGTGGGTGGATGTCAGAGGTGAAGTGAATATGGTGGAGGGGCAGGTAAATAGGGAGAACAGAGAGGCAAAAAAAGAGATGCTTATCAGGTCAGAAGGCTGTAGGGACAGGCTTTGACAAATAACTTTGCCTTACTGTTCATTTCAATGTAAAATTATCTTATGTGCTACTGTAAGCAAGCCATGCAGTGTATTGCCAATTCTTATATAAAAGGGATGCCAGATTTCATAAATTCTATTGAATTTTATAAGCAAGATAGTATTCATATTTTACAAAACACAGTTTGAAAATGATGGTTTGGGTTGCCTCCACTTTTTGGCTTCTGTCAACATTCATGAACATCTGTTTGTGTGGATATGTTTTCATGACTTCTTGAATAAATCCTGAGAGTGGGCTGGATGGGTTATGTAGCAAATGTATGTTTAACTTTGTGAGAAGCTGTCACACTGTTTTCTGTACCGGCTGTAGCATTTAGCCCTCCCACAAGCAGTTTGAGAGTTCTGGTTGCTGCATATCTTCTGCAACACTTGATATTATCTGTTTTTCTAATTTTAGCCACTTCAGCATATATAAGGTGGTAATTACACTTTAATTTTATTATGTGTTTCTCTGAAGACTAGCATTGAGAATTTTTAATGCGTTAATTGGCCATTCATGTATCTTCTTTGAAGTGTTAGTTCACCCGTTTGAAACCATATTTTTAAACTAAAAATTTTGCAAACTAAAAAATTGAATTGGCTGTCTTACTTTGGAGTATGTTCTTTATATATTCTGGGTACAATTCCTTTGGATGTGTTTTGCAAAATTTTTCTTCCAGTCCATGGCTTGGCTTTGTCTTAACTGTATGTTTTAGAAGGAAAAGCTTTCTCACCTTCATGAAGTCCATTTATGTCAGCATTTTCTTTTTTAGTTTCTACTTTTGGTGTCCTGTTTAAGAAATCTTTTCTTAACTTGATGTCATAAAGGTGTTCTCATGTTTTTCTTATAGGGATTTCAAAGTGTCAGCTGTCCCATTTAGGCCTGAGATCCATTTTGATTTAATTTTATGTATGATGTAAGATAAGGGTTGAGGTTTTGTTTATGTTTTTTGATACTGATATTTGCCTGTTCCAGAACCATTTACTGAAAAGGATATTTTTTATCCATTAAGTTACCTTAGCATATTTATTAAAAAAATCAGTAGACTATCTTTGGGCTTCCCTCATAGCTCAGTTGACAAAGAATCTGCCTGCAATGCAGGAGACCCCAGTTTGATTCCTGGGTCAGGAAGATCCACTGGAGAAGGGATAGGTTACCCACTCCAGTATTCTTGGGCTTCGCTTGTGGCTCAGCTGGTAAAGAATCCGCATGCAATGCCAGGGTCCTGGGTNCTGCCTGCAATGCAGGAGACCCCAGTTTGATTCCTGGGTCAGGAAGATCCACTGGAGAAGGGATAGGTTACCCACTCCAGTATTCTTGGGCTTCGCTTGTGGCTCAGCTGGTAAAGAATCCGCATGCAATGCCAGGGTCCTGGGTTTGATCCCTGGGTTGGGAAGATTCCCTGGAGAAGGGAAAGGCTGCCTACTCCGGTATTCTGGCCTGGAGCATTCCACGGACTCTATAGTCCATGGGGTCTCAAAGAATCGGACATGACTGAGGCGCTCTTCACGCTTGACCTAGACTGGATTTGTTTCAGGTCTATTTCTGAACTCTCTTTTGTTCTGTTGGTCTACATGTCAGTTCTTATACCAATACCCTGTGGTTTCATAGTAAAAACCATGTAGTGTAAATCCCTCACCTTTTTCTGTACAATTATTTAGCTCTTCTATGTCTTTTCTTTTCCATATAAATTCTAAAATCAGCTTGTCAGTGTTAGGGTTTGATTAGAATTGTGTTGGATCTGTGGATCAGTTTGGGAGGATTTGCTATCTTAATATTGAGCCTTCCAAACCATGAACATGGTATAGCTCAGAATTGATTTAGGCCTTTTACTATTTTTCTTTGTAGGATTAAGCATCCTTTTGTGTTTTCAGTGTACAGGTCATGCACAGCCTTCATTAAATATATTCCTAAGTGTTTTATTTTTTTGATGATACATGATAAGTTTTTAACTACTTCATTCTATAAGAGCAGATTTGAAATAAGTTAAACAGTATTGCCAGGGTTACTGTTGGTAGAATTAGAAGGAATAATTATTTATAAAACAAGGAAAAACAGGAAAAGTATGGTTTGTGAGAAATTCTCACATTTCATTCATATGAATTCAAGAAATTGACATTTTGTTACTTGATATCTTTGTGAGAAACTAATCATATGTGTCAATCTATGCTTTTCCTTTCTTGGAAAAGTGTTTTTTTAACTTCCAAGAGTTTCATGAATGCAGTACTATTCAAGTGACCCGAATCGTTGTTGAGGTCCTATCTTACAAAGACATGTGCTATTTCAGCATATTTTATGATATGTGCCAGATTTGGGGGAGGCTGGGGTTGGGTTTTGGTGCCATTTATATGAGCCTTAAAAGAATATCAGATGTTTTGTTGCAGTTACTTGAGATATTTGATTCTTGAGATCAGTTCAGGTTCTTATTGGTTAGGATCAATCTGAATTCATTTGAATTCATCTACCATTTTTCTCATTAGCAAGTTACATAGGTCTGTTAAGCTATTTCTTTTTTAAAATTAAAAAAAAAAATTATATAATAGGCCACACAGTGTGGCATGTGGGGTTCTAGTGCCTGACTATGGATTTAACCTGTGCCTCCTGCAGTGAAAGAACAGAGTTTTAACCCTTGAACTGCCAACTGAGTCCTCAGTTTCTTCTTAATTATTTATTTTACTTGTAATGAATTTTATAAAAATAAGACTTCAGAGCTGAGAGCTTCCTTGCCTCCTCAACTTCTCCACGGTGAGCTTTGCGCAGTGAAACAGGGAGCACCCTGTAACAAAGGCATTTTGGATAAGGCGTGCCTCCAGAAGCTGAAGAGAGAGCTGTGTGGGCCATAACTTTTACACAAACTGATCAGCTGCCATCTGTGCGCAAAGCCCTGTGATCAGCAGAGCCCCGTTCGTGCCACTGATGGCACTGAGTAGACTGATAGCAGCAGATCAGTTTAGCTGAGCTGTCCTCCAGCAGCTGGTCACGAGGACACAGACCCCACCAAAGTGTAGTCATCATCACTCTTCAGTCCTTTACTGGGTAGACTGTGGCAGGAGACAAAAGCTGCTTGCTCTCTTCACCCCCATACAGCAAGGTAAGAGCCACCTTTTTTCTCTAGGAGGGAAAAATAAGGGCAAAAGCAGCCACTTTCAACTTTTCCCATGTTGTTTGGAGGTAGATTTATGCTCATCTTTTCCAGGATAATTGTTCCAGCCAGGTGTACAATTCAGCATCCCTTTGGTGGTTGAGAGTAGTGTGTGTAGTACAGGTTGGGTAAATGTCAGTAACAAAATTGCCCTGCTCGGCACATCTAAGCATTTGACCTTGAAGACTCAGAGGGGAACAGACACTGCAGATTTCCCTACTTGCCCTTGACTTACAAGAGTGGATAATGAATTAATAGAAATTGATAAGGAGTGACTGTCAGGCAGCTGCTGTGGTCATGAGGCTGGTATGCGGAAACAGTGCCCGCTTGCACAGCATGCGTAACTCTGAACCGCAGCCAGGAGGGGTGGGTGGGTCACTGAAGCAGGAAATTGGCCGCCAAGAGGAATGCCGGCTCCCCACGCAGGCTGCAGCCCGGTGCGCCCAGGGAGAGAAAACACAGGGGCGATGGGGTGAGCTGGTGGCCGCAGAGACCCAGCTCCTCTAGGAGGAGGCAGCGCTGGTGCTTCAGAGGTCCTGAAGACAGTGCAGGTTAGATTTTATTTTAAGGGATCAAAATGTTCATAGCGTAAGTAGCAGATGTCTAGTTCTTCTATAGTTAAACAGACCACGGGCTACAGAGCAGGGAAAACATAAAACATAGCTCTGAGGTCTTCCCCTAACAGGTTTTTTTTTTTTTTTTTTTTAATTGCACTCTATTTTTTATAAGCAAAGGTTAAATGTGGAGATTCATTCTGCAGAGAAGCAAACCTCTGTTCATCTGTGCAGGGTGATGATTATTAGAATACTTCTAAATGAGCCTCCAAAGAAACTGCCTGTTTCATTTTCTCAAACAGTTACTTCTGAAATAGTTTGTTCCAGGCCACACTTTAAGAACCGTTTGTAATTTAGACACACACAACTTTAGTGTGTACTTGGCGTGTGTATGTTTTTAGTATAAATAGCTATTGCTTGTTTTTTTTCTTGCGGGGGGCAGGGGGGCTCGTTTGTTAAACTAACGAGTGAGGACAAAATATTTTTTAAGAGATTAAGTGATGCCTTTCAAACCATTTTGCTCTTCTGTTAAAATGTATTCCTGTAGAATCTACTGATTTTTGAGAATGGAATTGATTGCATCAGCAGTTACTTGTTAGACTTTTCTTTTTCTTAACTGTTTATTGCTGTTCTGCTATCTAAAGATAGTTTTTCATGTGAGTATTTTTGGTAAGTACTGCATAGATATTATTGGTTTTGGTTTAGGAGCATCAGGCCAGTCATTTACTTAGATTTTTAAGGAGGAAAGAACATTTTAGCAACTGTCTTCATTTTTTAGAAATGAATATATGAAGAATCAGTATCGGAGAATCACATACTCAAACATTCTGTAAATTAGGACTGCCCATCAGTGTAGGCTCAGTTTGATGGCTGTGTGGATGTAGCCTTACATGAAAAAGTTTACATTCCAGTACTGAGGAGTTGCATTCCACTGGGCAGTTCTGACGCACAGCAGGAATGCGGGGCCCTTGTATACAAAGGGCGAGTTTAGGGCCACTGACAGAAGAGGCTTCTGTGCTCAGCCACTCACTGCCTTTTGCAGACACACACACAGTGGTAGAAGCGCTCAGGACTCCACTTGGGAAAATGTGGTCGCAGAAGTGCAGGGCAAGGTGGCCTGACCTCAGAAAGAGCCTGCGGAACCCTGTCCGGTGAATCACGGCTTCTGGGTATCTATGACAACTAGGTAAGGTTTGATACCTGCAGACAACTGGTGCTTTCTTGTCGTGAACCTTGGACTTGAAAGTTTATCAGACTATTAACTTTTTTTTTTCTGTTTTATATTATATAGGAGACTACATTTAATAAATTTTCTGTCTGCATATATTTTAATTTGTAGTTCTGTAAGAAAAAAAAAGCTTAATGGGAATGAAAATCTGGATTGTTAAACTGTTTTTGGAACAACCATTCTTCAGTTCGTTTTACTGAGGACTGTGAACATTTAGGTATATTGTATTTGTTATGCTGCAGGTAGTCTTTCCATTAATCATTTTCTGTAAGTTTAACTTTTTAAAAAAGAAATATCACAGAGAACCAATAGGTTGACCTAGAGTGGGTCTGCTTCACTTCTGGTTGCCATCTTTGGTGGTTTAGTCTAAGATTATCAGGACGTTCTGAAATTACATTGAGATTAATAGTTGGAAGCCAGGCTCTATGCTGCCCTCTGACAGAACAGTTTAGGAGGATTTAGAGACTATGGTAATTAATCGTTCACACTGTGTAGAATCAGAAGCCTAATGGTGCTCTTACAACACAAGTGCCCTACTTCTCTTTTCTCCTTATCTCTTTCTAACTTTCTGGACTTTTGTGAAAGGCTGGCATCAAGTGTAGAAAGAGCTAACAGGTTTTTAACTATTCAGACCAAGTCTTATTGATAACTGTTACCTACTTCTCTTTTTGAAAGACAGTTAAATAAATATTTGTGTCTCATACACAAATGCATGTGTACGTAGAAAGGCTGAAGTTGCCAGAAGACAATTTTCTAAAGGATTTAAATTCAGAGTTTAAAAAAAGCTATGTCACTTTAAAAATTAAGGAGCTTAAATTTTAAAAATATCTTTGTTTATCTTGGAACGTCATATTATGAGTGCCATTTCAAAGAAGCAGATGTGTTAGTAGATGAATTTCTGGCAGCAGCTGCCTGAGGAGGCTTGGTTTTTATAGATTTGACTTTCAAACTTTTGACTCTCCCAGGGTAACCCTCAAACACTTGATGGTCATTTGTAATTTTGCTGAATTCGAATTGCTTTCTGAATTGCAAAAGCTGATTTGTCTTTTTCACTCAACTAGCCAGTGAGTGAGCCAGCCTCTGAGAATTCACCTTTCCACAGAGCTCTGTTCCCCGCTTGTTGTTGCATTTATGCTTTATAGGTAAATGTGATGCCCTGTAGCAGTATTCCTGAGGATGTCTGGGAATTATTACTCATACATGTCAAGCTTAGCAAGGACCAGAGTTTTTATAGTTTTGAGTGTGGAAAAGGGCTGTTGAAGAAAGTGAGAGAAAGGGTGAGGTCAGTGTGGGATCACAGAACCATGCCATGAAGCCTGATGGTGATTTGGGGCATCTCTTTTAACCTATTCTGAGGTAGGTTGGCTTTGTTTTCCCACTTATGGAATGAAAATTGAACATTTCTTATGAGCAGAGTAGGACGGTGGGTCATACATATTAAAACTCCTTGGGGGCCTTTTTCTAAATCACACTGTTTGAGGGCCTTTGATGTAGTACATTGGATTCTGGCATACCTTCATGTGTGAAGCTGAAGGGGAGAAAAAAGCCAGGAGACCCTGTACTGTATGATTTTCTAAGCTTTTTTCTCAACTCGGACATTCAAGAAATCCATTTTGTTTTTGAAATGCATTGTAGTCAGCAAATATGACATTCTTTTTATAAAACTCATGGTTCGCTGTTCTGCCTGTTATCACCAACCTCTTGTGTACTCATCTTCCATAGATTATAAACTAAGAATAGGGGTGACATTTAGTGAGTTTCTTGTAACCTCTGTATTGAATGCATAGTTTATGAGTTTGAGCAAACTCTGCGAGATAGTGAAAGACAGGGAAGCCTGGCGTGCTGCAGTCTATGGGACTGCAGAGTCGAACATGACTTAGCAACTGAACAGTATTGATTATTTAGTTTGTGTCCAGTAAGTTTTTGGAAGACAAACAGGAGGCAAAATTGTACATGAGTGAGCATCTTTCTCTTTCTCCCACTTTCTCCATATGTATATGAAGACTGGGCTTGCACAATGGGGATACTCTCTAATTTATGACCAGAAGTAAAATAAAAATGGAATAATGCTGGGTGAAAGAAAATGTCGGTATAATTGACTCTTCAAAACTGACTTCAGGTTACCAGGGATGAAGGATGGAAGATAAATTGGGAATTTGGGGGTGAATATATACACACTATTACATGTAAAATTGGACTTCCTGGGTGGTGCTGGTGGTAAAGAATCCGCCTGCAGTGCAGGAGACACAGAGACAAGAGTTTGATCCCTGAGCTGGAAAGATCCCCTGGAGTAGGAAGTGGCAACCATTCCAATATTCTTGCCTGGAAAATTCCATGGACAGAGGAGCCCGGTGAGTTACAGTCCACGGGGGTCACAAAGAGTCAGACATGACTGAGTGACTGAGCACATATATTAAATGGATAAACAAGACAAACCTACTGTATAGCACAGGGAACTCTGCTTAGTATTTTGTAATAACCTAAATGAGAAAAAAATTTGAAAAAGAGTAGGTAAATGTGTAAGTATAACTGAACCGTTTGGCTGCACACCTGAAACTAACACAATATTGTTAATCAAGTACACTCCAATATAAAATAAAAACTATAAGCAAGGAAACTATAAGCAAGGTGAAAAGACAGCCTTCATGATGGGAGAAAATAATAGCAAACGAAGCAACAGACAAATAATTAATCTCAAAAATATACAAGCGACTCCTGCAGCTTAATTCCAGAAAAATAAATGACCCAATCAAAAAATGGGCCAAAGAATTAAACAGGCATTTCTCCAAAGAAGACATACAGATGGCTAACAAACACACGAAAAGATGCTCAACATCATTCATTATCAGAGAAATGCAAATCAAAACCACAATGAGGTACCATCTCACACCAATCAGAGTGGCTGCTATCCAAAAGTCTACAAACAATAAATGCTGCGGAGGGTGTGGAGAAAAAGGAACCTTCTTACACTGTTGGTGGGAATGCAAACTAGTACAGCCACTATGGAGAACAGTGTGGAGACTCCTTAAAAAACTGGAAATAGAACTGCAATATGACCCAGCAATCCCACTGCTGGGCATACACACCGAGGAAACCAGAATTGAAAGAGACACATGTACCCCAATGTTCATCGCAGCACTGTCTATAATAGCCAGTACATGGAAGCAACCTAGATGTCCATCAGCAGATGAATGGATAAGAAAGCTGTGGTACATATGCACAATGGAGTATTACTCAGCCATTAAAAAGAATACATTTGAATCAGTTCTAATGAGGTGGATAAAACTGGAGCTTATTACCCAGAGTGAAGTAAGCCAGGAAGGAAAACACCACTACAGTATATTAACGCATATATATGGAATTTAGAAAGATGGTAACGATAACCCTGTATGCGAGACAGCAAAAGGGACACAGATGTATAGAACAGTATTTTGGACTCTGTGGGAGAGGGAGAGGGTGGGATGATTTGGGAGAATGGCATTGAAACATGTATATTATCATATATGAAATGGATTGCCAGTCCAGGTTTGATGCATGAGACAGGGTGCTTGGGGCTGGTGCACTGGGATGACCCAGAGGGATGGGATGGGGAGGCAGAGGGGAGGGAGGAAAGATTTGAAGTAAAATAAAAAATAAAAAAAATTTTTTAAGATTTCAAATATTTTATTAACCTTTGTTTACCACGTCTTCATATCTTCCTAGTTCTTTCCCCCATACCTCTATCACTTAATTGTGGACTTAGTATAGAAAACAGATTGATTCCAAGTTAATCGGTGATATAGTTCATTCATCAAACTTAACTTCCTTTTCCCCTAACATGGGTTCTTTTTGGGCAAAGTGGAGTTTACTACTTTTTTTAATTCAAGTCCCGAATTTTGCCAAAAAACTCAAAACCCCTAAAACAAACAAAAGTCTTGATAAGTTTCTCGGATAATACATTTTTAAAGAAATTGTGGATATGCTCATGTGTATCACATAAATATGTCATTTTAATCATTTAAGTAGTGTTACTTACAGTCACACTATTGTGCAATTAATTACCACTACTTGTCTCCAAAACTCATATTCCATAGCTCCAAAGAGAAACTTTGTAACTGTTAGGCATTCCCCTAACACCTGGAAACCTCCTTTACTTTCTGTCTTTATGAATTTGCCTATTGTAGATATCTCATGTAGATGGGCTCTTATAAAATATTTGTCATTCTGTGACTGGCTGTGGCACTTAGCATAATGCTTTCAAGTCTTATCTTTGTTGTAACACTTATGAGCTCTTTAATCCTTTTTATAGCTGGATAATATTCCATTGTCTGTATGTATCACATTTGTTTATCCACTCATCTGTTGATGGACATTTGTGGCTTTTTTTCACCCGTTTATTATTGTAAACAGTGCTGCAGTGAAAACTGGTGTACAAATGTTTGGGTCCGTATTTTTAATATTTTTGGATGTTTATCCAGGAGTGGAATTGCTGGGTCTTTTGTTAATTTTATGTGTAACTTTTGGAGAAACTCCCAAACTCTTTTTCACAGTTATGGCACCGTTTTACATTTCCACACCGGTTCCAGTTTCTCTTCCACACTTGCTATTTTTTAAAAAAATTACTATTATAGCCATTCTAGTATCTCATTCACATACAGTGTCAGATATGAAGTGGTATCTCATTGTGAGTTTTTGTTTTGTGTGTGGGGTGTGTGTTTAAAATTTCTTTAGTCTTGGCTGTCGGGGTCTTTGTTGCTGTGCTGGGGCTTTGTCTAGTTGTTGCAAGTGGGAGCTGCCCTTTGGGCGTCCGGCTCCTCATTGCAGTGATTTCTCTTGTTGCTGAGCGTGGGCTCTAGGCCCATGGACTTCAGTAGCTCTGTTGCTCGAGGAAGTTGAATCTTCCCAGGTCAGGGATTGGTCCTGTGTCCCCTGCAATGGCAGGTGTATTCTTAACTGCTAGACCACCAGGGAAGCCTGTTTTGTGTTTTTATTTATTTTTCTGTAGAAAGCACAGCCAAGATTTATTAAGCTGTAGTACACTACAGTCTGGGGGAGAGTGGACAACTTGGTGAGTAGCTCCTTGTGTTTTTGATTTACTTTTTTCTAATAACTAAGGATGTTGAGCAACTTTTCATGTGCTTGACAGCCATTTGGAGAAAAGTCTATTCAAGTCCTTTGCCTATTTTTTAATTGGGTTGTCTTTTTGTTGTTGAGTTGTAGGAATTATGTACTCTGGATCTTAAACCCTTCTCAGATATATGCTTTACAAATATTTTCTCCTATTTTGTAGATTATCTTATTCATTTCTCGATAATGTCCTTTGCACCAAAGTTTTTAATGTCGATAAAGTTCAATTTATTTAATTTTCCTTTTGCTGCTGATGCTTTTGATGTCATATCTGAGTCCATTGTCAAATCCGAGGTAATGAAGACTCATCCTTGTTTTTTTTTTTTTTTTTTTCCCCTTAGAGTTTTATCATTTTTGGCATTCTTACTTAGTCAGTGTTCCATTTTCAGTTAAATTTTGTATGTCACGAGATGTAGGGGTCCAGGTTCATTGTTTTGGTGTACTACTTAAGCCAGTAGTTTGCAGCTTTGTAGCATGTTTTGAAATCAGAAGCATACTTTCTCTGACTTTGTTGCTTTTCAAGATTGTTTTGGCTAATTAGGGCCTGTTGCATTTTTGTATAAATGTAAAGATTGCTTTTTCCACTTCTGCAAAAAAATATTGGGGGAGGATTTTGATGGGGATTCCGTTGAACTTGTAGGCCACTTTGTATAGTCTCTTTGTTGTTCAGTTCCTTAGTCATGTCCAACTCTTTGCAACCACACAGACTGCAGCATACCAGGCTCCT
This sequence comes from Oreotragus oreotragus, assembly GCA_006410675.1. Taxonomy (NCBI): domain Eukaryota; kingdom Metazoa; phylum Chordata; class Mammalia; order Artiodactyla; family Bovidae; genus Oreotragus; species Oreotragus oreotragus. The sequence continues at coordinate 246,851 of SJYX01008212.1, read as the reverse complement.
CTGTCCTCCACTATCTCCCAGAGTTTTCTCAAAGTCATGTCCATTGAGTTGGTGAAGATATCTAACCATCTCATCCTCCATTGCCTCCATCTTTTGCCTTCAGTCCTTCCCAGCGTCAGGCTCTTTTCTAATGAGTCGGCTCTTTGCATCAGGTGGCCAAAGTATCGGAGCTTCAGCATGAATCCTTCCAATGAGTATTCAGGGTTGATTTCCTTTAGGATTGACTGGGTTGATCTCCTCGCAGTCCAAGGGACTCTCAAGAGTCTTCTCCAATACCACATTTTGAAAGCATCAGTTCTTCGGTGCTCAGCCTTCTTTATGGTCCAACTCTCACACCTGTACATGACTGCTGGAAAATCCATAGCTTTAACTATATAGACTTTTGTCAGCAAAGTGATGTCTCCGCTTTTTAATGTGCTGTCTAGGTTTGTCATAGCTTTGCTTCCAAGGAGCAAGTGTCTTTTAATTTCATGGCTGCAGTCACTGTCTGTAGTGGTTTTGGAGCCCAAGAAAATAAAATCTGTCTCTGTTTCCACGTTTCCCCCTTCTGTTTGCCATGAAGGGATGGTACCAGATGCCATGATGTTAGTGTTTTGAATGTTGAGTTTCAAGGCAGCTTTTTCACTCTTCATTATTATTTAATATACTTATCCAAGGCCCAGAGAGATGAAATGACTTGCCCAAGATCACACAGCTAACTGGTCATAGAGTGTATTGAGAAACCATATTCTCAACTACAATAACTGCTCTTTTTCTATTATATCATCCCCTGGGCTCTAAATTCCAAGTCAGTAAGGGCTTACTATGTCTTAGTTCCTCTTCACTTTCTGTCATTAGGGTGGTATCATCTGCATATCTGAGGTGGTTGATATTTCCCCTGGCAATCTTGAGTCTAGCTTGTGAGTCATCCAGCCTGGCATTTCACATGATGGACTCTGCATGTAAGTTGAATAAGCTGGGTGACATTATACAGCCTTGTTGTAGTCCTTTCCCAATTTTGAATCGGTCCACTGTTCCATGTCTGGTTTTAGCTATTGCTTCTTGACCTGCATACAGGTTTCTCAGGAGACAGGTAAGATGGTCTGGTACTCCTGTCTCTAAGAATCTTCCACACCGTCAAAGGCTTTAAGTGTAGTCAGTGAAGCAGATGTACCTGTTTTTTCTGGAACTCCCTTGCTTTCTCCATTATCCAACGAATGTTGGCAATTTGATCTCTGGTTCCTCTGCCTTTTCTGAACCCAGTTTGTACATCTGGAAGTGGTTGGTTCACGTACTATTGAAGTATAACTTGAAGGATTTTGAGCCTAACCGTGCCAGCGTGAAATGAGCGCAACTGTATGGTAGTTTGAGCATTCTTTGGCATTGCCCTTCTTTGGAATTGGAGTGAAAACTGACCTTTTTCAGGCCTGTGGCCACTGCTGTTTTCCAAATTTGCTGGCATATTGAGTGCAGCACTGTAACAGCACCATCTTTTAGGATTTGAAATAGCTCAGTTGGAAGTTCATCACCTCCACTAGCTGTGTTCACAGTAATGCTTCCTAAGGCCCACTTGACTTCACACTCCAGGATGTCTGACTCTAGTGGAGTGACCACATTATTGTGGTTTAGTATAGCTCTTTTGTGTATTCGTGCCACCTCTTTTTAATCTCTTCTTCTTCAGTTAGTTCATTCTTCCTAAGGCCCACTTGACTTCACACTCCAGGATGTCTGACTCTAGTGGAGTGGCCACATTATTGTGATTATCTGGCTCATTTAGACCTTTTCAGTATAGCTTGTTTGTGTATTCGTGCCGCCTCTTTTTAATCTCTTCTTCTCTTAGTTCATTTTTGCCCTTTATGGAGCCCATCCTTGCATGAAATGTTACCCTTGGTATCTCCAATTTTTTGAAGCTATTGCTAGTCTTTCTCATTCTATTGTTTTCCTCTGTTTCTTTGCATTGTTCATTTAAGAAAGCCTTAATTATAAGACTTAAAAACAAAGATTGCATTTGATAGGAGTAACTTCATTTCTGACAGTCACACCAAGGAACATTTGGAGGAGAATTTAGTCAAATGACTTTGGAACAGTCTTTCTATTGCTGACTTTTCTTAAAGCCCTCAGAGATTGTGAAGTGAAGTGAAGTGCAAGTCACGCAGTTGTGTCTGACTCTGTGACCCCGTGGACTGTAGCCCACCAGGCTCCTCTATCCATGGAATTCTCCAGGCAAGAATACTGGAGCTGGTAGCCGTTCCATTCTCCAGGGGGTCTTCCCAACCCAGGGAATGAACCCAGGTCTCCCACGTTGCAGGATGATTCTTTGCCATTGGAGCCACCAGGGAAGCCAGGGATTATAGCTGTACTTTTAAAATTAACCAAGTTCTTATTTAATCTGTATCATTTCTAAATTTCCTTAAGTCATGATTTTAGCAGTCTAAATAATACCAACGTTCAGCTGCTGTTAATAAGACAGAGTGAAGTATTCTTTTAATTTATGTCTCTGGTTTTACAGGAATCCCTTTGGTTGTCCTTAAATTTTTCCCTGGAAACTTTTCAGCTCTGTGGTTTTCCCCTTAGAAACTTTTCTAGTCCAGTGCTCTATTGTAGATTTATGTGGTTTTCCATGATGGCATGTATGGTAATTTTCAGGTTTTATTTTACCTAGTGTTTCTTTCCTTTTGAGGTATATCTTTGTTTATTATTTGTTATTTATTATGTATGCAGTTTGCTGTGCTAATGACTTGAAAGACTTCTAGTTTTCATTTGACTTCTAACTGAAACCTGAGAACCCTTTGTTGTTTGGTCTTACATACTGTGTATATTTGATCACTTTCCACATAGAGTATTTCCTTGTGCAGATTGGGTCCTTACTGCTGTTTTACATGCACATAAAACTTTATAAAAATGTCTTGTACTTTATTCTTACTAGCTTTGTTTTTGAGCTGTACTATCTAAATGTCTGTGTCATTTGCAAACCTGAAGATTCTGTCCAATTCTTTCTACTAAATCATCTAATTATTTAAACGAATTGATCTTAGTATTGTCTCTGGGTGTTTTTGTCTCCTATATGTCTCTATCTGGTTTTCTTTTTTTTTTTTTTTGCTGTGCCATGCGGCTTGCAGGATCTTAGTTCCTTGATAGGGATCAAACCAGGGCCTGGAAAACACAAGAGTCCCGACCACTGGACCACCAGGGAATTCCTCCCCCCGCCTTTTTTTTTTTAATCACTATATTTAAGTTTTCCAGTATCATATTTTTTAAAGTTTATTTATATAGAACTTGATCAAAACTTAGTAAATAATGGTACTTACTTTCTTTTGTTCATATATTTTTTGAGTCAAAGAATCAGAAAGTAGAAGCAGAAGTATTTTGTGGCTTAATGGGTTTGTAGCTGACATATTTCATTCCTATCTTATAGCTCTTGGATTGTAAGCTAAGAGTAACTCTTCTCTGCAGTGGAGCCAGAAGGACTTGCATTAGCCCAGTGAATGCATTCATGAACTATACCTGTCTCTCTCTCTCCCTGTTTTTTTTTTTTTTTTCTACATTACTCAGCTTGTGGGATTGTAGCTCTCCAACCAGGGACCTAACCTGCACCCTCAGTAATGAAAGCCCAGAGTCTTAACCACTGGACAACCAGGGAATTCCCTATGCTTTGTCTCTTTTGAGGCCACCCTTTCCTTTTGGGTTCTTGATTGTGTTTGAAACAATAAATTTTTGGAAAAGTGATGTAATTTTTTCTCCCCTGGTAGGGTGTGTTCTCTGTGTATTTGGCTTTTCCCCCTCAATGTAGTCAAAGGATTAATCTCATGGGAGTCTATTATTTCTCTTATGGTTTACATCTTTGTGACAGTCAGTAGAACTTGAGTCTTTTGTGGCTCCAAAAGAGTTTCGTTAGATTTTAGCACAGCTCACTTTGTAAAAGGTATAGAAATAGTTTTTTGTTTTTGTTTTTTTGTAGCACATTTTAGGAAGTGCAGACTTTTTATCCCTAAAAGTAATAGTGTTACTGCTGCTGCTAAGTCACTTCAGTCGTGTCTGACTCTGTGCGACCCCATAGACAGCAGCCCACTAGGCTCCCCCATCCCTGGGATTCTCCAGGCAAGAACACTGAAGTGGGTTGCCGTTTCCTTCTCCAAAGCATGGAAGTGAAAAGTGAAAGTGAAGTCGCTCAGTCGTGTCTGACTCTTAGCGACCCCATGGACTGCAGCCCACCAGGCTCCTCCATCCATGGGATTTTCCAGTCAAGAGTACTGAAGTGGGGTGCCATTGCCTTCTCCGAAGTAATAGTGTTAGTGCAACTAAATATGTGAATGTTGCCTCAGCCATAAAGTTCTGTTGAACTAGTAGCTAATTGGTAAGAGGATTAACAGCCTTAATTCTGAAGTAGGGAGTTAGTGGTGTAAGAATTAGGCATAAAATAAATACCATGTAGTTTATTCATATGGATGTTACTACTTTTGTTGCTAAAATTTAAGCAACTCAGTTCTAGCAGTTAAAAAAATAATTTATATTTTTGGCTGCACTGGGTCTTTGTTGCTGCAGACTTTCTCTAGTTGCAGAGAGTGGGGGCACTCTGTGGGTGCGTGTGTGGCGGCTTCTCTTGTTGCAAAGCGTGGGCTCTAGGGCACGCGGGCTTCAGTAGCTGCGGCACGTGGGCTCAGCAGTTGTGGCTCCCAGGCTCCAGAGCACAGGCTCCATAGTGGTGGCGCATGGGCGTACTGAGATACTCCACGGCACGTGGGATCTTCCTGATCAGGGATCCTGCTTTGGCAGGCAGATTCTTTACCACTAAGCCTCCAGGAAGCCCAGTTCTAACAGTTTTCATTTACTCATATGAACATTGTATGCATTACATACATTTTTTTTTTTTAACTACATGAAATTTTTAAAAAAGAAAACCACGCTATCATTGCTTTTGTGATGCTTGTCTGGTTCTATAATTTAATAAAACAGGAAAAAAGCTTAGAGTCATATGATTTTCTTTGGATTTTAATGTTGTTTTATTTAGTGATAAACTTTAAGCATGCAACATATGTTTTTACCCAGTCCTAAAAAGGATTAAATGGGCAAAGATGGCTTGAAACCTACTATATATTTTGCTAATATATTGAGGTTATTTCTTAATTTGTAGTGTATCATTAAATTATAAGCACCATTGTAAAAAAATTAAATTGCAAGTAAGTAGTTTCAAAAGCTAGAAGCAAATTCTTGTGTGTATTGAGGATTTTCTGTAATTTTAGTGGTATTTAATTGTTAAACGAAGAGAAGAATATTTATAATTTCAGGTCATTTTAATTACATGTGAAATAACATGACAAAGAGGATAAGATAGATGTAGTTTTCCTATTTTTTTCAGCTTAAAAAAAGCACTTTAATATTTGTATGCTTATGAGAATGTGTATGTGTGAATATTTGAAAAGAATTTTTCAGATATGCTAAGTATGACTCTTTGATTTCCATAGAAACAGAATTTTGAAGCAGGAAATGACTTAAGTGATGGCCTAGTCTCACTGATAACCTTAGAAATGAGTGTAGTTTAGACTGTGAGGGTAGTCCAGCTGGTTTGCTGGAGGTCACAAGCTGATAGAGTGAGAATATTGACTTACCTGTTTCCTTCCTCGAGTGAGCAAGCAAGCTTAATCGCTTTAGTTGTCTCTGACTCTGTGCAACCCTGTGGACTGTAGCCTGCCAGGCTCCTCTGTCCATGGGATTCTCCAGGCAGGAACTGGAGTGGGTAGCCATGCCCTGCTCTAGGGGGTCTTCCCTACACAGGGATCGAACCCGTGTCTCTTAAGTCTCCTGCATTGGCAGGCTGGTTCTTTACCACTAGCTCCACCTGGAAAGCCCAAACATAACTTTTTTCCCTAACCCAAGTTGTGTTCTAATATGTGAAACATTCTGTGCTACCATGACACCAAGAAAGTTATGAATTTCCTATGGAAATTTTCATAGGAGCTGCTCAAATACCTAATTTACTTGGGGGGAAAATGCTCGATAAAATAATATTTTGGTAGAGTTATTTTCTCATGTTTTTCTCAAAGGTAGATTATTAAACATGGTTACTGTGACTTCCCTGGCAGTCCAGTGGTTAAAATTCTCTGCTTCCACTGCAGGGGGCACAGGTTTGATCCCTCATCATTGGGAGCTAAGATCCCACATGCCTCACTGCACATTCTCCTCCTCCTCCGCCCCCCAAAATTAAAGTTACTAAAAAGTTGACTAGAAGGAAGAGAGAATTTTTGGAGTAGTGAATGGCAGGGGTAGGTGGTGTGTTAGCAGAACAAGTCCTGACTACTTAGACCTCCTTGTGGCTCCAGTTGGCATATATCTATGTCAGAGAGAATGAATCTGCTCTAGTGTTAGGCGGGTATTTCCATAGATAAGGCAAGGTACCCTGTCTGAGGTCACTAGTACAGTTTTCAGGAGGAAAGGGGCTTTTAAGAGTGCATGTCCACTCAAGTCACTTTGTAATTGAGACTCCTGAGTTGAATACGTGTTCCTTAAGCTGGTTTAGAATAAGTAGATAGGAAAATTTAGAAAATTTTCATTTTTAAGTGAAAGAAATGTTTAACCTAAGCAAGTTAAGTTATAGGAGAGAATTATATGCGTTTTATACTTTGTATGTGGTTATGGTTTGCCACTGATCCAGTTCCCACGCCTGTTGTTGTTTAGTTGCTGAGTTGTGTCCAGCTCTTCCATGACTCCATGCACTGGAGCCCACTAGACTCCTAGTGGAGTACATGAGATTTTCCAAGCCGGAATACTGGAGTGGGTTGCCAATTCCTTCTCTGTTTAATTGTGTTACTACTACTTGTTTCATAGACTGTGTAAATATATACATACTTGTAGTTTTCCTTAGGATCCTGTTTTTGGAATTAAATCAGGTTTATTCCCCCACGCCCCTTTTGCTTATTTCCGTATGTCAGCTTTTCATTTGAGATTCACTTTGTAAGATTCTTTTTATAAGTTCTTAGTAACTCTAGTATATAAAATTGAAATGTGTTCTAACTACTTTTGATAAAAATCATACTAGTGTAGGCTGCAATGACTTATGTCTCCTGTTTCTCTGTATTTGCTATTGTTATACTTTTTATTTGGAAAGCTTACTGTTATAGAGTTGATAAGTGGTCTCAACTCCAGTTATTTAGGAACTCTTGCCTTCCTACGTTGCTTCATCTTTGAAATGATAAACAACTAGAAACTGTGTGTAAGGAAATAGAGGCCACATCCTTAACTTTGTAAAGTTCCCTCAGCACCCAGTCTTTTCCCTTGGTTATCACGTGCCTAGATAGTTAGCAGCTCCTCAGCGGTCCCGCCCCTGTTGCTGCTGCTAAGTCACTTCAGTCGTGTCCGACTCTGAGCGATCCCACAGACGGCAGCCCACCAGGCTCCCCCGTCCCTGGGATTCTCCAGGCAAGAACACTGGAGTGGGCTGCCATTTCCTTCTCCAGTGCATGAAAGTGAAAAGTGAAAGGGAACTCGCTCAGTCGTGTCTGACCCTCAGCGACCCCGTGGACTGCAGCCCACCAGGCTCCTCCGTCCATGGGATTTTCCAGACAAGAGTACTGGAGTGGGGTGCCATTAGTTAGCAGCTCCTCAGTGGTCCCACCCCTGTTAGGATATTCTAAATCTTCACTTAACTGGGAGTGAACTAAAACAACTTAACACAAAACACATTCACAGCGATTCTTCAGTACTGACATTATGAATTCAAAACGACTATTTTGTAATTTTACAGAAAAATATGTCTGAGATTTAAAAATTTGAATGGTTCCTTGTCATTCTGGTTAAATAATGGTTTGAGATAGTTTCTCTTTCTTCAATGTGCATTTTTTGGTAGTTGTTTTGCTTCTTATTTTTATTCATCTGAAGGGCTAGCCTAAATTCACAATTTGTATTTCTTAAATCTTTTTTTTCTTTCTAGTTTTGGCAAGCGTTCTGCAGGAAGCTTTAGGCGTGGCTGTGAATGCATTGTATTAGAGCCTTCTGAAATGATTGTGGTAAGAAAACTTCTGTGAAGACTTTTTCCCCCTAAAAAAAAAGTTATGAAATAAAAGCATTTTCACAAACTGTATATAATAGTGTATTATATTTGTATAACTTTATATATATTTATTTCATAACTTTTGAGTTTGCGTTCATAATCATTATAATTATTTATGGGATTCAGTTAAGTGAAAAAGAAAATTTAAAGGAGGACAAGCACCTAAGTATTTGGTGCTTGAACTTTATAAATCTGTGAAAATGCCATTTAATTGAAACTTGGGGAGAAAGTGTAGTGTTTTCACTGGAATGAGTTACTTTAAATGAGTCACAGTGATGCATATTCAGGCAACAATTAATATAAGGAAATCACTTCATTTCCTTTAACTAATTGAAAGAAATTTGGGGGAATTTTATGCTGGTTAAACATTCTGTTGAGATTTTTAATCTCTCTTTTTAACTGTGTGATTTTTAAAAATTATGTTGAGATAAGATACATGCAAAAAAGATAATGTTAAAAGAGATATTAACAACATAATCATTTTTATTGCTGCTTTTTTTAAAAAAAGCTTGTCACATTCTTAATATATAAACATGACTTAAAGAGAGGACAATATGTACCCCTTTAAAAAATCAGCCACAAAAATAAAATTGGAGAGAGCACTCACTAGAGACTTCAGTTGATTTGAAGTGCATTATGTTTCCCATCCAGCACCCATCTGGGAGGGTAAACTTTGTCAATAAATGATGTCCTAAAATAGATGATGATGGGAGTTTTTTATTCACATTTAGTAAAGTATTTGGTAAATACATTTGTTTTCATATGAGAGGTAGGTTTTTTCCCCCAGGGTGGAGGAGAGGAACTCCTCCTCCATCACAGAGAGAGATGGGAACTTCCTCACAAAGCCAGTGGAAACTTTTGGTGAAGTTTCACAAAATTTACTGTTAAGTAAAAATGTGGCATGGTGGTGAGAAAAGATTTAGGATTGGAAGAGTATAGGCAGATATGTTAGACTCTCCAGCCATGGGTCTTAAAAAGTGTTTTAGATACTTCCTCAAGAATCTGGTCTTTGTTATTACTGCTATTTTGTGTTTATCTGAAGGATTTTTGATCTGTAGAATTCCTTGAGGATTTTGGACTTGTCCATATACCAACTACTAAGTTTGCCAGTGTGAGAACCATATGAGAATCTAAATATACTTCTTTCTGTGAGCAATCCCATTTTCCTTATGTAAGCACGATGAGGATTAGCCGAATGTAACTTTTCTTCTCTGTTAGTCCATTCATCACTTTCTAAATGTTTAAAATGAGGAAATTGTTTTCTGAAAATAATGCTATTTATAAAAAGAAGAAACTGAATCCATAGAATGAAAGTAGGAAGAAAAACCCTTAAGTAATCTACCAAAGTCATTCTGCTAGTAGTCGTGTCTGAGTCATTAGGGATTTGGGTTTGTTTTTTTTTAAAGGCAAAAACCAGATTTACTCCATCAGAGTTTTTGTGCTTTAGTTAAGACAATGGAGCTGTTGCTTTCATAATACGTGGTGATGTATCCTGTGAGATCTTTCACTAATAAATCAGGTCAAAGACTGCTGAAAATATCCTACCCTTTGAAACTACAGGAAATTCAGGAGTTAACCATATTGTCCTAAGTGGAACTGAAAATGCCTCTCTTATAAAGACAAGTTACTCAAAAGCAATTAGTTCCAGAGAAGCTCAAAAGCAGTTGAAGGCTGTTGAGATCGTTTGTCTACAAATGTCTTTGCACAATGAATGAATGTGGACTACCTGTAAGTTCTATTCTGCGTCTAATCTTAATATGGAACATGGTGTTTGAGGAAATGAAATTTTGGGGGATTTTATTTCAGGTAGACTATATGGATGAAAATGAAGAATATTTTCAGCGTCAGGCTTCTCATCGACAGTCTCGAAGGAGATTTAGAAAAATCAACCAGAAAGGGGAAAGACAAACTATTATTGACACTGTGGATCCTTATCCTGTGGGCAAACCACCTTTGCCTAGAGGCTATCATACGGTAAGTTATATAAATATAATAATTGTATTTATCTTTATAATTTTTTGCCGGGAGTTTTATGAAAAGATGTGAATTTTCTATTTTTGACCAATAATTTCTTTTTCTGGTATTACTTGTCCAAAGTGCAGATTTTTCTGGAAACACACATAATATGACTAGTTAAAGGAGCCTTGAAATAAGTTGTCAAAAGATGTTGTTTAGCCTTTTAATTTCTTAACATGCTCTCAGGATTAACTTTGTGATCAGCATTTACAATTGTAACTGGGATACTTTTTCTTACCTTAATGTAAAATTTTGTTATCTCCTTCCCCATTCCCAATGACTAGTATCATACCTATTTTTTATTCAAAAGTTAGATAGCTAAAATTTGCTTATTCTTATAGCTTTTCCTACCATTGTGTGACTATCATCTGAGAATTTTTTTGTTTGTTTAAATTGTTTAATTTGTTTAATATGATGACCTGAGAGCTTAGTTTGAAAGGTTGCTTCTTTAAATTCCAGTGTAAAGATGATCTGAAGCATTTCTAATAGGTTCAGAGGTTTTCTTCAATGGTTTCACCCACTTAGTTGTCATTTATTCTATACATGTTAGGTTAATAAGCTACTTTTTATGTTTGAGGAAACCGAGGCAAAGATAATGAGCGATTTATACAAAACCCCAGCGTAGTCAGCGTGGGAGACTGTGTTTCTGACTCCTCTCTCTCTGCTTGGGTGCACTGCGTCCATGTCCTCCGGGGGCTCATACAAAACTGTGGCAAATATATTTGAGGATTTCTATTTTCAAGGAAAAAAGTAACTTGAATTCTTACACATCATAATTAGGTCAAAGATGGCTTATCTATACTTACAATACCATTAAATGAGAAGCGTAGTCAGCGTGGGAGACTGTGTTTCTGACTCCTCTCTCTCTGCTTGGGTGCACTGCGTCCATGTCCTCCGGGGGCTCATACAAAACTGTGGCAAATATATTTGAGGATTTCTATTTTCAAGGAAAAAAGTAACTTGAATTCTTACACATCATAATTAGGTCAAAGATGGCTTATCTATACTTACAATACCATTAAATGAGTACTCATTTTTGAAATTAATTTTAAAATGGAAATATGAAAAATAAAAGTAGATAATTCACAACTATTTTGTAATTTCTCTCTTTTTTTTTTTACCTAGCCTCTTTCTTTTGCAAATAAGTATAAATGTAAAACACATGGGGAAATGTATATAGATGTAAAATTATGTACTTAATTTTCTGGGAACTTGAAGTGATGTATTTTATACCCACACTTCATGTGTTCTGTTTCTGAGAGCTCTTTGTATTTGAAAATTTAAGCAGTTTTGACCACCAGCTATCTGCCTACTCCTCTTGCTGCCCATGCACGATTTTAATTTAACATGAATTTCATAGTTGAATCATTTCATTGAGCTCCTTTGGAAAGGGTTGCTTTTGCTCATCATAAAGCCAGCTTTGTTTGCCTTTTGGAGAGACTTAGTATTTTCTTTTTTTTTAAACCTATGAAAGGTTTTTTGTTACTATTGTCTATAAAAGAAGGTAGTATTTTTAGTGTTGATATAGTATCATGGAATAAGGAAATATGGATTAAAAATAGTTATACACATTAATAGTACAGACTACTCATACTGTTAATACTCTTTCTACTTTGGAATTATTTTTCCAAATCATATTCTATGCTAAGATATTTACTGGCAATGTGAGTTACTAAAAATTTCATTTTAAGGCTGATTGATATGATTTTATAGTTAAATATTCCTCTCACTTAACTTGGGAGGGTCACTTTATAATTATTTCTCCTATCCCTGCATTTTCCCCCTTTATGGAATTCTTTACTCACCTCCCGTACATGATTTCTTTTTTTTTAATCTGACTTTTTAAAAACTGTGTACATTTTAACAAGATTACTTATTTTTTTTAGTGGTTTAAAAAATGTTTTATCTGGTCAACAGGCCAGAAAATTTAGTACTATGGTGAAAAATTTAACTTGCTTAATGATGGATCAGGCACCAGTTTACTAATATGTGTGACATGTGTTAATTTTCCTAAACGAGTTCAGATGGGCAACAACAGAGTCATAATAGAAAATATTGAGTCCCATCTTTTCATGCAAATTGTGTTTTATTCATATATTATTATTTTATCTAAGTACGAGATTTTAACATACGAACAACAACAACATTTTGTTTTGAATTTTTGGTACCTCAGGGTATAAAGAATTAACTAAAGAAGATCATTATTCTTCATTAGCCCTAAGTCACCTTTACCTATTCTGAGCAGAAATACTCCTTTTGAAAGAACTAGGGTAGGAACCAGGGTGAAAGTTTTTTTGAAAAGGTGCATGGTCCTACACCACCGATGATCTCAGTGGTTGCAGGTGCATTTCAGGTGCATGGCTAAGGAACATGAGGACATCATACATGTAGTCAATGCTGTTTGGTCATTCTTAACCTGATTTAACATGATCTTCATTTTGGCAGATGTACTGTAGCATGTCTGATAATGTCATCTTTTCCTTTCCTCCTCTATGGCACTCATTTCATTTTGGCTCAAAGGAATGCACTAAATCTCAGGTATTGTAATTTGTGTGGTCTCCTAATACTAACCTCAGTTCATTTGTGAGTTTGCATTGTAACTAACAAGTTTATAATATTGACGTGTTTTGCTTGGTCTTGTTCTTTTGTATTTTGCCCTGATTTAGTAAAATCTCTTATGACTTTGAAACTATCAGTGGTTTAAGTGATGTCACAGGCTGCTTTATTTATGCAGACATAGGGATAAATTGCCCACTTTGTTTGAAGAACGAATAAAACTGCAGCCTACATAGTTTTAAGAGTGAGTGGACCATTATTCTTAACTAACCTGCTTTGTGCTTAAAGAAATGAAGAAAGACAGGCTGATAGACATCATGGATGTTTCATTGCTTTTTGTGTGAAAGTTTTATGGCAAATCCATTAGACATTTACATATTAAAGGCTATAGGTGAAAGCTTTAAATTTCAGGAATCCCAGTGTAAGAGCATTTTGTGAGACCACTGGTATAATTTTAGTCAGAATAAAGGCTTAGTCAAAAAGGAAATAAGAGTTTAAAATCCACTTGTATTTTCTTATTTGTGCTTGATTTTTAACCAGATTTCATGCTTTTATTTCATTCTATCTATGTTTTAATTGAGTCCTGTAGTAATTTGTTTGCTCATTTCTTTCATGCCAGTACATAACTAATTTACATTTTCAGTATTACTCATTTGAAATTTTCGGTCCAATTTGGGGTTATCAGGGAATTTGGAGTCAGGGAAGAAAAACTGATTTCTCTCTAAAAACTTTTTATGGTTGTGTTTTCTTATTGCCCAGGAAAAATATCATGGATAATTTAATTCACATTAGAAGAGGGCTACTTTCAGTATAATGTCTTTGGCTACTATAGTAACCTCACCTAAAAGCATAAAATATTTGTATACCTTTTCAAATTAAAATGAGGCTGTTACTTTACATTCTGTGTAAGAAGATACATATTAAAATGGCACAGGTGATATGATTGCTCTACTGTGTTTTAGAAGCACTGCTAATTTTTCAGTGATGTGGTAAATCTTAAAAAATGACAGTTTTTAAATTTGATAAAATTATATACTTTTTTTTCATTGCACCTGTGTTTAAGTATATACCTCTGGTATATACTTAAAATTATGTAACTTTACTATTATAAAACATACTATTTTAAAATGTAATTAATCCTTTTCTTTTTCATTGATAATATGAGAAATTACCAGTTAGTCTAATTCTTATTTAGAATTAGGGATTTAACTGAAAATACGCACTAAATTACAATGTATACCTTATGTACACTTTTTAAACTTAGATGTGTCACAACAGTTTGACAGATTATAATAATTTTCTTCAGTAACACGAATACTCATATAGTCCATGTAAAGTGTTTTCAGGTCACTTTTTCAAGGCAAGTGTATGAGATTTGCAGAGAATAAGCATTTTAAAATGCAGTGAGAAGGCAAGATTGGAGATGGCTTTCATTAGCATTTTCTTACATTTTGATGAGTTGAGTTGAAACTGTATTTAAGAATGCCAGAAAATAGGATGTGACTTGAATTTTCAGTCTTGTAGTGGGTGAAGGTGGTAGAGGGGCAGGTCATGGATAAAATTCTTGGCAGAGGCTGGAAAATTGGGGTCATTCCTGGGCTGATTTGGAACTTGGGGCAAGTTTACCTTGTCAACAGGTTCAGAATAGGATGGGGAAGGCTGTTTATTTTACCCCTAATTACAGACTCTGCAGTCATGGGTAATTTAGAAGTTGGGTGGGTAAGAAAATCTGAGTTCCATAATAAAAATGGAGAGGAGAAGTGGAAAGAAGGACTTAAAAGGCAGATAGAAATGCATGCTCAGCTGTGCCCTACTCTTTGTGACCCTATGGACTGTAGCCCACCAGACTCCTCTGTCCATGAAATTCTCCAGGAAAGAATACTGGAGTGGGTTGCCATTTCCTGGGAAGCCCCTAAAAGGTGGAAGGACCCTCTTACTTTTACCTCACTGCAGGGACTGGGAAGCTGGCACATGCCTGTTTTGTCACCTTTTATTCCTCTTATTTTTTTAAAGCAGAAAAAAAGGAAGAAGAACAGCTCTGTCCTCCTCCTAGTTTGGAAAGAGCGGAACTTGTACAGAGATATTATAGTGCTATGGGGACTGTTGATTTGTCTGTTTGATCATGGGGTTCAGGGTTCTCATGTGCGTGTTCTTACACTTATTATAGGCTGTCTGAATGCAGCATATATTTTTGACAGTGGATGCACCCACATTGACATCTCATTGTCATGGAAGTCCATAGTTATTGGTGTATGAAAATATTAAGATGATGATCTTTGAATTAGATAGATGAATAGATAGATATTATAGATTCTTTTTATTTTTTAAGATTTATGTATTTATGGTTGTGCTTGGTCTTTGTTGCTGCATGGGCTTTCTCTAGTTGCAGGGAGCAGGGGCTGCTCTTTGCCGTGGCGCTTGGACTCTAGGCCCCACAGGCTTCAATAGTTGTGGCTCATGGGCATAGTTGCAACTCATGGGCTTAGTTGCCCCACGGCATGAAGGGTCTTTCTGGACCAGGGATCGAACCCATGTTCCCTACATTGGCAGGTAGATTCTTAACCACTGGACCACCAGGGAAGCCCACAGCTTCTTAAATGCATTCTTAAGTTTTATTTTATTAAAACAAATATATCTTATACAGAGATATTAGACTGAAGACTAAAGAAAGCTTGTCCTGTTTACAGTGTGGAGTTTATATGTACCAACTGGTACATACGATGGTTCCTACTTTTGCAGCCTTCCTGGGCTGTTGCATAATTAGATGCTCTCCACACTTTGAGGTTCTTATTGACTTCCCACCCCTGCTCCTAATTAACTCCCCAAATGTGGCTTTCAGTTAATTTCAGTTCAGTTCAGTCGCTCAGTCATATCTGACTCTTTGCGATCCCATGAATCGCAGCACGCCAGGCCTCCCTGTCCATCACCATCTCCCTGAGTTCACTCAGACTCATGTTCATCGAGTCCGTGACGCCATCCAGCCATCTCATCCTCGGTCGTCCCCTTCTCCTCCTGCACCCAGTCCCTCCCAGCATCAGAGTCTTTTCCAATGAGTCAGCTCTTCACATGAGGTGGCCAAAGTACTGGAGTTTCAGCTTTAGCATCATTCCTTCCAAAGAAATCCCAGGGCTGATCTCCTTCAGAATGGACTGGTTGGATCTCCTTGCATTCCACGGGACTCTCAAGAGTCTTCTCCAACATCACAGTTCAAAAGCATCAGTTCCTCGGCACTCAGCTTTCTTCACAGTCCAACTCTCACATCCATACATGACCACAGGAAAAACCATAATCTTGACTAGACAGACCTTAGTCGGCAAAGTAATGTCTCTGCTTTTGAATATGCTATCTAGGTTGGTCATAACTTTTCTTCCAAGGAGTAAGCCTCTTTTAATTTCATGGCTTCAGTCACCATCTGCAGTGATTTTGGAGCCCCCAAAAATAAAGTCTGACACTGTTTCTACTGTTTCCCCATCTATTTCCCATGAAGTGATGGGACCTATGCCATGATCTTCGTTTTCTGAATGTTGAGCTTTAAGGCAACTTTTTCTCTCTCCTCTTTCACTTTCATCAAGAGGCTTTTTAGTTCCTCTTCACTTTCTGCCATAAGGGTGGTGTCATCAGCATATCTGAGGTTATTGATATTTCTCCTGGCAATCTTGATTCCAGCTTGTGTTTCTTCCATTCCAGCGTTTCTCATGATGTACTCTGCATATAAGTTAAATAAGCAGGGAGACAATATACAGCCTTGACGTACTCCTTTTCCTATTTGGAACCAGTCTGTTGTTCCATGTCCAGTTCTAACTGTTGCTTCCTGACCTGCATACAGATTTCTCAAGAGGCAGGTTAGGTGGTCTGGTNCATGATCTTCGTTTTCTGAATGTTGAGCTTTAAGCCAACTTTTTCACTCTCCTCCTTCACTTTCATCAAGAGGCTTTTTAGTTCCTCTTCACTTTCTGCCATAAGGGTGGTGTCATCAGCATATCTGAGGTTATTGATATTTCTCCTGGCAATCTTGATTCCAGCTTGTGTTTCTTCCAGTCCAGCGTTTCTCATGATGTACTCTGCATATAAGTTAAATAAGCAGGGAGACAATATACAGCCTTGACGTACTCCTTTTCCTATTTGGAACCAGTCTATTGTTCCTTGTCCAGTTCTAACTGTTGCTTCCTGACCTGCATACAGATTTCTCAAGAGGCAGGTTAGTTTCAGCTTTAGCATCATTCCTTCCAAAGAACACCCAGGGCTGATCTCCTTCAGAATGGACTGGTTGAATCTCCTTGCAGTCCAAGGGACTCTCAAGAGTCTTCTCTAACACTACAGTTCAAAAGCATCAGCCTTCGGCGCTCAGCCTTCCTCACAGTCCAACTCTCACACGACTACTGGAAAAACTATAGCCTTGACTAGATGGACCTTAGTCAGCAAAATAATGTCTCTGCTTTTGCATATGATATCTAGGTTGGTCATAACTTTTCTCCCAAGGAGTAAGCGTCTTTTAATTTCATTTATTTCTAAAAGTATGAATCTATACCAATAAAATCACTTCCAGGATGGCAAGATGCTCATAATGTGTGCTCCCTGGATACAGAGGTCATCTGTGGGAACAGCAGAGCTCTCCCTCGCCTGTCTGCCTGGTAGCAGGTGTGCTGTTGGCACGAGAAGGATGTTTTATCCCACTCTGCAGGTGCAAGAGGTTTAAGTGCGCCAGTTAAGAAGCATCTAGAGTGACTCCACTAGGAGCCACAGGTGTGGGTCCCTGGCTTGTGGAGCTCAGAATCACTCCTGGTCTACCCTTGTCCTGCTTCTCTTTGGGGAGACCTTGGCCCTCTGACCTCGGTGTGGCTTTGGCCTCGGATCCTCTCCCTGTGGTTTGGCTTCTGGATGGCCGGAGCTCTTTCGTTCTTGGGTTGTTACGTGTTGAGACTTGGTTTGCTTTCAGATTAACTTCTCGGTTTGGCCTGATGAACTGTTGGGCTGCCCAGCTCCCACCCGTGTGTGCCAGGCTGCAGCAGGGCAAGGTCTTACCTCCCTCCCCCTTGGCTAAAAACCCCATTCTGGAGGGTTCTCAGACTATAGGACTTTGCCACATCGACCCTGGATGCAGCTTGGTTTCTCAGGGCTGAGCTCCGCTGGGGACCTCCTAGTCCCTCCTGTGGAAGGAAACTTCCCAAATCCCTTCTGACATTTCACCTGGGTCTCATTGCCCACCCTGTTCAGTCTGGCCTTAACAAGGCTCCTCCTGTCAATAGGAGGGTCTATAGCACGTGCCCCCTGGTCAGATCGTGGGTGGGGCTGCTCTGTAGGGATCCGATCACAGGCAAGGGGGTGGGAGTGCTCATCTACTGCGCAGGCACAGCTGTGGCTCCCACGCCAGATCACGGCACAGGGGGCGGAGCATCTCTGCTCACATGGCCCGCCCCTCCATCGTCAACTGCGTGTTGGAGGCGGAGCTTCCGCACACGGAACTGACCTGAGGTGTGGGGCAGCCATTTTGCACCAGGCTCCGTGGTCGGAGGTGTGGGGCACGAGGTCTCTGCACGAGGTGCCTGGGTAGCCGGCCAACTAGACTCAGCACAGGGGAAACAAGGTCAGACATCACCCAGGTTCTATTTTATTTCACGGGAGTTGTGTAGGGGCTTTGCCGGTGACGACCTGAGTGGACCCTCCGCGGCCCCGACGCCACCTCTTGTGTTCGGGGTTCAGTTTCCCATTGTCGTGGTGTAGCTCGTGTGTCCACTCGTGAAAGGTCCAGTCGGCCTCAGGGGGACTCTGCACTGGGGAGTTGGCCTTCCCAGGGCCGCCCGTGTCTGGAGGTTCTGGGCTGACGATCTCATGCCTCCTGGAGTCCCAAGGGCGTCTCGTCAGCAGGTTCGCGGTCAAAAGCCAAACTCAACAAACCAGTCATAGCAGTCGTCTCCACGAGGGCCTTCCATCCACGTGTCCGCCCCCCCGGGGTTTGGGAGGGGGCGGAGGGAGGCGGGCACCCGTGGTTCCTGCCTGTCCCCCGCGCCCAGACTTCCCGGCAGGGGTGGCGCGGCTCACGAGGGGCTATCCCCGTGCACGGTGGACAGACACTGGCTCCTGTTCACGACCCTTGGAGGGAACCATTGAAATCCCCGACTCGTGGTCAGTGGGAGGAGATCCAGAAAGCTCGAGTGGTTTCCCTGGGGACATAGGACCCCCAGCCAGTGGCTGGCCGTCCCTGCCCTGCCTGGTCCCAAGCTAGTCTTCTCACGCCCCACCACACAGGTGTCTGCAAAATGCTGAAGTAGGAAAATCTCTGCTGCTTTCAGCACTCCCCAACCTCCCCCTCACGCTCCATCCATGAAGCTGCAGCTCACTCCAGGGCCTCCTTTGGCCCTGGGCTCTTGGGTGGAATCCTAAATTACAGTTCATCCTCCCAATTTTTCTCCTCTTTCTGAAATAATTGGTCCCGGGGCCATCGCGGCAGTCTTAGGGCTGGGCTGGGTCATTCATAGAGCAAAAAGGCTCCATTGTCAATAGGAGATAATGACTCCAAATGGCTTCCCTTTTATTAAAGTGTTTGCACTTTAACAAAACCCTAGCTCTGAGGACTGTTGGGAGGAATTCAACGTACGTGACAGCCCTGGAATGGAAGATATTTTTGCGTGGGGCTCATTGATATCCTGCAGATCTGTGGTCACAGAGCAGAGACCAGTGCCAATGGGCGGGGACCACAGTGCTGATGGCCTGCGGTAGGGAGAGGGAAGACATCCTCTTTTTCTTGACTCCCTTTCCCTAAGTATGTGATGAGATGAAAGGGCTCTGTGGTCAGCACTCTAAGCACTTTGATAGGATATATGAAATCAGAGACACTGACATCACCTTCAAGGAGCCAGACAGGAAGGCAGGGTGACAGAGCAGCAGGAGACCATCCTGGAGCAGGCAGATGGGGTTTAAATCTGAGATCTGCCTGTGCTCTTGACCAGTGGTCCCCAACCTTTTTTGGCACCAGGGGCTGATTTTGTGGAAGATAGATTTTCCACAGACCAGGGATGGGGTGGGGTGGTTTCAGGGTGTTTCAAGTATGTTGCATTTATTGTTGCTGTTTATTTGTAATCTGATGCCACCACTGATCTGACAGGAGGTGCTGTCATTGGCCTGGAGGTTGGGGACCCTTGCCCTGGACAGCCACCGCCCTCTCTGGGCCTTAGTTCCATGAGACAGGGATACTACTCCTTACTTCACAGGTCTGCAGGATTAAGGGAGTCTTTGCATGATTAGTTACAGGTATCCTGGAAGAATGCCCAGCAAATGGCATCTCAGAAAGTGTCAAATGCCACTGCACTGTCCACCTTTTGTGTTAATGTATGTTACAGACTATTTGAGGTCCCCCAGATTCACATGTTGAAACCTAATCCCTAATGAGATAACGAGGTGGTATTTGGAGTGGGGCCTTCAGGGGGTAATTAAGTTGAGAGCAAGTACCTCCTGATTGGATTCATGCTCTTATAAGAACAGGCAGGAGAGAACTAGCTGCTTGTCTCTGCTGTTCACTAGGTGAGGGCTCAGCAGGAAGATGAGGACAAAAGCTCGTGGAACACTGGATCTGCCGGACTTTGATCTTGGATGTCTAACCCCCAGAGCGGTGAAAAGTAAGTGTCTCTGGTCTCAGCTTCGCTGTCTGTGGTATATCTGTTACAGCGCCCGCACTGATGAGGATGGTGTTTTGGCACAGTTTCAAAAGTCCACGCAACACAGTTGACCTTCTGGAAGTTCTTTCCTTGTTCTTTCCAGTTAAAATAATTCCTTGAGTGCCGCCGCCTCCTTCTGTCACATCTTAGCCAGACGTCACAGTTTTGGGGATGTAGGCTAGGTCTCCTTTTCTGGAGTGGTGATGCAGGACTTGTCCTGCCTGGGCTTTGTTCTCACCCTGAGGTGGTGGTTCTGACCTAGATGATGGCAGAATTGTTACAGGTGTGAGAACAAGACCTTTGTGGGCCTCGTGATGGGAGGGGGCAGCACCTGGGCTTGTCCACCCAGACATACATTGAGAGCCAGATGGAGTGACTGTATCAGCCAGGAAGGGTGGCCACCATCCCTGCATCGTGTGCATGGGCAGGTGGGAGTCAGTCCATCATCATCAGGTGAGATCACCTGAGGATCCTTAAGATGCAGCCGGCAGAGAGCGCCACAGAGCCAGCAGCTTCTCCCTCTTGGGCAGTTCTAGTCACACCTGCCTCCTGGCAGTGAGTGGACCTGAGCCGTAGTAGGACATGGGGCCAGAGTCCCTGGACAGGTGTTTCTAGCTAGGCCTCAAGAAAAACAGCAAAGGAAGAGTGGAGATGACGTCTCCTCCCGACAGATGGGGGCCCCTCCCTGGGAGCCCAGGACCTTGGAGCTGGGCAGCAGGGTTTTGGGGAGATGGTGGGAAAAGCAGTCAGGAGCTGTCTCCTTGCTGCAGGTGGCTGGAAGGCACAAGGCAGCGTGCAGGAGGCAGAAGTGCCAGCAGGAAGGAGTGATAGGGCTTTAAGGGAGTTCTGTAGTTTGTAAGCAGCCTGACAGCAGGTAAGCCTAGAAAGTCCAAGTGCCACTGACTTAGGGAAGCCTGGGCTGGTGTGAGAACCAGGGAAGCAGGGGTTCCATTCCCACCATCAGTGAGTTCTTTACGAGGCTGTTCCTAACGTGTGGCAGCATGGACAAATCTCAGAAACATGTTGAATGAAAGATGGAAGATAGAACAGTACGTGTGGTGTGATTCCATTTATGATGAAGGTCAAGAAGAGACAAATCTAGGCTAGAAGGAGTGTGTGCAGTTCCACCCTGTTAGGGACAGGCTTTTGGTAGGGACTGACTGGTCTGATGGGAATGTTCCCCATCTCTATGAGATGGGCATTACCTGGGTGTAAAACTCAATAGACAGTACACGTAAAATCAGTGCGTTTGACTGTTTTAAATTATGCCCCAGGAAATCAACAAATACACAGATATGTCCAGTTATACAGAGCATCGTGCTGGGTGTCTGTAAGCTACAAGAATAGATCAAATAAGAATCTACCCTAAGGAAGTAGGGAACAGATAATTGTGTAGACAAGATAAAAGACATGGTCCCCACAAGTCATTGTACAGGATATCCAGGACTTCCCTGGTGGTCTAGTGGTTAAGACTCCAGGCTTCCACTGCAGGGGGCACAAGTTTGATCCCTGGTTGGGGAACTAAGATCCCACAAGCCACTGGGCATGGACAAAAGAAAAAAATGCATGGGGCACTCACCTGGGCCCATACTACTTGTGGTGAGCCCTGTATACATTTCCCCATCTGGAGCCAGTGTTGAGGCTGGACTGGCCCTTATGGTTTTTTTCTTTTTTTTTAATAAAGAAAAGCTGGTAATACTATCCCTAAGAGAGGTAGGTACAAAATGGTGTCAGAGGAAGGAGGATGACATCCGTCATGGTGAGCTTCATAGAGGAGGCAGCATTTGAGCTGGACTTGGAAAGAGTTGGGCAAGAACATTCTGGGTGGAAGCAGCAGCAGAATAAAGGCAGAGTGAGAGAACATCTAGGAGACTGCAGATAGTTCCTTTGGTTGAGATGAAGGTCATAAGATGGGAAAGGTGGGAAAGAAAGATTAGAAAGTGGAGAAGCAGGTAGGATCCATTTGTATAGTGTCTTGAACGTCAGGCCAGAGTATAGATTTTATTAGTAAGCAACTAAGAGGTTTTTATTTTTGGATTGCAGTTTTGCTGTTTTTATACAATTTTAAAGGTCATTTTCAATTTATAGTCTTTACATAATGTTGGCGGTATTGCAGTGTTGTACAGTCCATCCACGAGCCTGTCTCACACTTGAGAGCTTGTGCTTCCTGCTCCCCTACCCATGTTTTGCCTGCCCCCGCCAGTAACCGCTAGTTTGTTGTCCGTATTTGTGAGCCTGCTTCTTTTTTGTTTTATTCACTAGTTTGCTGTATTTTTTAGATTCTGCATATAAGTGATATCATACAGCGCTTGTTTTTCTTTGACTTATTTCACTTAGCACAGTGCCCTCCAAGTCCATCCATGCTAATGGCAAAATTTTTGTTCTTTTTAATGGCTGAGTAGTATTCCCTTGTGAATATATATATATATATATATATATATTTTGTGAATATATATTTTATATACATAATATATATTATTCATTTGTTGATGGACATTTGGATATTTCCGTGTCTTGGCAATTGTAATTAATGCTGCTGTGAACATTGGGGTGTGTGTATCTTTTCAATTTAGTTTTTTTGTTTTTGGGGGGATAGATATGCAGAAGTAGAATTGCTGGGTCATACGGTAGTTCTACTTTTAACTTTTTGAGAAACATTCATGCTGTTTTTCACAGCAGCTGCACCAATTTACATTCCTGTCAACAGTGTACAAGGGTTCCTTTTTTTCCTACATCCTTGGCAACATTTGTTATTGTGGACTTTTTGATGATACTTATTCTGACAGATGGGAGGTGATATCTCATTGCGGTGTGGATTTGCATTTCCCTAATTATTAGCAATGCTGAGTATCTTTTCATGAACCTGTTGGGCATCTACATTTCCAGCTGAAGGGTTTGCAGCAGAGATGTGACACTGTGATGTGCGATGTGCAGGTTAGACATTGGGGAGGGGTCACTGTGCCTGATTTTGTGGCCATCTAGTGTCTTGCTACCCAAAGAATGATCCATGACCAGCAGCACTGGCGTCGCCTGGGAGCTTGCTAGAAAGGCCCACTATCCAGTCAGTCACCAAGTGAATCAGACTCTGCATTTTAATAAGATCCCTGCGTAGTTCTTGTGCACATCACAGCTTTAAAAAGCACTGGTCTACATGTTAGTTAATGGAATCACGGTCTTGTGTGGGAACAGAGTGGGAGGGTCTCAATCAGTCCTTTGTTACCTGAAATCCTGAGCACAGTAGGGGAATGTGAGTATAGATATTGGATCTTTACATTGTTTTCTGAAGTGATTGGAAGAACAGTTCATTTTTGGAGGCTGGGGAAAAGCAAACAAAATTCAAGGTAAAAATTCCAGAGCAGAAATACTGTGCTTCTCTGTTTCACTTGCATCTTACAGTGAAAGCCTCTGTGGCTTAGTAATGGGAAAATCAATATGCTTGTACCACAGAGAGTGGAAGCCACATTATTTCATTTGAATAATTTATCATCCGCCTGCATTAGAAATTGAAGACTTGGCAACTATTGAGGTTTTTAAAAGGTTATGGTCCCTTTCTAAATCCCTTCCTGGCTGCCATTTTATTCTGACTCTCCGTATGCTTTGCCAGACTTTATCAAGATAATACGAGTTTAAAAAAAAAACAAAACGCGTGGAGAAGGAAATGGCAACCCACTCCAGTATTCTTGCCTGGAAAAGTCCATGGACAGAGGAGCCTGGCGGGCTACAGTCCATGGGGTTACATGACTGAGCATGCCTGCATGAGGGTGGAGGGAAATGGGTTGGTAGCAATAAATTGGTAGAACTAAAAAAAAAAAAACAAAAATCAGCTTTCTCCTCTGAATTCTCCTGCTTTGGATCCCTCCTTGGCCAACACCAGAGTCTTGACTTGTTAGTGAAGAAGCAAAAGGCAAGGGAAAGGTAGGCCTGCTCCCCTCAAAGACCAGCTCCCTTCTTCCTTCACTGGGTGGCGGGAGTCAGCCTCACCGAGAGCCTCACATTACCTCCCTGTGAATGATGGGGAAAAGAAGATTGGGCCACTCTGAACACACTAAGAACTCAGTGGTGGTGTGAGGATATACATTTTCCATCCCACCCAGACAAACAGGAAGTATATGGGAGACAGGTCATGTTCTTCTCAACCCCAAATCTAACATCAGGTCTCAGGGGATGCTCCCAAGGCAATGGTGAAATAAACAGCAACAGCCTGCAGTGCTGAGTACAGACTCCCAGGCCATCCTCCGATGAGCGTCAGCAGGTGTGCCTTAGTGACGGGGTTGGGTGGAAGAGAAACCCAGTTCAGCAGAGAGAAGAGCTCACTGAAGGCAGGACCCCTTGTCTAGTTAGCCACATACTCTCGTACTCTCCTGCAGACAGGTTGCATGACTTGGATGAATTATTTCACTGATTTAAGCCTCAGTGTCTCATTTGCACAGTATGGCTTAAAAAACACCACAATGTAGGGACATGGACAGAACCACCGAGATGGGGCTCTACCAGGTTAGCAGCAGAAGCCAGTGGCAGACTCCTGGCCCGTAAGAGTATCTGCAGAGCCCACGAGAGCCTCCGATGAGTGCCAAGAGGAGCCCATTCCTCTTACACCAAGAAGCAAATAGGCCTCCGTCTTATTCCAGGAGTGGGTTGGGTGAAGAACATGGGAATGAACTAAATTTATTGAGTATCTCTTACATTTTTTAAACATTTTAAGTTGGAGTATAGTTGACTTACAGTGTTGTGTTAGTTTCAGGTGTATAGCAGAGTGATTTAGTTACGTATTGATTCTTTTTCCGATTCTGTTCCCATCTAGGTTATGACAGAATACCGAGAGTTCCCTGTGCTATGTCTTAGGTCCTGTTGGTTGTCTGTTTTGTACACAGTAGTATGTGTATGTTCAGCCAAAACTCCTGGTTATCCTTCCCCCTGTTTCCCCTTTGGTAACCATACGTGTGTTTTCTGTCTGTGATTCTTGTTCTGTTTTGTAAATAAGTTCATTTCCATCATATTTGAGGTTCTTCATGTATGTGATAGCATATGATATGGATTTCTCTTCTCTGGCTTACTTCATTTAGCGTGGTAATCTCTAGGTCCCTCCATGTTGCTGCAGATGGCACTATTTCATTCTTTTTTATGGCTAAGTGATACTCCAGTATATGTATGTACCACATCTTCTTTATTCATTCGTTGGCCAGTGGACATTTAGGTTGCTTCCATGTCCTGGCTATTGTACCCCTGCAGTGAACACTGGGGTGCATGTATCTTTTGGAATTTTGGTTTTCTCCAGATAAATGTCAGGAGGGGGATTGCAGGATCATATGTTATATTTTTAGTTTTTTAAGGAATCTTAATACTGTTTTCCATAGTGGCTTCAGTTTACATTTCCACAATGGTGTGGAAGGGTTTCTTTTTCTCCATACCCTCTCCAGCATCTACTGTTTTATTTTGAATGTATCTTTAGGGGAGGCGTTCTTTTCTTTATCCCAGCCAATCAAACACCGCAGTCCCCAGAACACTAAGAAGGTCAAGCATAGATCCGGTACAGGCAGAGCAGGCTTCACCGGAAGCCCAGGGCCTGGACCCTGACCTCTCAGCCCCTCAGCCCCTGCTGAGGGTCCCTCAGCAGCTCTTTCCTCGTAGATTATGGATAAAGCAAAAAGAAGGTTCTATTTTCCTCATTCATGTTACTCGGGTTAGAACCTCCCCAGGAAAAAGAGAGAAAAGTGATTCCAAGACTTATATCTCCTACATTTGATAAGTTGCTAAACTAAAGCATCTCTAAAAATTTTTCAAAAGTTAAAATTCCAGAACTGTCTCAGAACTATTATAGATTTCCTGGTCTGTGTTAGAATGTGCAGAAACTACCTCCAGTGTCAGCAAAAGAAGAATCTTTCCAAGAATTGTTGTTCAGTCACTAACTTGTGTCCAACTCTTTGTGACCCCATGAACTGCAGGACACCAGGCTTCCCTGTCCTTCTCTATCTTCCAGAGTTTGCTTAAACGCATATCTATTGAGCGGGTGATGCCATCCAACCATCTCATCCTCTGTTGCCCCCTTCTCCTCCTGCCGTCAATTTTTTCCAGTATCAGGGTCTTTTCCAATGTGTTGGCTCTTTGTATCAGGTGGCCAAAGTACTGGAGCTTCAGCCTCAGTCCTTCCAATGAATATTCAGGGTTGATTTCTTTTAGGATTGACTGGTTTGATTTCCTTGCTGTCCAAGGGACTCTCACGTCTTCTCCAGCACCAAAATTTGAAAGCATCAATTATTCGGCACTCAGCTTTCCTTATGGTACAACTCTCACATCCGTATATGACTACTGGAAAACCCATAGCTTTGACTGTATGGACCTTTGTCGCCAAAGTGATGTCTCTGCTTTTTAATACACAGTCTAGGTTTGTCATTGCTTTTCTTCCAAGAAGCAAGGGTTTTTTAATTTCATGGCTGCAGTCACCATCCACAATAATTTTGGAGCCCAAGAAAATAAAATCTGTCACCGTTTTCACTTTTTCCCCATGCATTTGCCACGAAGTGATGGGACCCAGTGCTGTGATCTTAGTTTTTTGAATGTTGAATTTTAAACCAACTTTTTCACTCTCCTCTTTCTCCCTCATCAAGAGGCTCTTTAGTTCCTCTTAGCTTTCTCTCACTAGAGTGGTATCATCTACATTTCTGAGGTTGTTTGTATTTCTCCTGGCAATCTTGATTCCAGCTTGTGATTCATCCAGCTTGGTATTTCCCATGATGTACTCTGCATATAAGTTAAATAAGCAGGATGACAGTATGCAGCCTTGTCATACTCCTTTTCCAATTTGGAACCAGTCCATTGTTCCATGTCTGGTTCTAACTATTGCTTCTTGACCCACATATAGGTTTCTCAGGAGGCAGGTAAAGTGGTGTGGTGCTCCCATCTCTNACTCTGCATATAAGTTAAATAAGCAGGATGACAGTATGCAGCCTTGTCATACTCCTTTTCCAATTTGGAACCAGTCCATTGTTCCATGTCTGGTTCTAACTATTGCTTCTTGACCCACATATAGGTTTCTCAGGAGGCAGGTAAAGTGGTGTGGTGCTCCCATCTCTAAGAATTTTCCACAGTTTGCTGTGATCCACACAGTCAAAGGCTTTAGCGTAGTCAGTGAAGCAGAAGTAGATGTTTTTCTGGAATGCACGTGCTTTTTCTGTGATCTATTGAATGTTGGCAATTTGATCTCTGGTTCCTCTGCCTTTTCGAAATCCAGCTTGTACATCTGGAATTTCTTGGTTCAGGTACTGCTGAAGCCTAGCTTGAAGCATTTTGAGCATTACCTTTGTAGCAAGTGAAATGAGCACATTGTACGATATCTTGAACTTTTTTTAAACTTTCTCATAATATATCAGTTAAAAGAAGTTTATATTCTTTTGGGGGAATCTGAAAGATACAGTTTTGATGAGAAATAAGCTTGACCTAGAAAGTTGATGTTTCCTTTTCATATGGTCACATTCTTGCTTGTGAATTTATGATGTCTGCCTGCATTTCTGTTTCTGTGTGTATTTATTCATCCACTCAGTAAATGTTTTGCATGCACAACAAAACAGTGCCTATGGAGGTGGGAGCACTAGGAATCAAACTGGGGTCTCCTGCATTGCAGGCAGATTCTTTACCAACTGAGCTATGAGGGAAGTGTAACCCAAACTCCAACTTGTCAAGGTCAGGGCGTTCACATACCACAGAAAGTCCTCTCATGCTCTTTCCCGTGGTTCCCAGTTGCTCCCTACCCAGAGGTAACACTGATCCGATACTTTTTATATTGTAGAGTTTTCTTTTTTGATGGATCCTTCTCTTTTCATTCAGTAGTTTTTTTCTTTTTTTTGCCTGCTCTGCGATTTCAAATAAATGGGATCATTCAGTATGCACAGCAGCAGGACATGTTCTTTTTGGTCTGACTTCTTTCATTCAGCTTGGTGTATTTGAGAGTCATTCATGTGTTCTGTATAGCTCGAATTTGTTTCTTTTTCTTGCTGAGAACTGTCACCTTGTGTGAACATACTGCATACCTTTGTGTATCCATCTCCCTGCTGATGGATAGTTTCCAGTTTTGGAAACAAAAGTTTCCAGTTTTGGATATTATCAGTATGCGCAGTCTTTCATAGGTCTTTTGTAGATGGTTTAATTTCATTGGATAAATGCCTGGAATGGAATGGCTGGGCCATAGGGCAGGTGTCTGTTTAGTCTTAACAAGAAACTGCTAGCTACCACTCTACACCCTCCAACAATACATGAGGTCTAGTTGCTTCACTTCCTCCCCAACGTTTGGTGTTAGTGAGTTTAATGTTACTCTTCTTGGTGCCTGTGCAGTGCTATCTCCTGTGGTATTAATTATTTGCATCTCCTTGACAACTAGTGGTGTTGAATAATAAATGTTTCCCTATTCTCAAGTCATAAAAATGTGTATTTTACCCTGAATGCTTATTGCATTAACGTTGTCTGTATATCCGGAGGTAGTTGAGGTTTATCTTTCTTGTATGAGTGTCCAGTTGTTTCTATACCATTTGTTGAAAAGACTTTCCTTTCTCCTTTGCATTGCTTTGGCACCCTTGTCAAAAGTCAAATGAACATTGGCCTCTGTCCCAGATGGTGTGACTGGCACCAGATTTACCAGAGCGGTAAAACCCTAGGCACCTGGACAAGATCTGGGAAACGATGGTTCCCATGTTGGACAAGAGGCAGCACAGCAAGGTCAGCCCTGTATGAGGGGAGACGAGGGAGGTGAGCCCCCGACAGCTTCCACTGACCACCTGGAGGGTCTCCAAGCTGCAGCACAGGGAGGCCCCAGACAGGGCCTGGTGGTCTCCCTTAATTGAGGAGTCAGAGGAGAGGGAAGGTGAAGGCAGCTACAGTTTCCAAGGCAGAATGCCAAGGAGGAAAGAGGGGCTCTGGGCAGAGGGACCAGAGGTGGGGCTGCACTGGCCAGGCGTGGGGCAGCCTGCGTCATCAGCGCAGGTCGGCTTTGGGTTTGTGGTTCCCTGGAGGCTGCACTGCTCTGCCCTCCAGCACTGGTCTGTTGGCGCTTGTGCCTTCTGTGAGGTCTGTGGTGTCGGGGTTTCCTTGGTGTCCCTCCTCCACTTGCTCCATCAAGCCCCAGAGGTCTGCCTTGGGGTGGGGTGCCCTCTCTCCAAGACTGCTGCGGCTCCATACCCCATGTTAGGCTTGTAGGGGGAGGTGGGCGCTCTCTGTCCCTCTGGTCCTTTCTCTGCATTGGGCAGGTCTTCTGCTCAGCCACCATCTTGTGCCCAGGCATCTGGTTACTGAGGCCAAACTTAGGAGTTTATTTAATTGTAAACCAATTATCCTCCAGTTAAAAGTAGTAATAAAACAGGATTCATTCAACGTTTCAGCCGCTTTCTAAGAGTGCCCTGCTTTCCGTGGCAGATGTCTTCCCTCCACCAACAGTGAGCAGCAGCATGTACTGTCCTTCCTCGGGGATCTTGTCACTCTAGAATTATGTTCACCTCTTTGATGGGCTCCAGAGAAGCTGTTGTATCTTAGAGCGTCTGGCTTTTTCCTATTGTTGGGGCGGAAGCTGAGCTCTCTCTCAGTGAGTAGGGTGGAGTCCTCCTTGCTCACTTTAGCAAACTCTTACCAAGAGCCTTGCTTGCCCGGCTGTGCTCGTGCAGAGGAGAGAAGGGCATGGTCTCCGTTTTCTGCTCACGGAGGATCTAGTGTATTGGTGAGTGTTGGTCCCAGCAGAATGTGTCCCTGCTGGCGTGATGACAGTGTTGGAAACAGTGGAGGAGCCAGCACCGGGGCCGGTGGGGCTGTGTCAGTGCCAGCTTCTCACATCACGGCGGAGCAGCGGCTTCCAGGAGGGCAGAGGGGGCGAGCCCGCCCTGGACAGGGAAGCACCCCACCTGAAGGCACCACGGGATGTAAGGGCGTGGCTGCCCTTGGGGGCCCTGGCCCCGAGTCCCAGGTTTACTTACTGCCGAAGATCCCTGACGGTCCCTGCCTCAGAGACCAGGCCTCTCTCGGGTGCCACCCAGCTGTCTTGATTTTCTACCAGACAGCACCTCACACACGCGCACAGGCAAGCAGGCCTCCCTGGGGTCCCGCTGTCCTCGTCACAGCCTGGTCCATACTCCTGTGCTGTGCCAGCCCCGTGTCCTTCTCATCACCCCACCAGACTGCATTCCTCTCAGGGGCAGTGAGGGTTTTCCCATCCCTCCATCCACAGTGCCCAGCCAGTGCCTGCCTTGGCACAAGCCCAGAAAGTGCCGGATAAACTGGAATCAAATACCTTTCCTGTATACCCTGTCAGGATGATTGGACCCCTCTCTGGCTCTTTGGGTCTGAATAGTGCTCCTGCCAAAAAAGTGCAATGACTAGGGGGTTGACATACAGATTCTGGGGTTGTTTATTTTCAGTGGAAGAGAGATCATCTAATCCATCCAACTCCTTCTGGGACCCAGGCCTTGCCTTTTCTAATTATACCTTTTAGTGAGCCAAACTGATCATCCATTCCCTCGCCCAGTGACGCTCTAATTGTGGCACTCAGTGTGTAAGTCTGGAATGATCTCAGCTTCTACCCAGGAGGGTAAGGAATTGCTTGCTCTGCAGCACGGGTTCCATTTGTGGTTCTGCAGAGAGCAGGTAACTTAGGCTTAAACTGAGGAAGCAATGGAGACAGATGTGACAGATGTTTTCAAATGTGACATTCTTTCCCATGGGAAATACTCTCAAATGGGTTTGTTTCTGCCTTTTGCTTTCCTCTGCTCCTTGCCTCTTGCCAGCAGAAAAATGTCGTGTTTTTCCAGAACGTAGCTCACTCTTGGCTACATGGGAGAGAAAGATAACTTGAGATTGAAAATACTATAATTTTCGAACTAGAAATTAATTGTGGAGAAGTTTAGGTTATCAGGTGAAATGTAAAAGATAGTTTCTCTGTGTATGCACAGTTCAGTAATTCCTCAGATGTATATGATAAGTAAAACAGCAGTTATTTATAGTGAGACTTTATTGATAGCTGTGGTTGCAGAGCTGAAGGAGAAAAGAGATCTGGGCTGGGAAGGCACGGAAATGGCTCCAGGGAAGTGACAGCGAGGCGAGTTCTTGGAGGTGGAGGGAGTGCTGATGGAGGCCGGCCTTCGGGAGAACGAGCAGTGGGTGCTGGGGCACTGAGCTCGCTGCTGTATTTGCATCTCCTTGACAACTAGTGGTGTTGAATAATAAATGTTTCCCTATTCTCAAGTCATAAAAATGTGTATTTTACCCTGAATGCTTATTGCATTAACGTTGTCTGTATATCCGGAGGTAGTTGAGGTTTATCTTTCTTGTATGAGTGTCCAGTTGTTTCTATACCATTTGTTGAAAAGACTTTCCTTTCTCCTTTGCATTGCTTTGGCACCCTTGTCAAAAGTCAAATGAACATTGGCCTCTGTCCCAGATGGTGTGACTGGCACCAGATTTACCAGAGCGGTAAAACCCTAGGCACCTGGACAAGATCTGGGAAACGATGGTTCCCATGTTGGACAAGAGGCAGCACAGCAAGGTCAGCCCTGTATGAGGGGAGACGAGGGAGGTGAGCCCCCGACAGCTTCCACTGACCACCTGGAGAGTCTCCAAGCTGCAGCACAGGGAGGGCCCAGACAGGGCCTGGTGGTCTCCCTTAATTGAGGAGTCAGAGGAGAGGGAAGGTGAAGGCAGCTACAGTTTCCAAGGCAGAATGCCAAGGAGGGAAGAGGGGCTCTGGGAGATGCAGAGGGACCAGAGGTGGGGCTGCACTGGCCAGGCGTGGGGCAGCCTGCGTCATCAGCGCAGGTCGGCTTTGGGTTTGTGGTTCCCCGGAGGCTGCACTGCTCTGCCCTCCAGCACTGGTCTGTTGGCGCTTGTGCCTTCTGTGAGGTCTGTGGTGTCGGGGTTTCCTTGGTGTCCCTCCTCCACTTGCTCCATCAAGCCCCAGAGGTCTGCCTTGGGGTGGGGTGCCCTCTCTCCAAGACTGCTGCGGCTCCATACCCCATGTTAGGCTTGTAGGGGGAGGTGGGCGCTCTCTGTCCCTCTGGTCCTTTCTCTGCATTGGGCAGGTCTTCTCAGCCACCATCTTGTGCCCAGGCATCTGGTTACTGAGGCCAAACTTAGGAGTTTATTTAATTGTAAACCAATTATCCTCCAATTAAAAGTAGTAATAAAACAGGATTCATTCAACGTTTCAGCTGCTTTCTAAGAGTGCCCTGCTTTCCGTGGCAGATGTCTTCCCTCCACCAACAGTGAGCAGCAGCATGTACTGTCCTTCCTCGGGGATCTTGTCACTCTAGAATTATGTTCACCTCTTTGATGGGCTCCAGAGAAGCTGTTGTATCTTAGAGCGTCTGGCTTTTTCCTATTGTTGGGGCGGAAGCTGAGCTCTCTCTCAGTGAGTAGGGTGGAGTCCTCCTTGCTCACTTTAGCAAACTCTTACCAAGAGCCTTGCTTGCCCGGCTGTGCTCGTGCAGAGGGGAGAAGGGCATGGTCTCTGTTTTCTGCTCATGGAGGATCTAGTGTATTGGTGAGTGTTGGTCCCAGCAGAATGTGTCCCTGCTGGCGTGGTGACAGTGTTGGAAACAGTGGAGGAGCCAGCACCGGGGCCGATGGGGCTGTGTCAGTGCCAGCTTCTCACATCACGGCGGAGCAGCGGCTTCCAGGAGGGCAGAGGGGGCGAGCCCGCCCTGGACAGGGAAGCACCCCACCTGAAGGCACCACGGGATGTAAGGGTGTGGCTGCCCTTGGGGGCCCTGGCCCCGAGTCCCAGGTTTACTTACTGCCGAAGATCCCTGACGGTCCCTGCCTCAGAGACCAGGCCTCTCTCTGGTGCCACCCAGCTGTCTTGATTTTCTACCAGGCAGCACCTCACACACGCGCGCAGGCAAGCAGGCCTCCCTGGGGTCCCGCTGTCCTCGTCACAGCCTGGTCCATACTCCTGTGCTGTGCCAGCCCCGTGTCCTTCTCATCACCCCACCAGACTGCATTCCTCTCAGGGGCAGTGAGGGTTTTCCCATCCCTCCATCCACAGTGCCCAGCCAGTGCCTGCCTTGGCACAAGCCCAGAAAGTGCTGCCGGATAAACTGGAATCAAATACCTTTCCTGTATACCCTGTCAGGATGATTGGACCCCTCTCTGGCTCTTTGGGTCTGAATAGTGCTCCTGCCAAAAAAGTGCAATGACTAGGGGGTTGACATACAGATTCTGGGGTTGTTTATTTTCAGTGGAAGAGAGATCATCTAATCCATCCAACTCCTTCTGGGACCCAGGCCTTGCCTTTTCTAATTATACCTTTTAGTGAGCCAAACTGATCATCCATTCCCTCGCCCAGTGACGCTCTAATTGTGGCACTCAGTGTGTAAGTCTGGAATGATCTCAGCTTCTACCCAGGAGGGTAAGGAATTGCTTGCTCTGCAGCACGGGTTCCATTTGTGGTTCTGCAGAGAGCAGGTAACTTAGGCTTAAACTGAGGAAGCAATGGAGACAGATGTGACAGATGTTTTCAAATGTGACATTCTTTCCCATGGGAAATACTCTCAAATGGGTTTGTTTCTGCCTTTTGCTTTCCTCTGCTCCTTGCCTCTTGCCAGCAGAAAAATGTCGTGTTTTTCCAGAACGTAGCTCACTCTTGGCTACATGGGAGAGAAAGATAACTTGAGATTGAAAATACTATAATTTTCGAACTAGAAATTAATTGTGGAGAAGTT
This sequence comes from Oreotragus oreotragus, assembly GCA_006410675.1. Taxonomy (NCBI): domain Eukaryota; kingdom Metazoa; phylum Chordata; class Mammalia; order Artiodactyla; family Bovidae; genus Oreotragus; species Oreotragus oreotragus. The sequence continues at coordinate 212,916 of SJYX01008212.1, read as the reverse complement.
TAGGTTATCAGGTGAAATGTAAAAGATAGTTTCTCTGTGTATGCACAGTTCAGTAATTCCTCAGATGTATATGATAAGTAAAACAGCAGTTATTTATAGTGAGACTTTATTGATAGCTGTGGTTGCAGAGCTGAAGGAGAAAAGAGATCTGGGCTGGGAAGGCACGGAAATGGCTCCAGGGAAGTGACAGCGAGGCGAGTTCTTGGAGGTGGAGGGAGTGCTGATGGAGGCCGGCCTTCGGGAGAACGAGCAGTGGGTGCTGGGGCACTGAGCTCGCTGCTGTGTCAGGTTTAATCTCTCGGGTGTAGCTAAATGTCCATTTTCTTTATATCTCCCACTCTATGTCCTCTGTATTTTCCCTTTATTTTTAAATGAAACCACCCCACCACCTAAAACATGAACTGTTCCCAGATTACAGGTTCATGTTATTATTTCCTTCCCTATTTAAAGGGCTTCCCTGCTGGCTCAGGTGGTAAAGAATCTGCCTGCAGTGTAGGAGACCCAGGTTCAATCCCTGGGTCAGGAAGATCCCCTGGAGAAGGAAATGGCAACCCACTCCAGTATTCCTGCCTGGAAAACCCCATGGACAGAGGAGCCTGGCAGGCTACAGTCCATGGGGTCACAGAGAGTTGGACACGCCTGAGCACAGGTATGCGTGCAGTGCTCAGGGACTTCAGACAGCTTCCACTAAGTAGGTCCTGGAAAACTTCACAAGTAGTGATCAGAGCAGATCCAGCCTTGGAAGGGTCTGAAGGTTATACAATTGGATGCCTCTTCAACAGAAAATATTTTAATCCTATAATTTTATATAGATAAAAAATGTCCATGTGAACACATTGCTAGAATCCCTCCCTTGGTCTCAACAGAAGTCTATGGAAATGCAAGGCCTGGAGCTTAAATTTCATTGGCTTCACAGTAAATCTACCTCTGGATATGACATTTGAATTGGATTTTGAAGGTTGTCTAAGAGTTTGCAGACAAAGAAGGAATAACCCACCTGGGAAAGCTGTTAGTATTTCCAAATGCCAAAGATGTGACAGTGATGTGTGTGCATCACTGCATTGATTACATGGAGTTGAGTGATGAAATGATTGATGTCAGTGGAATTGTTCTGGGGACAGATTGACCATAGCTTTGGTGTACTGAGAAGCTTTGGTTATAGTCTATGTTATGTGCTTAGGGTTTTACTCAAAGGAATAATATGACCAGATCTGTTTTGTTTAATGTTAGCAGAGGGAAGTCTGGAGACCTCTCTTCTCATGGGCCGTGGTTCCTGGTAAGGATGCAAAGAAGAATCCAAGATCTTAGCCATTGCAAGGAAGTTTATTGATGATAAGGAAACAAAGAACAGAGAGGGCATCTCAAGAGAGAAGTGGGCCACATCGAGGGAGGCAGTGGCCCATGAAGACTGGGGTACAGTTTTTAAGGCAAAGTCATTTGCATAATCCAGGGGGGTCATTGATTGGCAGCCTTGATTGACAGCTGCAGGTTATAGAACAAGATTCTCTACTGCTCATGTCTTTCCCATAATTCAGTCTGTTATAATTAGATGTATGTATTCTTGGAATATTTATGGGCTGTTAATGACCACTAGAGGTTACTTTAGTACAGGAGAGTGTGAGGTGTGTGCATGTGCACAGAAGGGAAAGTTCTGCCAGTTGGCTAATGGGGGATTTTTTTCCCATCCCCCTGACTATTTTGGAGTATTGATGGGGGCATGTTTGGGGCAGGGCTGGTAAACTGCTTGGTGGGATTAGGAGGCCATTGAGCTAAGGGGACGCCTCTTGCTCTCAGTTAAATTCCTGGCTGAAATTTCCCCATAAAGTGCGTGGAGCCCACTTCATAGGGGAGATGGGCATTGTTCATCCAGACTACTTCCTGCCATCCAGGGACAAAGAGGGGCCTTTGGCGTCTGTCACTTGCTAATTATGAATAAGAGGGGTTGGAAATGGGGATGTCCTTGTCTGTCCGAGGGGTAATGATAGGAGGAGGTTGTCGAAGAGGCTAAAGGCTGGTATCCTTATTGCATCGGGAGTTAGGCTTGTATCTTATTAACCTGGGAGGAAACAGACCAGGATAGTAAGTTGAGGAGGCAAGGGGCAAGCAATAGAATTAAGAAAATACATATAAGTGGCATAAATAGGGGCCAGAGCCGCACAAAAAGGTTTCTATGACTGATTGGAACCAGGACATAACTGTGGTTACCCATCTAATATTTAATCTGTTTCGAATAGGTTTGTGTGATTTTTCCCTATAAGAAGTAACATGTGCCCCCTTGGGCTTTGGTTGAAAGGCCAAGTGCCTGCCAATTTTGGAGTGCTACACCTCTCAGTGAGTTTATTTGTGTGTGAGGTTCACCCAGGGTGGTGGACATTTTGAACATGTGTGCATGCTAGGTCACTTCAGTCGTGTCCCACTCTTTGCAGCCCCGTGGACTGCAGGCCACCGGGCTCATCTGTCTGTGGGATTCTCCAGGCAGCAGTGCTGGAGTGGGTTGCTGTTTCTTCTCTAGGAATTCTGGGCATGGCCATGGTTACTGGAGTGAATATATGAAGTGAGGTTCCCTGTTGCCATGCTGGCAGTGCCTGTTAGGACAGAGATGAGGGGAAAGAGGAGGACAGGCCCACTGCTGCCTTCCATCTTCTGTTCAGAGATGGACTCCTATGGGGGGCACTGGGAGGATCCACTGACCCAGGGAACAGTTTCCTTTCCACCCTAGGGGCAGGCGCATGCATGCTGAGGTCCCACAGATGAAAAAGAGGCCTTGAGATAGGGGTAAGTTTCTTCTTTAGGAGCAGCGTGTAGTTGAGGGTTGGTGTTACTGGCCACTGGGACTCCCAGCCGACCTCTAGGGGGAACAGAGGGTCCGAATTTGCCTGTGTGGATGCTGAAAGCGGCATAGAATTTTTAAAAGTGAGTTTGTTGTCCACAGACCAGCAATTGTGCAAGAAGTGAGGGGTGACCAGAGATGTTTGGTGAGACCCATCCTGTGGAGATGGAAGCACTGCTGGTGTCTGTGGGAGGGGTTTGTTTAGAGACTAAAAAGTCATGAAATTTGGGAGGGCTAGTAGTTTTTTTGTATCATTTAACTGCTGCTTGGATAGTTTGGTTGGTTGTGTTCCAGTGTTGTTCACTTTTGCGGGAAGGGTCAGGGTGACGGTGTGGTTGCATCGTGTGGCAATGTTACCGATAAGATGCCCCATGGGTGATTGCCCTGAAAGCACAGGGAGGATATGAGAGCCTCGGTGAGGTTTGTTAGAATACGTCGAGATTGTGGGGTTGATAGAGTGGCAGGAATGAGATTTAGACATTCTCGTAGAACTTGAAGAAAGATAAGGTGTACATGATCTGACCTAAAGCTTGTGGTCCTAGGATCAAGTTGGGCATCTGAGTAAGCTGAGACCCTGGACCAAGTTTCTATTGGTAAGGGTAAAATTGTCTGAAGGCTGGTGCTGGAGTTGCATGGCCAGTGGGGCGATAAGTTGTGGGTAGCAGCTCAGGTCTATAAAGAGTCCTTTGTGTCTAAGGGATGTTAAGAGAGTTTAGATTGTGTGGTGGACCAAAGGAAGGGTGAGATGAGAATGAGTTTGGGTGGCATTTGGTTAACAATGATGTTTGATGGAGGCCTCAGAGAGACAGGATAACCAAGGTTGGGTACTGCAGGTGTGAGCTAGAATTATCCTCAGGAGGGCACAGCTCAGAAGAAGGAAAATTCATTCGAGATATCAAGACCATCACATGGGCAACTGGCCATGTNAGGGTTTTACTCAAAGGAATAATATGACCAGATCTGTTTTGTTTAATGTTAGCAGAGGGGAGTCTGGAGACCTCTCTTCTCATGGGCCGTGGTTCCTGGTAAGGATGCAAAGAAGAATCCAAGATCTTAGCCATTGCAAGGAAGTTTATTGATGATAAGGAAACAAAGAACAGAGAGGGCATCTCAAGAGAGAAGTGGGCCACACCGAGGGAGGCAGTGGCCCATGAAGACTGGGGTACAGTTTTTAAGGCAAAGTCATTTGCATAATCCAGGGGAGTCATTGATTGGCAGCCTTGATTGACAGCTGCAGGTTATAGAACAAGATTCTCTACTGCTCATGTCTTTCCCATAATTCAGTCTGTTATAATTAGATGTATGTATTCTTGGAATATTTATGGGCTGTTAATGACCACTAGAGGTTACTTTAGTACAGGAGAGTGTGAGGTGTGTGCATGTGCACAGAAGGGAAAGTTCTGCCAGTTGGCTAATGGGGGATTTTTTTCCCATCCCCCTGACTATTTTGGAGTATTGATGGGGGCATGTTTGGGGCAGGGCTGGTAAACTGCTTGGTGGGATTAGGAGGCCATTGAGCTAAGGGGACGCCTCTTGCTCTCAGTTAAATTCCTGGCTGAAATTTCCCCATAAAGTGCGTGGAGCCCACTTCATAGGGGAGATGGGCATTGTTCATCCAGACTACTTCCTGCCATCCAGGGACAAAGAGGGGCCTTTGGCGTCTGTCACTTGCTAATTATGAATAAGAGGGGTTGGAAATGGGGATGTCCTTGTCTGTCCGAGGGGTAATGATAGGAGGAGGTTGTCGAAGAGGCTAAAGGCTGGTATCCTTATTGCATCGGGAGTTAGGCTTGTATCTTATTAACCTGGGAGGAAACAGACCAGGATAGTAAGTTGAGGAGGCAAGGGGCAAGCAATAGAATTAAGAAAATACATATAAGTGGCATAAATAGGGGCCAGAGCCGCACAAAAAGGTTTCTATGACTGATTGGAACCAGGACATAACTGTGGTTACCCATCTAATATTTAATCTGTTTCGAATAGGTTTGTGTGATTTTTCCCTATAAGAAGTAACATGTGCCCCCTTGGGCTTTGGTTGAAAGGCCAAGTGCCTGCCAGTTTTGGAGTGCTACACCTCTCAGTGAGTTTATTTGTGTGTGAGGTTCACCCAGGGTGGTGGACATTTTGAACATGTGTGCATGCTAGGTCACTTCAGTCGTGTCCCACTCTTTGCAGCCCCGTGGACTGCAGGCCACCGGGCTCATCTGTCTGTGGGATTCTCCAGGCAGCAGTGCTGGAGTGGGTTGCTGTTTCTTCTCCAGGAATTCTGGGCATGGCCATGGTTACTGGAGTGAATATATGAAGTGAGGTTCCCTGTTGCCATGCTGGCAGTGCCTGTTAGGACAGAGATGAGGGGAAAGAGGAGGACAGGCCCACTGCTGCCTTCCATCTTCTGTTCAGAGATGGACTCCTATGGGGGGCACTGGGAGGATCCACTGACCCAGGGAACAGTTTCCTTTCCACCCTAGGGGCAGGCGCATGCATGCTGAGGTCCCACAGATGAAAAAGAGGCCTTGAGATAGGGGTAAGTTTCTTCTTTAGGAGCAGCGTGTAGTTGAGGGTTGGTGTTACTGGCCACTGGGACTCCCAGCCGACCTCTAGGGGGAACAGAGGGTCCGAATTTGCCTGTGTGGATGCTGAAAGCGGCATAGAATTTTTAAAAGTGAGTTTGTTGTCCACAGACCAGCAATTGTGCAAGAAGTGAGGGGTGACCAGAGATGTTTGGTGAGACCCATCCTGTGGAGATGGAAGCACTGCTGGTGTCTGTGGGAGGGGTTTGTTTAGAGACTAAAAAGTCATGAAATTTGGGAGGGCTAGTAGTTTTTTTGTATCATTTAACTGCTGCTTGGATAGTTTGGTTGGTTGTGTTCCAGTGTTGTTCACTTTTGCGGGAAGGGTCAGGGTGACGGTGTGGTTGCATCGTGTGGCAATGTTACCGATAAGATGCCCCATGGGTGATTGCCCTGAAAGCACAGGGAGGATATGAGAGCCTCGGTGAGGTTTGTTAGAATACGTCGAGATTGTGGGGTTGATAGAGTGGCAGGAATGAGATTTAGACATTCTCGTAGAACTTGAAGAAAGATAAGGTGTACATGATCTGACCTAAAGCTTGTGGTCCTAGGATCAAGTTGGGCATCTGAGTAAGCTGAGACCCTGGACCAAGTTTCTATTGGTAAGGGTAAAATTGTCTGAAGGCTGGTGCTGGAGTTGCATGGCCAGTGGGGCAATAAGTTGTGGGTAGCAGCTCAGGTCTATAAAGAGTCCTTTGTGTCTAAGGGATGTTAAGAGAGTTTAGATTGTGTGGTGGACCAAAGGAAGGGTGAGATGAGAATGAGTTTGGGTGGCATTTGGTTAACAATGATGTTTGATGGAGGCCTCAGAGAGACAGGATAACCAAGGTTGGGTACTGCAGGTGTGAGCTAGAATTATTCTCAGGAGGGCACAGCTCAGAAGAAGGAAAATTCATTCGAGATATCAAGACCATCACATGGGCAACTGGCCATGTGTTTAAAGAGTTAATTGTTATTTATCTTTGGTCCTTATGAAGAGAAACTTCAGGGCTTCAAATGGCTCACAGTTGTAGGATGTTAGATTGCTTCTATCTTCAGGGTTGGTTTCCAAGGCTTTCCCCTGGAATGGTGAATCCTGCTGGAGGTTCCTGGAACCCTGATAGTTGCAGGTGAGGAAAGGAGGACTGGAAGAGGTCCCTTCCAAATAAGGTCCAGTTGGGACTTGGGAGACCTGTCCGTCTAGGTTCTGATAAGAACAGGTGACTGAGGGCTAGGAGATTTGATTTTTAGGCCAGTTTTCCTAAGGACCTGTTGAGACATTGAGAGTTTGGTTACATAAGATTGTAACCCTAGGGTTTCCCTGTCCATAAGGAGGTCTGATGTTGGGAAAGGATGTCTGCATAAGGCTTCATATGGACTCAGTCTGAGGGGATCCTTTGGAGTTATTCTACAGCGAATAGGTAAAAGGGTTATTTTAGAGAAGCTTCCTGGGTTAGTTTTCAGAGGCTGATTTTGAGGAATTGATTGGCTGTTTCTACCTTTCCTGAGGTGTGGGGCCTCCAGGAGCAATGTAGAGCAAACCTTTTGTCAAGGGCTTTGGCAATGGACTGGGTTATAGTGGAAATAAATGAGGACCCCTTATCAGTTTGAAGGGAGTGGGGAAGGCCAAATTGGGCAACAACCACTTGTAGAAGTTTATTGCTAACTTCTGGGCCTTTATCTGTCCTTGTTGGGTAGGCCGTCCTGTGAAGGTGTCTATAGAGACTAGTAAGTACTTGTAGCTCCAGGAGGGAGGCATCTGGGTGGAACCCATCTGCCAGTCTGCCCAGGATAAGTCCCACATCATTGGATGGGTTGAACCAAGGCAGGATGTTTATTTCCCTGGAGGATATTATAGAAACAGGTCAGACAAGGGCTGGATACCTACTGGATTACTTGATTAAGTCCTTCGCCTTTTAGAACTCGAGATACCAAGACAGAGAGAGCACCCCTCCCCAGATGTGTGAATTCACGGAGAGTCTTAATGACTTTCCATTGGAGGCTTCAGGGACAAGGAGAGTCCCATCAGAGGTGTACCATCCGGATGAGTCTAGGGGGAACCCCTTCCAGGCTGCATGTTTTCTCTTCCTCCAAGTAGGTAGGTAGAGGAGGTGGCAGTGGAGCAGGAACAAGAGCCCCTGTCGTGGGGCTTCTTTAGAAACAGTCTGCTCAGCAGCTTGGTCCACAAATTGGTTTCCCTTTGGAAACCAGTTGGTAATGTCAGATGAGTCTTGCTGATGGTCTCTGCTGTGAACCACGGCTACCTCTTTAGGCAGGTGGGTGGCCTGGCATAACTGATTAATCTGAGGGCGGTATAATGGGCTGCTTTTGGAGGCTAGGTATCGTCTTTCTTTCCAGAAGGCTGCATGGGCATGTTGGGTCAAGAGAGCATATTTAGAATCAGTATAAATTGTGACCCGCTTTCCTTCAGCCACTTCTAACGCTTGGTTGAGTGCAGCGACTGGCAAGTTGTGCAGACGAGCCCTGAGGCAGAGCCCGGGCCCCAGCGACCTCATGGAGGGACGCGATGATCATATCCAGCCTTGCGCTTCCCTCTGCTGTGTAACTGCTTCCATCGGTGAACCACACCTTGTCGGCATTGGCCAGGGGAGAATCTGAGAGGTCCAGGAGGGTTATTTAAGGAAACTGTCAAGACCTTGGAACAAATATGGTTATGGTCTACAAGGTTGCTGGATTGAGAGTCCTACAAACAACCACGGATATCTGCAGGTTTTCAGAAAAAAGAATTTGATATATGAGGATCCTGTTGTCTGAAAGCCAAGCTGAGGCCTGGTTATTAAGTGAATCTGGTACCTGATGAGAACCTGACTGGGCAAACTCAAGGGCCTCCTCTGTCAGGAGGGATGGTGCCCCTAGTACCCTAAGATGGGGCCAGCCCTTCACAGTGGGATCCAGCTGGTTGGAAAGGTGGGCTACTGGCTCTGGAGTTCCTCCTAGCCTTTGAGTGAGGACCCCCAAGGCAGCAACCCTTTTTTTGTGCATGTAAAGTTGGAACAGCTTGAAAGGGTTGGATAATCCTAAAGCTGGAACTCTGGAAAGGAGACATTTTAAGGTTTCTATGGCTGCCTGTTGGGATGGCCTCCTTGCAAGTCATATTTGATTATCTTGAGAGCTTCATAAAGGGACTGCTCAATAAGACTGTAGTTGGTTATCTCAATCCTACAGTACCGGTTAGGCCCAGGAATGCTTGCAGCTGCTTGTGGGTGGTAGGAGTCTGTAGGTCGAATATAGCCTCTATAGGGTCTACTGAAAGGCTGCGCCTGCCAGGGGTCATTATTGTTCTGAGATAGGAAGGTTGTTATTGTACTTGAACCCTATAACCCCACTGGGCCAGGAAATTAAGGACCTGAATGGCATGTAGATTGGCCTGGATTTCAGAGGGGTAACAAATCAAGAGATTGTCTACACACAGTATGAAGGTCGTATGACGCTGCAGCCCCATGGACTGCAGCACGCCAGGCCTCCCTGTCCATCACCAACTCCTGGAGTTTACTCAGACTCAGGTCCATTGAGTCAGTGATGCGATCCAACCATCTCATCCTCTGTCATTCCCTTCTCTTCCTGCCCTCCATCTTTCCCAGCATCAGGGTCTTTTCCAATAAGTCAGTTCTTCGCATCAGGTGGCCAAAGTATTGGAGTTTCAGCTTCAACATTAGTCCTTCCAGTGAATATTCAGGACTGATTTCCTTTAGGATGGACTAGTTGGATCTCCTTGCAGTCCAAGGGACTCTCAAGAGTCTTCTCCAACACCACAGTTCAAAAGCATCAATTCTTTGGCGTTCAGCTTTCTTTATAGTCCAACTCTCGCATCCATACATGACCACTGGAAAAGCCATAGCCTTGACTAGATGGACCTTTGTTGGCAAAGTAATGTCTCTGCTTTTTAATATGCTGTCTAGGTTGGTCATAACTTTCCTTCATGGCTGCAGTCTCCATCTGCAGTGATTTTAGAGCCCCTCAAAATAAAGTCTGTCACTGTTTCCTCTCTGTTGACCTCATTAATGATATGCAAATCCTGGACCAGGCAGTAAGTGCCGTCCTTTTTCTTGACTGCTAATATTGGGGTACTGCATGCTGAATCTGTGGGGATAAGGATCCTGTGGGACAGGAATTTGGACATGATGGGTTGATACTGTGTCTTTTGGGGAAATTTATGTGGGTTCTTTAAAGCTGTTGTGATTGATGTTGCATTTTCAGCTTTTCCTGGAATTTCCCTGGTCCCAGGCCAGTGGGTTGACTTGTTGAAGCCAGCCTGGCCTGGAGGGATTTTTGATATCATCATTAGTTAGGACAGTGCATAAAATTTCCCAGAGGTTGCCCCCTGGATGGGGTCCATGTGACCCTTCTTGAGGGAAAGAGAGAGGCATTCCATTTTTGTAGTGGGTCCCTCCCTGGGAGAGGGCCGGGACATTCAGGCATATGTTGAAAACTGTGGGAGAATCCAAATCCTTCCCAGGCATGGAAGAGGGGTGTGGTAAAAGACCTGCTGAGCGGCTCACTGGTGACTCCCATGGTGGCCCAGGTCTGTGAGGAGAAGGGTCCAGAGGAGGAAGTCAAGACAGAACAGGCGGCCCCGATATTGAGTAAGAAAACGTTGACTTATGTGCCGCAACCGTTTGTACCCTTGGTTCCAGTCCATGACGTGGATCTGTTGTTTTGGGGTCGACTGGTGGGGCCTCCTCAGTCTTGGGCAGTCATCTGAGTAGCAGCCTCTGGTCCTCGGTCCCTTTAGATTGAGGGGCATAGGGCTGCCCAGTGTCCCAGCTGATGGCATTTATAGCAGGCAGTCTTAGGTGGTTTATCTTGATTGGGACACTTCTGTGCCCAGTGGCCTATCTGGCGACAAATGTGATATTAATCTCTTTTGGTGGAGAAGGAACTGGCAACCCACTCCAGTATTCTTGCCTGGAGAGTTCCATGGGACTGAGGAACCTGGCTGTTTGCAGTCCATGGGGTTGCAAAGAGTCGGACATGACTGAGTGACTTAACACAACACACAGTCTCTCTTGGGCTGTAAAGTCAGGGTACTCTTGGGGGAAGCCCTACCCTGTAGGATAGCCATCATTTGGGCATGCCTGGATTCCTTCCTTCTTTCTTTTCCTTGGCCTTGGTCTCAGTTATAGAAGACTGTAGAGGCAGTATTCACCAGTTTATCTAAGGTGACACTGGGGTCTTAAAGTAGTTTTTGTGATATGCATCTAATATCAGATAAAGTTAAAAACTTTATCTTTTATAATCACTTGTCCCTCATAAGAGTCCAGATCTAGATTGGTGTGTTTAATGAATGCTTCCCTCAGCCTATTAGGAAGCCTGTTGGATTTTTCCTGGGCTCCTGGCTGATTGCGGTTACTTGGGAGTAGCTTATGACTTTATGTTGGGCTCCCTTAAGCCCTGCTTTGATACAGTTGATAAAATGGTTTCCCATTGATGTTCTTTCTGATTATAGTCCCATTGGGGATCACTGCTGGGGACTGCTATTTCCCCAGGCGGGTATTTAGTATCAGAAAGGTGGAGTCTATCATCAAATTTTTTTTTGCCTCTCTCTTAACTCTTTCTATATCAGTATCAGAGAGGATCTGGCTTAGAATTATGGTGCTGTCTTTCCAGGTCATTTCATGAGCCATGGTAGTACGTTGGAATCCCTCGATATATTAGTCAATTGTCTGAAAAGCTACATAGTTCTGCCATGATGTGTTTTAGTTCTGTCAGTGAGAAGGGCTTATGGACTAATTGTGGCTCAACTTTGCCTCCTGGTGCTTTCCACCAAGGGATAGATTGTAGCTGATGGAGGTAATGGAGTCCTTGCTGAGGTGGTGAGGGTGGTAAGTTTACAAGTTGTAAGGAAATGTTGGGTATCCCATAGAGCAGAGAAAAGTTGTGCATATGGTATCTCAGACTATTTGCCCTGCCTTTTGTAAAATAGGTCTAAGTGGAGAATGGTGTTATTAATATTATAATGGTTCTATTCAGTGGCCAGGATTCCCCATCCAAAAGGTGATAATTGGTCCAGACCATGTTAGAAAAGAAAATGAGTCTCCTCTTCCTTACCATGGTGGGGTCAAATCTCCACCAGCTTTGGAGGATGCATCTCAGAGGTGTCCCCTGGGGGCAGATGATTGGTTTCCTGTCTGGAAAATAGTGGGATAATTAGAGAGCCTGGGATCCCAGGGTCATAACTGGCAGTCTGGCTTACGGTCCAGCACTACATGGGACTTGGGGAGGCTGTCTCCTGCTTGTACCCAACTAAGAATGCCCCAGAGGCCTGGTGGCCAACTAGGGCCTGGGGCCATCCTTATTCCAGTCGGAAAATGGGTGCTTCCCTGAATCTCTGATGTTGGTCCAAAGAGGCAGGCTCAGATTGAATGATGGTCACACAGGGAGGAGATCAGGAGCACAAGTCTGCTCAACCGATAGAGGATTGAGAGAAAAAGTAGGAATAGAGAAATGATTAGGTCCTTTGTGCCTACACAAAGGAAAGGAGTGGTAGAGATCTGTGGAGAGAAGCTCTCTTACTTACAGAAAACCCAAGTCATGGCACCAAAATGTTAGCAGAGGAGAGTCTGAAGACCCGACCTCCCATGAGCCTCTGTTCTTGGTAAGGATGCAAAGAAGAATCGGAGGTCTTAACCACTGCAAGAAAGCTTCTTGATGATAAGGAAAGAAAAAGCAGAGAGAGAGAGGTGGGCCACGCCAAGGGAGACAGTGGCCCAGGAGGCCAGGGGTACAGAGTTTTTAAGACGAGGTCACTTGCATAATCCTTGAGGTTGTTGATTAACAGCTGCAAGTTATATACCAGGGTACTCTACTGTGCATGTCCATCCCCTAATTAGTCTGTTATGATTAGATGTTTGTAGTCATGGAATATTTAATGAGCCCAGTGGCCGCCAAAGGTTATTTTAGTACAGGAGAGTGTGAGGTGTGTGCATGTGCCAGAGAAGGGAAAGTCCGGCCAGTCACTGGTGGGGCATTTTTCTGGCCCCTTGACTCTTTTGGAGTATTGATGGAGGCTGGTAAATTGCTTGGTGGGATTAGGTGGCCACTGGATGTTTGGCTGAAGGGCCTGCTTCTTGTTGCTCTTAGCTTCCTGCCTAACATTTAAGACAACTCTTCTAGAGAAAGATGAAATAACAGCTTTTCATTGGAAGTGCCTGAAACCCTTGATGATTGATATCTTCCAATCCTGAGTTTGGAATTACTCTACTAAACTTTCAGTGAATGAATTAGATCCATGTTTCCATGTAGATAGATCTTGAAAACACAAGTGGATAAAGTAAGTTGCAGAGCATGGAAGAATGTGATATCATTTGTAGAAAAAAAGTATTAACCTATTAGAACCATACCACATTCAGTTTATGGGTATACACCCTAGAGGCTCCCAGGAATGATTTTTTCCCCCTAGAAAAACTTTATTCCTCCCTAAGAGCAATGGTTCAGTATTATGTAACTAAGGGTTTTTGCTAAGCTTGTAGAACATAATGTGGTAAAGGAAAATCAGCTTTAATGTGTATAATATGTAAATATTAACAAAGTTACTCATTTTGAATGTGGTTACATGAATATTGTTATGTTATTCTTGGTCATTGTCTCTATTTTGCTGTTCAAAAAAAGGAGGAACTACTCCACAGTGGCTGAGACTCTGTGCTCTCAATGCAGGGGGCCCAGGTTCGATCCTTGGTCAGGGAACTAGATCCTGCATGCTCCAACTAAACCCAGTGCAGCCAAACTAAATTAATGAAAGAAAAGGAAAAAGTCTTCTTTGGAGTGTAAGCACATGATACTTTAAGAACTTTTTTATTTTCCTGTTTCTAATATCAGCTTGTCAAATACACATAGAATCTCATGCTAACAAAAGGAGAATGCTTAGTCAGTGTGGGAAAGAGAACGTATTCGGTTATCTTCTGGGTCCCAGCGAAGTGTTTGGGATTCGTTTGCTCAACTGTGTGTGTCGTGTGCTATGCGTCTAGAACTGCAGGAGATCCCAGGGGATGCAGCACAGACAGTGCCTAATTCCTTAAGAGGATTTTGTGTCAATTAGATGAAGTATTTGTAGGATAAACATAAACCAGTGGTCACATGTTTGCAGCCAGGATTGGATTTCATCAGTGTTCTCAGGGTCCTTCTCTTTTCCCTGACTCCTTCAGCCAAACCATGTGGCTGTATCTTCCGCACTGTTAAGGATCTACCCAGTAAATCTACCTCACTGTCCCCAACTTCAGTATATCCATGACCTTCACTTTGCTTTTCAACTGCCTACTCCTGGGGTCGTATTTGTCATTGTCTTAGTACCTGGAAGTGCTTCAACTCTGAGATCTTAAACTTCATTGTTTAAGGCCTTTGCCGAGACTGCTTGAAAGCCTTTAGTTACCACATAAGGGCACAAGCCTTTTGGAAGAAAGCCTGTGTTTTATAGTCTCCTCTCCAGCTCAGTGTACCACAGTGAGTAAATACTACTTTGATGGGATGTAGGCAGAAGCAGTCAACGCAACTTTTGAGAACCATCCTCCTAGGAAGGGAGTGTGCCATCCTTTACTCCTTCCTCTTGCTTGCTGGCTGGAATACGACTGTGATGACAGGGGCTTGAGCACCCATTTTGGAATATGAGTTAGCAGCTAGCGTGTTGTGGATGATAGAACTAGACTATGAAAGGAACCTGGGCTCCCGGTGATGGTGGTGCCCCACGTCAGCCTTGCTTTGCCCGTGTTCCCTTGAGAGAGAAGCCTCAGTCTTGTTTAAAGCACTCTTCTTTTGGGTTTTCTGTCCCTTGCAACCAGTTTCAATCCTAATATTTACAGCTCTTTTCTCCTCCTCTGTGTTCATATATCAATCTTATCGAGACCTCGGTCGTCATCTTCCAGTCTCTCTTGGCATTATTCCCTTTGTTGGCCTTACGCTTTCCAGTCTCCATGCAGCACACAGCAGAAAGCGGCCCGGTGCTGCATAGCGACGTGTAACTCTGTACACAGGTGTGCACTCTGTGCACAGATGTCGTTCCCGCTTTGCCTGTTTCTGTGCAGCGGGGGATCAGTCTGCAGAGCAGATGCCAAAGGGCGGCACCGCTTCTCGCATGTCTGCAGCTACAGCCCAGAGGATGGCAGGACCCCCCTCCTGCAGAGGCGGCAGAAGGGTGCCAGGCGGCACTGGGGTGCGGTGGGCTGTGCAGCTGTATTGACAGCGCGTAGTAGAGCCACTGAGTCAAGGAGACCAGTGGATGAAGACAGTTCTGTAGGGACATCAGCAGGGAGAGCTGTGGGGCATACGATGGGACGTGACCCTGCCCCCGCCACGCTGGGCAGGAGGGTCACTGCCTCCTTGATGAGCTCAAAGGCAGCCGTGACCCCCAGCCAGTGTTCACGAGTCACGTGTGCCTTCTAACATGGATGCTGTGTGGTAACACGTCATAATTTAGGTGTGAATTCATAATTTAGATGTCAGTCTTATAAATGTTTCTATTCAAAAGTTCTGGAGTTGCACATAGCTAGATACTTTTAATAACTTCCAGAAAGAGTGAGTTAGAAGGGAATGTCAAAGAGTCTCATCCTCAAAGAGGTCTAAACTGAGACAGTGATGTCTTGGTGGGTTTCAGATTTCTTCGAATTCGTAGCTCCTGAGGTAGAACTGGGCCCAACCTCCCCTGTGCTCACGATACCCTGTGGTGTAGTGGAGTAAGTACAGCTGTGCCTTTCTCTTCCCCTGGCCTATGAGGGGCTCGAGTCAGGGTCCCCACTGACTCATCTCCACATCCCTGGAATCCAAACTGGGATGTATCAGGTGGTTAATGTATTAGATGATTGAGTAGAAGAAGCTTGCCAACAGTATGTACATATAATAAACTTCACACTAAAAACATAAGCATGTAATAATCCAGCTGACTAGATTTACTGAGAAGGATCTGCACACAGGCTCTGTCAGACAGGTACACGGTGCAGTTCCTGGACTGAATTAGCAGGAGCATGTGACCAGAAGTTGGGAGGATTATCACGGGACCTGAGGTCCATGTTAGACTGTGTTACCATGCACAGTGGCGCCAGGGGCCTGCATGAGCTGCATTAATGACTCTTGTACTTCATGCATGTGAGAAAGAGTACATGGTACAAACGGGGCAGCTCCTGGCCCCAGGAGCCCACAAACAGAAGACACCTGGAGGAAGGGGAAGGCTCGCCCCACCTGCTCAGGACGGGGGAGTTGCCTGGCCCAGAGCTGTGACCCCCTGAGAGATGGGCTGGCTCACTCAGGAGGGAGGTGAGACTTGGTCTCTGGGGGGGCATGTTAGGGACATGACTCCCGAGGCCCAGGTGGAGGTGACCATGTGACTCTTGGTTGTGGTAACCATTGATCTGTTTTTAGGGCTTTCCAGAAACACCTGACAAGCGTCATCAGTGTACTCTTCTGTTACTCACATGTGCTTCCTCACTATAACCTTCCTCATCTCTTACTCTGAGCTGGGAACGTGTACTGGGGAATCTCTTAGTAACTGGAGCCCTGGCATGAACAGAGCTTGAAATGAATGGAGGATGGATGGGTGGACAGAGGGATGACTGGACAAACAGGAGGAAATGAGTGATGATGGTGGTGGTTAAACCAGGAATTGAGGCAGAGACATCAGACATGTCTTTATCATTTGGCTTGGTTGGCAGGCTGGGCACCTCAAATTATCAAAGCCCACAGTAACTTAAAACAGTTGGAACTTGAAGCACACCATAGTTCAAACCCTGTTCATTTGCTACCCAGAAATTGTAAAAATCTTTGGGGTGGCTTAACCCGCACAATTGTTTTCCCTTCTGAAGTTACATTTATTATTCCACATTACCTTCAGAAGTAAATAAAAGGAGGCAAGGGGGATTACATTTATACAAAGTATATAACAAAGCTGTAAAATTACTGTATTTCTTCTCAAGGAGTATAGAAGTGAAGCCAGGCAGTATATACTCTTATTTTTATTTTAAAAATTTTGTATTGGAGTATAGTTGATTTATGGTGTTAGTTTCAGCTGTATAGTAAAGGGAATCAGTTATATTATATCCATTCTTTTTTAGATTCTTGTTCCATTGTAGCTCATTGCAGAGTATTGAGTAGCGTTCCCTGTGTATGAGTAGGTCCTTATTAGCTTACCTATTTCACGTATACAGGAACATGTATATGTTAATCCCAACATCCTCGTTTGTCCCTTGCCCCACTTCCCCTCCTGGTAACCATAAGTTTGTTTTCTACATCTGTGACTATGTTTTGTAAATAAATTCGTGTATATCATGTTTTTAGATTCCATATATAAGCAATATCATATGATATCTGTCTTTCTCTGACTTACTTCGTTCAGTATGACAGTCTTTAGGCCCATCCATGTTGCTGCAAATGGTGTTTTTTGTTNTTTTCTACATCTGTGACTATGTTTTGTAAATAAATTCGTGTATATCATGTTTTTAGATTCCATATATAAGCAATATCATATGATATCTGTCTTTCTCTGACTTACTTCGTTCAGTATGACAGTCTTTAGGCCCATCCATGTTGCTGCAAATGGTGTTTTTTGTTCGTTTTCTATGGCTGAGTAACATTCCATAGTATATAATAAAATTTTTATTGGAGTATAGTTGCTTTACAGTGTTATATTTCTGCTGTACAGCAAAGTGAGTGGGCTATGTGTATGCATATATCCCCGCCTTTTTAAATTCCCTTCCCATTTGGGTCAGCACAGAGCTTTGAGTTCCCTCTGCTGTGCAGCAGGTTCCCATTAGTTACTTGCACATAGCACAGTTTACCCATGGCAGTGTGTGTATGCGTCAGCCCCGATCTCCCAGTTCCTCCCTCCCCCACTTTCCCTCCTTGGTATCCATGTTTCGTTTTGTATGTCTGTGTCTCTATTTCTGCTTCTCAAATAGATTATTTGCACCATTTTTCTAGATTCCACCTACGTGTGTTTGTTTTTCTCTTTCTGATTTACTTCACTCTGTATGACAGTCTCTAGGTCCATCCACGTCTCTGCAAATGGCACAGTTTGTTACTTTTTATGGCTAATATTCCATTGTTTTTATGTACCACATCATTAAAATTTTTTTTCACTTCTTGGTTATTTTTAAAAAATATTTATTTAAATAACATTATTTCAATAATTTATGACTACACTGGGTCCTCACTGCTGTGCATGTGCTTTCTGTAGTTGCCTTGAGTGCATGTTTCTTTGGGGTACATTTATCTTTTGAAATTATGGTTTTCTCTGGGTATATGACCAGGAGTGAGATTGATGGGTCATATGGTAATCTGCCTGCAATACAGGAGACCCTAGTTCGATTCCTGGGTAGGGAAGATCCCCTGGAGGAGGGCATGGCAGCCCACTCCAGTCTTCTTGCCTGGAGAATTCCCATAGACAGAGGAGCCTGGTGGGCTATAGTCCGTGGGGTCATAAAGAGTCGGACACGACTGAGCGACTAAGCACAGCACAGCATGGTAGTTCTATTTTTTAACTTTTAAAATTAAAATTTAAATGTACCCCCAAAGGAACATGCATTCAAGGCAACTACAGAAAGCCCATGCACAACAATGAGGACCCAGTGCAGTCATAAATAAATAAATATTTTTAAAAAGCCAAGAAGGGAAAAAATTGTTTTAATTATGTGGTACATGTAAACGATGGAATATTTTTATGTTCCAATGGAATAGTGAGCTAAAACCTACTTTGACCTCCTCAGTAAGCCTCCAAGACCTCTAGGTGGGTCTCTGGACCCGCTCTGTCAGCTCCATCTCTGCGTGTGTTCCTCCCACCAGCGTCTGTTTGTGGAGCTGGCCCAGAGCACATGTGCCAGGCAGGCCAGCAGGGACCCAGGCCTCCACAGGCGTGTCTGCATGGGCCAGTGCAGCCAGAGGCGGCCTCAGGGGGTTAACCCTTGGCCCACCTTGACCTGTGTGGCCAGAGGAGGCCTGGAGGCAGGGGGAGGCTCAGGCCCGAGACCCCAGCAGGCTTACTGGGGCCCGAGTGGGCAGGGAACACACTGACCACCTTCCCCTCTGACACCCCCCCTCCCCGAGGTCCCTCTCTATCTCCGCTGATCCCCTCGCCTGAGTGGGCCCCTCCAAGCTTGGAATCTCTCCCCTTTCCCAGCCCCACTTCAGGGCGCTGGTCCTGTTCTGCTTCCCTTTTCTTCCCTCTCTCCTTCCGTCCCACAACCTACTTGGTTGTGCAGGGATCCTCCCCATCCCCTGAGGTGTCTCAGGACCCTCACTAGCCTTAGTAGGTGCCCTGACTGTGAGGAGACTCGAGCTCCGAGTCCTCCTGCTCTGCCATCTCGACTCCGTTCCCTTTAGCGGTGTTTCTGTTCTGCGGGGCGAGGTTGGCAGGCTTGGATCACTCCCCTGGGGTATCAGTCAATGAGTCTTCCTCCTCTGGACTGCCCACTCATGGGCGTGCTCTGTTGTGTCGCTTCGCCCCTTGTGCGAGCTCCAGGCTGCATGGTTGTTGGTGCTGCCTTTGGCCCCACCTTAGCCGTGGGTGTGTGGACAGTCGGTCCCGCTGTCTCTCAGGTTGTTTTCAGCAGATCACCACAGAGATCACTGAAGTCTGGTCCCAGCATGGCAGTGATCGTGCATTTGGACCTGCTGTGGAGGCAGCTCAGACTCTGGCCTGGCTAACCCTTGCGTGTCCATGTCCACGAAGTCTGCAGCTGCTAAAAGCTAGACCCGTCTCAGCTGTGGGGGCACTTGTCTGTTCCAGTGTCCTGAAGGCCCTGAAGTTACAAAGCCGGTCACTGGGGTGTAAATCCAAAGTTCATGCAACCCTGAGGAGAGATTTCAGCTCCTCTTCCTTAGTCGCGTGGCCCCTGGGGCTCAGCTGTCGTTTCAGCCCCATCTGTGCGTGTGGGCCACCCATAGGCATCTGTTCCTGACCTGCTCTGGAGCTCATGAGACTGCCCTGGCTGGGTTGGGGTGGGGTGCAGGGGCGATGGTGGCCACACCCCTTGCGTGTCACTCAGCAATGGCACTTCGCTTCCGTAGTGGTCCAGGCTTCCTCCTCAAGCATTCCCAGTTGTGGAACTTTTCACTCGCATCCCCTAAGACTTTCTTTGCAGCCCACAGCAGTCCTCTCCCCGAGACTGTTCTCCAGATTCCACACGGTAGCATCCAGTCCCTTTGCACACCGACAAGGCTGGGGCGTGCAGGGCTGTGGCACAGACCTGTTTCTGGGCTCTCCTCTCATAGCCGCGAAGCTCCTCTTCTGTCACAGCTGATCTCCCTGCTGGTGAGCAGTGAGCGGGCTTCTCTGGAAGCAGGAACCTCTCCTTTGCTTTAGCTTCTCCCCTCAGGTGCAGGTCCCATCCCGTTTCCTCCTCAAGTTTTCTGTCTTCCATCCTACCCAGTTAAACTGAGACCTGTCTTGCTCTTTTAGGGGTCTCAGGGCTTCTGCTAGTGCTCGGCTGGTGCTCTGTGAGATTTGTCCTTGTGTAGATGGGTTCTTCATGCATTTGTGAGGGGAGGTGAACTCATGTCCTGCTGTTTCTCCACTCTCTGGACTGACAGAGGAGCCTGGTGGGCTATAGTCCGTGGGGTCATAAAGAGTCGGACACGACTGAGCGACTAAGCACAGCACAGCATGGTAGTTCTATTTTTTAACTTTTAAAATTAAAATTTAAATGTACCCCCAAAGGAACATGCATTCAAGGCAACTACAGAAAGCCCATGCACAACAATGAGGACCCAGTGCAGTCATAAATAAATAAATATTTTTAAAAAGCCAAGAAGGGAAAAAATTGTTTTAATTATGTGGTACATGTAAACGATGGAATATTTTTATGTTCCAATGGAATAGTGAGCTAAAACCTACTTTGACCTCCTCAGTAAGCCTCCAAGACCTCTAGGTGGGTCTCTGGACCCGCTCTGTCAGCTCCATCTCTGCGTGTGTTCCTCCCACCAGCGTCTGTTTGTGGAGCTGGCCCAAAGCACATGTGCCAGGCAGGCCAGCAGGGACCCAGGCCTCCACAGGCGTGTCTGCATGGGCCAGTGCAGCCAGAGGCGGCCTCAGGGGGTTAACCCTTGGCCCACCTTGACCTGTGTGGCCAGAGGAGGCCTGGAGGCAGGGGGAGGCTCAGGCCCGAGACCCCAGCAGGCTTACTGGGGCCCGAGTGGGCAGGGAACACACTGACCACCTTCCCCTCTGACACCCCCCCTCCCCGAGGTCCCTCTCTCTCTCCGCTGATCCCCTCGCCTGAGTGGGCCCCTCCAAGCTTGGAATCTCTCCCCTTTCCCAGCCCCACTTCAGGGCGCTGGTCCTGTTCTGCTTCCCTTTTCTTCCCTCTCTCCTTCCGTCCCACAACCTACTTGGTTGTGCAGGGATCCTCCCCATCCCCTGAGGTGTCTCAGGACCCTCACTAGCCTTAGTAGGTGCCCTGACTGTGAGGAGACTCGAGCTCCGAGTCCTCCTGCTCTGCCATCTCGACTCCGTTCCCTTTAGCGGTGTTTCTGTTCTGCGGGGCGAGGTTGGCAGGCTTGGATCACTCCCCTGGGGTATCAGTCAATGAGTCTTCCTCCTCTGGACTGCCCACTCATGGGCGTGCTCTGTTGTGTCGCTTCGCCCCTTGTGCGAGCTCCAGGCTGCATGGTTGTTGGTGCTGCCTTTGGCCCCACCTTAGCCGTGGGTGTGTGGACAGTCGGTCCCGCTGTCTCTCAGGTTGTTTTCAGCAGATCACCACAGAGATCACTGAAGTCTGGTCCCAGCATGGCAGTGATCGTGCATTTGGACCTGCTGTGGAGGCAGCTCAGACTCTGGCCTGGCTAACCCTTGCGTGTCCATGTCCACGAAGTCTGCAGCTGCTAAAAGCTAGACCCGTCTCAGCTGTGGGGGCACTTGTCTGTTCCAGTGTCCTGAAGGCCCTGAAGTTACAAAGCCGGTCACTGGGGTGTAAATCCAAAGTTCATGCAACCCTGAGGAGAGATTTCAGCTCCTCTTCCTTAGTCGCGTGGCCCCTGGGGCTCAGCTGTCGTTTCAGCCCCATCTGTGCGTGTGGGCCACCCATAGGCATCTGTTCCTGACCTGCTCTGGAGCTCATGAGACTGCCCTGGCTGGGTTGGGGTGGGGTGCAGGGGCGATGGTGGCCACACCCCTTGCGTGTCACTCAGCAATGGCACTTCGCTTCCGTAGTGGTCCAGGCTTCCTCCTCAAGCATTCCCAGTTGTGGAACTTTTCACTCGCATCCCCTAAGACTTTCTTTGCAGCCCACAGCAGTCCTCTCCCCGAGACTGTTCTCCAGATTCCACACGGTAGCATCCAGTCCCTTTGCACACCGACAAGGCTGGGGCGTGCAGGGCTGTGGCACAGACCTGTTTCTGGGCTCTCCTCTCATAGCCGCGAAGCTCCTCTTCTGTCACAGCTGATCTCCCTGCTGGTGAGCAGTGAGCGGGCTTCTCTGGAAGCAGGAACCTCTCCTTTGCTTTAGCTTCTCCCCTCAGGTGCAGGTCCCATCCCGTTTCCTCCTCAAGTTTTCTGTCTTCCATCCTACCCAGTTAAACTGAGACCTGTCTTGCTCTTTTAGGGGTCTCAGGGCTTCTGCTAGTGCTCGGCTGGTGCTCTGTGAGATTTGTCCTTGTGTAGATGGGTTCTTCATGCATTTGTGAGGGGAGGTGAACTCATGTCCTGCTGTTTCTCCACTCTCTGGACACACAAGTAACACATTATTTACCAGCAGAATTAACAGATTATTTACTGGAGACCTGTCAATCAGCACATCAGTTGTTAACCTCAGTGTTATTGACCAGATATGTAGCAATACGTTTTTAGAGAGTGATGCAATTGACATCATTGTGCAAAGTCATTAGAGCTTAAAATTCATCATGGGTCCCTTACACAATTTAGGATTGTTGTTATTCACATTTTGCTCCATTAGGTTTTTGCTCCAACCTTGTGTATGTTATAAATGCAAGGTTATGGCCATAAAATTTTCAAAAATGATGCATCACAAAATTTTGAGTGAAGAATTTTTGCTCTGAGCAACATATATACTAATGTGTCAGAAGATGATAGTTCTTCAGAACGTAATTCTGACTCAGAT
This sequence comes from Oreotragus oreotragus, assembly GCA_006410675.1. Classification (NCBI taxonomy): domain Eukaryota; kingdom Metazoa; phylum Chordata; class Mammalia; order Artiodactyla; family Bovidae; genus Oreotragus; species Oreotragus oreotragus. The sequence continues at coordinate 190,486 of SJYX01008212.1, read as the reverse complement.
AGTGTGAATATTAAGACAATGTGAACAACAAAAAGACAAAAAACCACCTTAGTGATTGATTCTGATAAGAAAAGTGAAAATGAAATTCACAGTGCCGGAGAAGACATTACAGGTGTGTCACACTTAACTACTGAGTGTGATAATCTGCAAAATGTTAGTGAACAGAATTAACTTTTAGCTTACTGAAATAAAAATTCCTGGCCACAGGCGTTAGTTTCTGTAAGACTCCCGCGGGCAATAGTGAGTTAATGGGAGAGTAGACCTCGGAGGGTAGTGACCAGGACAGGAACATATTTCTGTATGTGTATGCAGATATGCACATAGTTATAGGTGTTATATTTGACAGTATATTTCTGTATGTGTATGCAGTTATGCACATAGTCATAGGTGTTATAGTTGACAGGAACATATTTCTGTATGTGTATGCAGATATGCACATAGTTATAGGTGTTATATTTGACAGGAGTATATTTCTGTATGAGTATGCAGATATGCACATAGTCATAGGTGTTATAGTTCCTGGAAGATTTTCAGGAATGGGCTTGTTTAAGCGGATCACCTATTTTTGACCAAATGGCATCCCACAGAAGCACGCTGCTTGACACATGTCAGCACATCACCGCTCTTGGCCCCAGGCTGCCGCAGGTACTGGTGTCTCTGTCCTCAGTCACCCTTGGCGGCTGGTGCAGTGGCTCCAGTTTAGAGCAGCTTGTTTGCAAACTCCTGTGAGCCAGCGCTCATGGATTGTCCTGCAGTAAATCTCCATGTGTGTTGATGCTGTAGCAAATGCCAGGTGGGCAGCTTCTTTGTGTGGAGTCTGGTAACAAAGCTGTCTTCCCTGTGAAGGCAGGAGTGGCTTTGTCCTGCTTCTGTGACAGGCCTAGCCCCTAGCAGAGTGCCCTGTACCTGGGAGAGGTCATCTGTCTGCTGACTGGATGAATGAAAAGGACCAAGGAGATGGCCTTGTGTGTTCAGGACTAAGGGAACTGCCTGTTGGAAGGTCTCTGGGTCTGAGCTCCTCGTGTACCCTCTGTGGGGATCCATCAGTCTTCTTTGAGGTCAGAGGCTTGATCTTCTGCACTTTGTGACGTCACTGCTGAGCCACCTACCCATGGCCACACCTTCCCAGGCCCTGTGGCCCTCAGCCTGTTCCTGTCCTGTCTAGATGCTGTTCTGAACAGATTTGCTGTGTCTGTATCTCCTCCTCCCAAGGGCAGCCCCTTATCTGACGTGACTCCTATCCTGAGTCCAGCAGAGTGGCCAGTACGGTGGGTCCTCACCATGTGTTTGCTGAGTGAATGTGCAGCTGCAGTCTCACCAGGGGCCCCAGATGATGCGTGGATAGGAAACAGATGACCAGTGAAGTGTTTCTGGAGATACTCAGAGATGCTGCCGAGGGGGGGGTTCTGCACTGAGCTGGGGCAGGGGATAAACAGTGCAGGAGCTGAGGGCTGGGTCAGATGATCCAGGAGCTGGTTCCCTTTTACGGCCTGTGAATGACCTAACCTCTCTGCTGCATCCGAGAGATGCCTCAGATTGTTGTATTAAATGAGACAATACCGGGAACATGGTTAATTACTATTATCATGTTTATTATTAAGTAAAATTCCTAGCTGTGTTAGGCCCAACCAGTAACTGTGGGGCCAGGGTGGAGGAAGATTACAGATTGAGGCAGAGGGGAGATAGGAGGTTTCTGGTCTCTCTCTCCTGGTTGCCAGATCCTCCCCTGAAATAGCTCAGGGTCTGCTTCTGCATCACTGGAAGGCAGGGTGGACCCTGGGCCTCTGAGCGGCTCCGGAGAGGGCAGTTCATGGTGTGGGATGCAGTTGTAGAAAGGGCCGGAAAAGAGTGCAAAGGGAAACAGGCACTAAGGAGGCACTTGGATCCTAACTGTATTAAAGGAAAGATGTGAGTAACAGCACTTTGTGAAACCTTGTATGCTGCCTAACTATTAGCATTACAACGTGCTTATCCTTCTGTTATGAGTGTTTATGCTGGGCAGTGGGTCTTTTAGGTTAGACTATATTTCTTAAATTGTAATGTACTTCTTCTAATCCTAATTCTAATTCTTCTAATTCCCAAGAGCATTTCTTCAGGGTGAACCATGCTGTGCTTAGTGGTTCAGATGGTAAAGAATCTACTTGGAATGCAAGAGACCAATCCCTGGGTCAGGAAGATCCCCTGAAGAAGGGAATGGCAACCCACTCCAGTATTCTTGCCAGAGGAATTCCATGGACGGAGGCATAGTCAGACACTACAGAGCAATTAACACTTTTTTTCCACTTTTACATTGTGAGTGCACTGTGAGCTTATAGAGAAGAGGGCCCTGCTTTTGTGAGGCTCACCACCCACTGTGCCTGTGAAGCTATAGAGTGTTAACTCAGGTTCCTCGAGGCCGGGAAGAAGTCCCCTGAACATCACTTTACAGCCGGTGGCAGACTGGAAGAGGCTGGGAATATATAAACTAGCCTTCTGGGCCAATCACGCAATGACCCACCAGGCCTGCCCCCGCCCAGGCCGTGTGGAATGTGCTCCTGCCTGAGGAAGGGAGCTCAGGCCATTTTAAATGCAGAGGAAGAGACAGGGTTCCAGCCTCCAAGGCATATGCCTCATCTGTTGGATCTCTTACCTGGAGCAGTGACTCAGAACCTACTGTATGCTTTGTTGAAATGCCGGAGGGACGTCCTCACCAGCCAAGGTGCTGCTGCTCCTGAGTGTCCTCTGTGAGGTGTTGCTAGGCAACAAGCCGAACTCCTTCCTCGTGGTCCAGCCCACAGCTCCCTTTCAGGTGGCACTGTCCACAGGTGCTGACCAGGTGTGGCCATGACTGCCACAGAAGCAGTTTGCTGCCCATCTGGTCTCCCAGGTGGTGACTTAGTGTTGGATTGAACTTCCAAATTGGTCACTAGCCACTTTATGAGCTTCTGTGCCTTTAGTTCAGTGTCCCAAGTGTCATTTTAAAAAGGCTTGCTTTGTTCTGGCTCCTCCCCTAAGTGGGTCAGAGTAAATTTAGACAAGATCTTTAATGGCTCTGAGAATTCAGTTCAGTTTGGACTTGACTTTTGAGGACACAGAGTTCTCAGGGGGAAGATGTTCCGGTCTTATTCTGAACCTCTGCTTTAACCAGTCTGCTCTGATTATGACCTCCTTCAGGACTGAGGTCAAGCCAACAAGGAGGAAGTGACAGGAGAGGTCCACTGTGGCCTGGAGAGCAGAGGCTTTTTACACCAAAAATCCCTCTGCCTTCCTGGGATGTGCAGCCTGTAGCCCATGGGAGATCCTGCCTCAGCCAGGCTGCAGCTGCTCCAGAATTCCTAAAGGGAAGCAACTTCAGGGACTAAGGAATGTCCTTGAACCTGTTCACATCATTTTTCTAGCAATAAGAAGTCAGCTATTCATATCTGGATAAAGTGTGAGGAGATGATGGACATGAGAGGAGGTGGGCTCCACTCCCTGTCCTCCCCGCTGCCAGCCCACCCCAGCCAAGCCTGGTGCTGCCTCCGCCAGAGTAATGGTGTCAGCTCTTGCTCATGGAGTTGTGGGGTGGGACAGTGCCCAGATGACCCCTCCTTAGTGACAAACACGTTTTAAGTAGATCACTTCTGTGGTCACATCTGTGGCTGTTCCGTGGCCCCTCCAGTCCATGATTCTGTGTTTCTTCACTTGGGCCAAGGTGTTACACTTCAAGTGTAGCAGTGCTTTAGGCAGTTTCCCTGCCTTCTCCACCATCCATCCAAATATAAATACAGTGTCACCATGCCTGAATTCCTCCTCCTCATCAGTTACGTCAGAAAGAACACCGCGTGAACAGCAGAAGCAGTGGTAGGTGACCACTGCGTTTGGAGAACACCCTGAGGAAAGAATTCTGGTCCAGTCGATCGGGAAGATCCCCTGGAGAGGGAAATGGCAACCCTCTCCAGTATTCTTGCCTGGAATATCCCAAGGACGAAGGAGCCTGTAATTCCATGGTGTTGCAGAGAGTCGGATACGACTTAGTGACTATCACTCACTCACTCAGGTCGCTTGAGGCTACTCTAAACCTTGGAAAGAAACGAAGTTGGTGACATTGAAGACATGATTTAATCTCTTAAGGTTCAAGACAGAAGCAGCTGGACTGAGACGGGCCAGGTCCGCCTGACAGCCTAAGCGTGTCCCGTAGCAGGACCAGCTCAGCCCCACTCGCTCTGCGGGCAGGCTGTGCGGGTGGGGCCCCTGCAGCTCCTCTGCTCAGGGATGCCCGGGCTGAGTCTGGCTTCCTGGTGCCTTTAACTATGACATGAGGACAGTCACCTTGATTTCCAAGGTTGTCAGTCTGTATGAGAGAACAATTGTCCTCTGGCAGACTGTGTGCTGACTCAGTGTCGCCTCTCATCCTCACAGCCACTTTGTGAGGTAGATGCTGTGATTCCCACTGCACAGAAATAGAAAACCAAGCCCCTGGCAGGGTGAGGACCGTGCCCACGACTGCACCGTGCTCTACCCACGTCTCTCTGACTCAGCCCCTGAACTACATGTGGTTAAGATGGGCTCTTGAACAATGCTGCAGAATAGAATTAATACCCAAGGGGATTAATTCATTAAAAAATTCCAGTGCCCAGGTCTCACCCCAGACCAATTACATCGTGAGGTCTGGGGCAGGAGGTGGGGATGGGGTTTCTGAAGGCCCCCGGGTGACCCCAGTGTGCAGTAAGATTTGGGGACGTCTAGGTTAAGCACTCCTGCTCTACTAGCATCCTTAGTTCCTAATCTTGGCTGCCCAGACCCGCAGGGGACCCATCTAAGTATACCGAAGGATACGCCCACGGAGGTCTGATTTATTTGATTTGGGAAGGGCTTTAAGTTACCCCGGGCGACTCTGCTGTAAGGCAGAGACCATTGTGTGAATGGTCTTTCAGAGGGGAAGCACCCTCTGAAAATGATTGCCGTGGTTAAAATTATATATTAAATGAGGGCTTGGTGAGGACACTATAGTCTTTTTCAACGTGCACTTGTAATTCCCTAGGAAAGCCACTCTTCCCCTTTATCTCAGTTTGCTGGCTCAGGGGAGGAACTCTGTCTGGACTTTTCCAGCGAATGTAGCTGGAAAGAAAAGGGAAAGGGGCAGGAAGCAGCGTCACTGGAACATTCGAACTGTCGCTTGTGCTTTATCCCTGTAGTCAGTTAAGTTCAGTAATAATGTCTATCCTCTGAGGTAAAGGAACTGAAAGTTCTGTTCAGTAAGAAAATAATAACTGCATAGCTTTAAAATCTGAAGTAGCAGCTTTGTATGCTGTGAAAATTTAATCTTTTTTCTTAAAATGTGTGCTTACTTTTTATTGAAGTATAGTTGATTTATAGTGTGTTTCTGGTGGATGGAAAGGTCATTCAGTTATATGTGTGTGTGTGTGTGTGTGTGTATGTGTATGTAATTATTTGGATTCGTTTCCATTACAGGTTATTATAAGATATTGAATATAGTTCACTGTACTATACAGGTCCTGTTTATTTTATATGTAATATAATTAATATATATATAATATAATATATATACAATATGTAATACTGTATATATATTAATCCCAAACTCCTAATAATTCATCTCTCCCTGTTTCCTCTTTGGCAACCATAAGTTTGTTTTTTAATGTCTGAGTCTCTGTTTTGTAAATAAGCTCATTTGTATCGTCTAGATTCTACATATTACTGATATCATATGATGTTTGTCTTTTTCTGACTGACTTAGTATGATTCTCTCTAGGTCCAGCCATGTTGCTGCAAATGGCATTGAGAAGGAAAGTTAAAATTTTGCTAACTATAAGCAATAGGCCCTTATCTCATGGAATGAGGCCTTTAGGCTCACTCAGACAGCAAACTCTTATCTCAGGCCTCCAGGCCGACCCCCTGAGGGACCCCCTAGAGAGGCTGTTTGCTTTTCCCTCAGGGACTTTCCAGGAGAGTGTTTTTCCGAGAATTAGCTAACCGTTGAAATGTGGTAATGTGGTCCGATCAGCCGTTTCAACCTGATAAGCATACAGACCTATCCACGTAAAGGTCCAAACCTGCCCACCAATCGGGCGCTCCCCACCCTACCTGCACCTGTTTGTAACTCTTATGCTTAAATACTGCTCTGTAACCACTGTTCGAGGTTCGTTCCTCCTCGGAGGTGACTGAACCCCGGCGTGCCGGCTTAATAAATCCTCTTGCTGTTTGCATCGAATCCGAGTCTTGGTGGTCTTTGGAGCGACGGGTCCCAGGAAAAGACCGTGAGGTCTAACAGCATTATTTCAATCTTTTTTTATTGCTGAGTAATATTACACTGTGTATATATACCACGTCTTTTTTATCCATTCATCTGTCAGTGGACATTTAGATTGCTTCCGTGTCTTGGCCATTGTAAATAATGCTGCTATGAACAGGGTGTGTGTGTTTCTTTTCTAATTATGATTTGGCTCAGATCATAAAGAATCTGCCGGTAATGCAGGAGACCGAGTTTGATCCCTGGGTGGGGAAGTTTCCCTGGAGGAAAAAATGGCCCACTCCAGTATTCTTGCCTGGAGAATTTCATGTACAGAGGAACCTGGTGGGCAACAGTCCATTGGGTCACAAAGAGTTGGACTGAGCGACTGACACTTTCACTTTTCCATATATATGCCTGGGGATATATATATGGGATATATGTATAGGATTGCAGGATCATGTGGTAGCCCTATCTCAGGTTTTTTAAGGAACCTCCATACTGTTTTCTGTGGTGGGCTGTATCAATTTACATTCCCAGCAAGAGTATAGGAGGGTTCTATCCCACACTCTCTCCAGCATTTATTATTTGTAGGTGTTTTTAAAAGGTTTAAATTTTTAAAAAAGATTTTATTGAAGTATAGTTGATTTACAGTGTTGTGTTAATTTTTTCTGTGCAGGAAAGTGGCTCAATTATACATATAAATACATATATATATGCTCACACGCATATACACATTCTTTCTCACATTCTTTTCCATTATGGTCTGTCACAGGGTATTGAATATAGTTCTCTGTGCTATACAGTAGGACCTTATTGTTTATCCATCGTATAGATAATAGTTTTCATCTGCTTATCCCAAACCCTCAGTCATCCTCCACTCCCTGTCCTCTATGAGTCTGTTTTGTTGGTTTGTGTCATATTTTAGATTCCACATGTAAATGATACATGGTATTTGTCTTCCTCTTATTTACTTCGCTTAAGTATGATAATCTTTGGGTCCATCCTGGTTGCTGCAAGTGGCATTATTTGATTCTTTTTTGACGGCTGAGTAGTATTCAGTTGTATAAATGCACCACATCATCTTTATCCATTCATCTGTGTCAATGGACATTTAGGTGGTTTCCGTGTCTTAGCTGTTGTAAACAGTGCTGCAGTGAACATAGCGGGTACATATATCTTTCCTAATTACAGTTTTATCTAGGTATATGCCCAGGAGTGGAATTGCTGGATCATATGGCAACTCTAGTTTTCTGAGGAACATCCATAGTGGCTGCATCAATTTACATTTCCATCAGCAGTGTAAGAAGGTTCCCTTCTCTCCACATCCTCTCCAGCATTTGTTATTTGTGAACTTTTAAATGATAGTCATTCTGACTAATGTGAGGTGATACCTTGTAGTTTTGATTTGCGTTTCTTTAATAATTAGTGATGTTGAGCATCTTTTCATGTGCTGATTGGGCATCTTTGTGTGTGAAGAAATGTCTATTTAGGTCTTCTATTTTTTCACTGGGGTGTTTGTCGTTGAGTTGTATGAGTTGTTTGTATATTTTGGAAGTTAAGCCCTTGTTGGTTGCATCATTTGCAAATATTTTCTCCCAGTCTGTAGATTTTCTTTTTGTTTTGTGTATGATTTTCTTTGCTGTGCAGAAGCGTATAAGTTTGATTAGGTCCCACTTGATTTTTGTTTTTATTTCTGTAGCCTTGGGAGACTGAACTAGGAAAATATTGCTGTGATTTGTTTGAGAATATTTTACTTACATTCTGTGATATCTTGTCATATATTTAAGTCTTTAAGCCATTTTGAATTTATTTTTGTATAAAGTGTTAGGGTGTGTTCTATATTGATTTACATGTGGCTGTCCAGCTTTCACAACACCACTTGCTGAAGAGATTGTCTTTTCTCCGTTGTATATCATCATCTCCTTTGTTGAAGATTGTAGATATGTGGGTTTATTTCTAGGCTGTCCGTTCTATTCTGTTCATCCATATCTGTTTTTGTGCCAGTACCAGGCAGTTTTAATTACTATAGCTTTGTGGTATTGTAAGTCTGGGAGGGTTATACCTCTGGCTTTATTCTCTTTCCTCAGGATTGGTTTGGCAACTATGGGTCCTTCATGGTTCCACGTAAATTTTAATATTATTTGTTCTAATCTTTGAAAATTTTCACGGGCAATTTGATAGGAATCACATTAAACCTGTAGATTTTTAAAAAAATAGTTTGGCTATTTTAACCATATTCATCTAGTCCAAAAGCATGGAATATCTTTCCATTTCTTTGAATCATCTTCAGTTTCCTTTAGCAGTGTTCTGTAGCTCTTAGTATGTAAGTCGTTCACCTTCTTGGTTAGTTTTATTCCTAGACATTTTTTGATGTGATTTTAAATTGGATTTTTTAAACTTTCTCATCCTGATATTTCGTTACTGTAAAGAGAGGCAACAGGTTTTTGTATGTTAATCTTGTGTCCTGCTACCTTGCTGACTTTGTTGATCAGTTTTAATGGTTTTTGTGTGGGATCTTCAGGGATTTCTGTATAGACAACATGTCTTCTGTACATAATGGCAGCTTTACCCCTTCCCTTCCGACTTGGATACCTTCTATTCCTTTTTCTTGCCTGATTGTTGTGTCTAGGAATTCCAGTACTATGTTGAATGGGAGAGGTGAGAGTCGGCATCCTTGTTGTGTTCCAGAATTCAGTGGGGGCAGCGTTCAGCTTTTCATTGTTGAGTATTATGTTGGCTGTGGGTTTATTTCATTATATCCTGTCCCCTCTATATGCAGTTAGGTGAGAGTTTTTACCAAAAATGGATGTTGAATTTTATCAAATGCTCTTTCTGTGCCCATTGAGATGATCATGTGTTTTGCTTTTTCATATTACTTACATCTGCATTCCCATTTCTTGACAGTTACTCCAGTCAGGATGGGCTAAGCTGTGCTGCCTTCATGAACAGTTCCCAACTCTCAGTGCTGTTGCTGCACAGGGACTTACTTGATGCAACAGTGGGTCTGTGTATGGCACCACTCAGAGGCCCAGATGAAGGGTCAGTGGTCTCACAACTGCTGAGGCAGAAAAGCAACATAGTAAGTGGTGTACTGGCTCTTAAAACTGCCAGCAGAAAGTGATATATGTGACTCTGGTTCATAGTTCATTGGCAAAAAGCCACGCCTAACTTCAAGGGAAAATGGGGGTGATTTTTATAATGTGCTCAGAAGTAGGTGGACTAATCATGAACAGTTCTAATGACTACACAGCAAAATTCATATGTCTCTCATTTTTACTAGCACTGCCTTGAGAGTGTTGGCACCTGTCTGGATTCTAGCTCACAGATAGGCATGAACCACAAGAAGACAGTGCCAGTGTGGCTCCTGGCGTCACTGTTAACACTTGAGCTGTGAGAGTCTTTTAGTGGACCAGAGTGACTCTTCCTATGAAATGCCATAGTGGATAGGTGCCTCAGGAGAGGTAACTTGCTTTTTGGCTAGGGCAGCCCTTACTATGGGATTACTGTGTTGAAGTGGATGGCAGGGTCCTGAGGGTCAGGATGGATGAGCTACTTTTTCACCCTTTGCTTTTCTCTCCAATAAAGCATAGCATGGTGTCACATTCAGTGAAAATACCAGTTCAAGATACAAAAGTAATTGAAAAGAAATTGGAACCTCTCTTCAGAAACTTCAAAGGAGTATTTCGTGTACAACCTAGGCAGTCCTTCTAAAAGTTCTCTTTCTCAATCTGTTTCCTCATTGTTTCCTTCAAGACTCTTCCCAAACAAGTCAGCATGAGGTCTTCCTAGATCTTGCTCTCCACACCCTGCCCCGCCCCCACCGCACACCCTCTGCCCCAGCCCTGGGCAGAATCAGTCCCATGTCTGTGCGCACTCTACGCTTCAATATATGATTACAGCACATATTATATTGTTTCATAATGTGACATTTATATAATCATTTTACTTCACAAATCTAGTCTAAGTGCTTGACAAATATTAGCTGCCCAGACCTCATACCTTCCCTATAAGGTGATCGTTTACGTTGCAGAACAGAAAACTCAGACTCGGGGGGCACAGGTAATTTTCCCAAGGGTGTTTGGGTAGACAGTGGTGAAGCAGGGCTTGAGCCGAGGTAGTTAGACCTCGTTGACAAGGGGAGAAGCCTCGTGGGAGCAGGTACATGACATTTATGTTTGAGTCCCCACAGGTCCATCCAGCCTCTGGTCACTAGGAGCGTTTTCTAGGTGAAGGAGCACAGGGTTCAAACCTGTGGACGGACCATAACTTGTTTAGCCTGTTTCCAAATTTTTGTGTATAATTTGTGCTGTTGTGAATCTGTTGTACAAATTAACTGCTGCTGCTGCTGCTGCTGCTAAGTCACTTCAGTCGTGTCCGACTCTGTGTGACCCCATAGACGGCAGCCCAACAGGCTCCCCCATCCCTGGGATTCTCCAGGCAAGAATACTGGAGTGGGTTGCCATTTCCTTCTCCAATGCATGAAAGAAAAAAGTCTGGAATTATTTGGGGTGAATTCCCCTAAGTGAAGTGACTCAATAAGTATAAACAGTTTTATATATAATTGCTTATTGCTTAGTCATTCTCCAGAAATTTGGAACTCAGAATTTATAATTCCATCTATTTTCAGATGCATCCTCTCCATCATACTATCTTCAGCACTTTGTATTTTAATCAGTTAAAATCACCTGTATGGGGAAGACTGGAGTTGATGAATAATGAGTGGTGAGTTTGTTCTAGGATTACTGTGGGGATTGTGAAGTTTGGATTCCTGGTGCCCTGTTGAAGTTTATTAGCTCACTAGGAAGTTACAGAAGATTCTGTCTTTGAAATGGACTGGGTTCATTCAGTGTAATGGACAGAAGTGAGCCTAGAATAAACAAAGTTGGCTATCTTTTTGTTCCTATCCAACTTTTATATTATGTTGTACAGTGCTTATAACTGGGTGCCTCCCCAATCCTCCCACTATCCAAATACCCAGAGTCCTCTGTGGTCCCCTTAAAAAGACAGCTTGAAAGAGTAGGAACCCATTCTTACTAAATGACAGATAACTGACTATAGCTTAGAAGCGCCAGCTTCTTTTTGGAGAAGAAGCAGACCATTGAAACAGAACAGGAATGGGAATCTTGTGTGATTTTTGTGCCCAAAGGGTAGGGGGCTAAGAGAGAAGCCTGTTCTTCTTGATCCAGGCCCACTCACAGGGCTGCTGGCCCGGCCTGAGAGGCAGCTGAAGAGCCAGTGAGGGCCTGACTCGGTTTTTATCTGAACAGCTGCGGTAGATCCTGGAGTGTGGCTGTGGGCCCTGTGGGAGCCTCAGCAGCAGGTCCTACAGCCCAGCTCTCAATGAGCGGCCTGTGGCCAGCCTGGTGGCACGATGCTAATAACAACAGCAGCAGAAACCCTGGAGCTACCAGTAAGGCTGCTCTGGGTCAGCACAGCAGCCATTTGTCAGGAAGCCTTCATTCTGGCTCGACCTTATCCTCACATCACAGTAGTGTTCTAGAAAGTTCTTTTCTTCCTTGCTTAATATCATTCCATGGATTTCCCCCTGACCTAGTGTAAAATTCCCTCTTCGCCGTGTACTGTGAGGCCTCCCCTGCCCCCTCAGGTCACAGTACCCATCCTTCATTTCCAGGGACACACAGGCTCAGCTCTTCATCACCACTTTTCACCAGCTGTGTCCTCTGCATGCCTGACAGCTGCTTCTTGCCCAGACCTCAGTTCATGGGGTCTCTCCCAGGGAAGCCTTTTAGCTCACTGTTCTCCGTCACACTCACACCTGTTTACTCTGGTCTCTCATCACAGGACATAAGCTCTGAGAGAGCAGGGAGCCTCTTTCTGCTTTGTTTGGTCCTGGTTGAAAGTTGCTGTTGGCAGATCTTAGTGCAGGATCTTGCACATTAAGTAGGTACACAATAAACCTTAATCCTTACATGCCCTGGGAATTACGTATTACTGTTGCTATCACTCAAATGAGTTTTAAAGAGATGGCCTTTAAGATCCCAATCCTTTGTGTTCAAACCAGGATTCAAATCCAGCTTCCTCTAGTCTGAGTGGAGTAGTCCAGAGTTTACTGAAGACTGATGTTATCAGATTCGCTTAGGTGGCCAACTTGCTCATGACTCAGCCTGAGTCCTTGCTGTGCTGGTTTCCAGTGCTGCCTCAAAGAATGGTGCTGAGAGGACTAAAGGCAGACAAAGCAAAACACATACTGGATGACTGTGTTTGTGTTAAAGACACCGCAGTGCCTCAAATCTGTGAATTGACCGAGTGGATAGGGAAGCCTGGCTTGCTGCAGTCCATGAGGCTGCAAAGAGTTGGACACAACTGAGCAACTGAACTGAGTGTCCTGATTATTCATTGTGACTTGCTTCCTTTTGGGGAACCACCAAGGCTATTTAAGGTGAACAAAGCATTTTCTTTTGTTTAAAAATGAACAGCTAAAGAAAATGTAGTAATCTATATAGTGGAGTATTATTCAATTCTGAGAGTACTGACAGGCTGCCGTGTGAGTGAACCGTGGCAACAGGCTAGGTGAAGGAGGCCAGATACGTTCACACTGTGACTTCATTTACATGAAATGTCTTGAATTGGCAAACCCACAGAGACAGAAAACAGATCTGCGGGTGCCAGGCGCTGTGGGGAGGGACTGCTTAATGTGTATGTCCTTGTAGGGTGATGAAAATGTTGTGGAATTAGACAGTGGTGATGACTGTACAACATTGTGAATGTTCCAAATCCCATGGGATCGTATACTTTAAAATGATTTTTGAAACACAGTTAAAATCCACAACTTAAAAAAATCAATGAATTAGAAAATAAAAAATGATAATTGCACTTCTCAGCTATTTTTTGAACGGAATAAATGTGCATAACTCTGACAAGCTCAGTAAAGTGAGTGAGACACAGATGTGCTAAAGGGCATTAGAATAAGGATTCGCACAGATATATATTTTTAAAAGAACATAATCCTGAAAACCTTAATGTAGCAAGGACTGGGCAGGGCACGCCCGGTGGGTGTGAGGACTGAGCTGGCTTGGAGGAATCTGCTTCTGCCTGTTTGTTTCGGACATAAGAGCAAATTGCACATGAGGGACGGCGGGTGGGGACGAGAACAGACAAGCAGCTGCACTTTACCCACTTAGTGCCTCACTCCATTTGGACGGGAGTGTAGAAACTAATTTCATCCTCTTGTCCTGCCCATGCAAAAGTTGGAGTGGTTCCACAGTAGATGGATTCAAGAATACATATGCCCGACCCTTAGAGAACTAGATGGTCAGAGGGGCTCCAAACCACTTTCGAGGCACTGGTGCCGCTGACATGGCTGTGTCCCTGTAGGCTCTCCTCCAGCAGTGACCACACCACTGCCCAGGTGCCAGGTCTTCATCTGCCCCTCCCCACACCTCTACTCCTCTTCCCCACCCCTGACAACCTCTCCTGCCTTCCCAGTTAATCCTGCTCTTCCTCTCAAGTCCAGCTCAAGCCCCGCTTAATTTAGGATTTACACTGTACTATCTCTGTATTTTATTTCTGTGTCTGGGACTCATCTCCAGGCAGAGAGCAGTTCTGTGGTGACCAGAACCTCTCCCTGTGATTCCAGGGGCCCCCCACCATCATGTCCAGGCTTCCCTGCCTTTCAGTCATCCTTTCTCTATTCTCACCGCCCCGGTGGTTTTCCTTTGCTGGACCAGTCTGGTGGTGACAGTCTTAGGGTGCGATGTGTAAATGAGGGCAGACCCACGAGAGTCTTCATTCCTGGGGCTTCTGTTGGTGCAGCTGCTAAGAGATCTTCTTTCTCTTGGAGTTGCTGAACCAGTGAGAGCCTCTGGGGGCCAGGGCTGCCAACTCTTAGGATCCTGTCTGAGAACAAAGCCGCACAGGGCGGCTTTGATGTGTGTGTGTCCCGGATTGTAATTGCGCTGGACGCTGGCGCTTTCCCAGTTATGAGCACCGGCAGCTTGCCTGCTTGCTTCCAAGTGGAAGTGTTAATGCGCCTCCCATCACTCACGGTGGGCAGAGGCTGAGCGGGAAAGAAATTTGTCAACTTGCAGTGTCTCTGGGGTTAAGTATTTACCTTTTGCATTACAAATTGTTACTGTTATAAAATACATGCAGCACTCACCATTTAGTGGTGTTTAAGTGTAGAGCTCAGTGGCATTAAGTACATTCATATTGTCGAGCAGCCATTACCTCCATCCATTACCAGAACTTTTCATCTTCGCAAACTGAAACTCTGCACCTGTTAAACCCTGACTATCCTCATTCTTTCCCCAACTCCTGCTCACCATGACTTGGTGTATCTATGAATTCGACTGCTGTGGGTACTTCATGTAAATGGAATCATACAGCATTTGTTGTTTTTGTGACTGGTTTATGGCCCTCAGCATGCTGTCCTCACGGTTCATCCACACTGCAGCAGGTGCCAGAATCTCCTTGCTTCCTAAGGCTGAATAGTGTGTGGATGAACCATTGATGGACACTTTGGTGGTTTCCACTCTCTGGCTACAATAATAAAGCTGCTGTGAACGTGGGAGAACAAATGCCCGCCCAGTCCAAGGCCCAGCTTTCTCCCTGGGCCTGCACCTGGTGGTGGGATTTCTGGGTCACATGGTAACCGGTTAACTCCCTAAGGAACTGTTCTCCACAGCTACTACAGCAAGCTTCAATGTCCAACCTTTTTTTTTTTTTTCAACTTAAAAAAATCAATGAATTAGAAAATAAAAAATGATAATTGCACTTCTCAGCTATTTTTTGAACGGAATAAATGTGCATAACTCTGACAAGCTCAGTAAAGTGAGTGAGACACAGATGTGCTAAAGGGCATTAGAATAAGGATTCGCACAGATATATATTTTTAAAAGAACATAATCCTGAAAACCTTAATGTAGCAAGGACTGGGCAGGGCACGCCCGGTGGGTGTGAGGACTGAGCTGGCTTGGAGGAATCTGCTTCTGCCTGTTTGTTTCGGACATAAGAGCAAATTGCACATGAGGGACGGCGGGTGGGGACGAGAACAGACAAGCAGCTGCACTTTACCCACTTAGTGCCTCACTCCATTTGGACGGGAGTGTAGAAACTAATTTCATCCTCTTGTCCTGCCCATGCAAAAGTTGGAGTGGTTCCACAGTAGATGGATTCAAGAATACATATGCCCGACCCTTAGAGAACTAGATGGTCAGAGGGGCTCCAAACCACTTTCGAGGCACTGGTGCCGCTGACATGGCTGTGTCCCTGTAGGCTCTCCTCCAGCAGTGACCACACCACTGCCCAGGTGCCAGGTCTTCATCTGCCCCTCCCCACACCTCTACTCCTCTTCCCCACCCCTGACAACCTCTCCTGCCTTCCCAGTTAATCCTGCTCTTCCTCTCAAGTCCAGCTCAAGCCCCGCTTAATTTAGGATTTACACTGTACTATCTCTGTATTTTATTTCTGTGTCTGGGACTCATCTCCAGGCAGAGAGCAGTTCTGTGGTGACCAGAACCTCTCCCTGTGATTCCAGGGGCCCCCCACCATCATGTCCAGGCTTCCCTGCCTTTCAGTCATCCTTTCTCTATTCTCACCGCCCCGGTGGTTTTCCTTTGCTGGACCAGTCTGGTGGTGACAGTCTTAGGGTGCGATGTGTAAATGAGGGCAGACCCACGAGAGTCTTCATTCCTGGGGCTTCTGTTGGTGCAGCTGCTAAGAGATCTTCTTTCTCTTGGAGTTGCTGAACCAGTGAGAGCCTCTGGGGGCCAGGGCTGCCAACTCTTAGGATCCTGTCTGAGAACAAAGCCGCACAGGGCGGCTTTGATGTGTGTGTGTCCCGGATTGTAATTGCGCTGGACGCTGGCGCTTTCCCAGTTATGAGCACCGGCAGCTTGCCTGCTTGCTTCCAAGTGGAAGTGTTAATGCGCCTCCCATCACTCACGGTGGGCAGAGGCTGAGCGGGAAAGAAATTTGTCAACTTGCAGTGTCTCTGGGGTTAAGTATTTACCTTTTGCATTACAAATTGTTACTGTTATAAAATACATGCAGCACTCACCATTTAGTGGTGTTTAAGTGTAGAGCTCAGTGGCATTAAGTACATTCATATTGTCGAGCAGCCATTACCTCCATCCATTACCAGAACTTTTCATCTTCGCAAACTGAAACTCTGCACCTGTTAAACCCTGACTATCCTCATTCTTTCCCCAACTCCTGCTCACCATGACTTGGTGTATCTATGAATTCGACTGCTGTGGGTACTTCATGTAAATGGAATCATACAGCATTTGTTGTTTTTGTGACTGGTTTATGGCCCTCAGCATGCTGTCCTCACGGTTCATCCACACTGCAGCAGGTGCCAGAATCTCCTTGCTTCCTAAGGCTGAATAGTGTGTGGATGAACCATTGATGGACACTTTGGTGGTTTCCACTCTCTGGCTACAATAATAAAGCTGCTGTGAACGTGGGAGAACAAATGCCCGCCCAGTCCAAGGCCCAGCTTTCTCCCTGGGCCTGCACCCGGTGGTGGGATTTCTGGGTCACATGGTAACCGGTTAACTCCCTAAGGAACTGTTCTCCACAGCTACTACAGCAAGCTTCAATGTCCAACCTTTTTTTTTTTTTAATATTTAATGGAACTGTGGTTTTGCTGGGAAAAGAGCTTAAGCCATTAGCCCATTTGCTGCGGAAACATTTTAGCTAGAAGCTTTGGCCTGAAGCACCACTTCATAAACTCCTGGTCTGTAGGTCTGACAGCTCAGCCGCACCTCAGTCCAGGGTGGAGACGGCCTCGCCCACCTGCCAGGGAGGGGAGTGGGCAGGCACATCCTGACTGTGGGTAACCTGTTTCCTCACACCCCGTCACCCATCCATTTTGGTGTTTTTAGCAAAAATGAAGTTGCTAAAACATCCTAACATACTGTTGCGGAGAGGCTGCGAAGGCTATCGTGCACTCACAGTGCATCCCTGTCAGATAACCTGAGTGGTGTTTGACTCGCCTTCCCCACCATGTCCTCTCTCCAGCCATTAGGAACGAAGGTGGAGGGTGCTTGAGACAAGTTGGGACAGGTGCTGTTTTATAAACACTTTATTTCTTCATCATCACCTCATACAGATGCTGAGGTACCACCCTCTCTTTCCATTTGGTATGCTCGTGACTTTTTGTGGTGGTAAATTTGGAGTAAACACTGTGTATTGCCAGTTAGTCTTCTAACAGTAATTTTAAAATGCTATTGTATCGTCAATGCAAGAAGACAACACCAACAGTACAGTACGAGGGGGTCACACAACGTCACGGCAGGAGGGGACTCACGGAGGGGGGTGAGGCCACGGCAGGGGTGTGGACATGCACCCAGAGGCGTGCGGGTCAGCAGGAGCAGGTGGCCTGGCAGCCCAGCCGTGGCCTCTGTGCCTTTCCAGGACGCTGCTGTCTCTCCCTCTAGGACAGAGGAAATGCCTTGTCCACTGGCTTCCTGGTTTTTTTCATTATGAAAAGTTCACTGAATTCAACAGGCTGAAGCATTTCAAAAATTCTTAAGAAACAAGAACACTGACAAAATAAAATTAAAACACACTAATTCAACATGGAAATCAACCAAAGCAAAATGTTAACAGTGCAGATTAAACAGTCAGTCAGTATTGCGCGTGAGGGTGTTCAGAATCTCTTATAATGTACATCTTTAAAACTTTCATTTTTATTTATATCATATTTACCGTTTAATATACTTTGTGTAAAAAAGATGGAGACAAAAATAGTTTTCTGAGCTATGAAAAAAATTAAGTTCTTACAGGCACATTTACTGTTTCATTCTAGAAACATCTCAGGTTCACAGGTTGAACATTCAGCAGCTGTGTTTTTTTTTTTTTTTTTT